>OX457025.1:97735073-98300073 GCA_949752745.1 Protula sp. h YS-2021 | reverse complement strand
CCCCAACCGCCCCCCCTCCAAAAAAAATCATAGGGTTATGAAGCGATGACGGACAGATGGACAGACGGACGGACACCCCAAACCTATAGGCCCCAATCCGAAGGGTTGGGGCATAATGAAAGCCAATTTCAGCGATATCCACAGAAAGAGTGGGTGTAAATAAAACATATGCGGACATGAAACACGCTTGCACACGCCAAGAAAAAAGTTTAAAATGAATGGTACTGAGAGTTTACAGTAACTGCAGCTCACACGCGGCACGCATAGATGTCGCTTGCGAAACTAACATGAACAGACATGAAACTCAGAAAATGCAACATTTTTTTCCGAGAAAAACGAACGAGGGGAGGAAGAGTTGCCCGTCATTGTATCCTCCTAGCTACACCAATGGAGCAAAACATTTTTGAAGAATTGCGTCCGTCAGTCAATAAAACAGACCGTTTTTAGTACGTTTATCAACTACCAATTTCGCAGTTGGCGTGCGCAAGAGAAGAGGGGAGGGGGGGGGAGGCTCTGGTGAGAAAAATGTCTAGGTTTAACGGTGTTAATATATATTTTTTTCACTTCTAGACTTTACCAGTGCATTTCGCTTTTTGGGGAAAGGGTGGAGGGGTTTACCCCGAATGAATCCCAACCCCCTCCCACCCCGTTGTTGTGCCAATTTAACAGTACAAATACTGCAATTTTTGGCTCGAAAAAACAAGCCGTTTTGGTGTGTCAAAACGCAAAGTCAATGTGAAACGAATCGCTTTCTCTCTGTCTCCCCCTCTCTCTCTGCTTTTTTTTTTAAATAAAGCACACTCGAGATTAAGGACAGTGACATAGTTAAACTAAGTTAAAGCGATATTAACAGATAGACTGGGGTAAATTTGACTTGAAACACAAGAAACAGGTTTGTAAACCCCCCACAGGAAGATACAAATGGCACAGAGTAATAACTGCATCTACTGGGCGAATCAAGTCGAATTTGAGAAAATGTTGCGAATACAGCACACTCAAGTTAACGCCAACAAGTAGTGAGATATGAAACTCAGTTAATGCCATATTTTTTATAAAGCTAGGGGGAGGGTTGCACGTCATTGTCTCCCACTAGCTATACTAATGGAGCAATATATTTTTGAAGTCCTGCAATGAGCAAAATAAACCGATTTTAATGCGTTTATCAACTATCAATTTCGCACTGGTTGTGTATTAGGGGGGGGGGGGTTCGCCTGCAAAAATTTTAAGTTTAACGGTGTTAACATTACAGGAGGAGGGGGGGAGTGGGGGTGGTGCACCCCTCTACTTGCGCTAATGCAACAATGCACTTTTGAAGTATTAGATTCAGTCGAAGTGAAATAAGCCGAATTTGAAAAAAAGACAGCACAATCAAGATTAAGGTCACCAAGCAGTGAGAAACGAGACTCAGTTTAAGTGATATTGACGGAAAGACTGCGTGTATGTTAGACATGTACGCACATGACACACGCTTGTACACCCCAAAAATATAAATGGCATCACACGAGAACCTGCCTCTACACAGTGAAACCAGGCGAATTTGGAAGAATTTGGTGAACACAACACTCAAGTTTAAGGGCATCAAGTAATGAGAGATTAAGTCAATTTCAGCGATAACTACAGAAAAATTGAGTGTAAATAAGACATGTACGGACACGTAACACGCCTGTTCGCACAATAAAAAGTTATAAAGTGCACTGAGAGTTTACAGTGACTGCAATTCACACACAACACGCATACATGTGTCTTGCGAAACAGACCGGCTTATATAAAGAAACCGAGAATAATATGTCAAACAAATGACTTGGTTTAAAAAAAAACAAGAATCTACGAAGATAAACAAACTCTAACGATTGCTTTATAAAATATGTGACACTTTGCTTCAGTTAAGCAAAAATATGTACTTAAAAAAACGAAGTGGAAACTTTCTGATATTATCGTCCACTAACAAAAGGGGTGTTGCCTTGTTTACCCTCAACTTTAACTTTGATTTTTGAGATTTATAGGCTACAAACAAAACAATAAATAACTTTAAAACGTATTTGTGATATTATTCTTCTTGTTTTAAATACAATTATTTGGATAGGCCACCCCAAAATCTACTAAAATGTCGGCCAAAAAGTAGACAACCACCCGGGGCCAGGTCCATTCCAACACGTGGTCGCGCTCCCCTGACACATGTGCTAGCACCTGATTGGCTGAAATGTGATATAAAAATAGATTTCACACAGATCGAAAGATGTGTACGGCTTCCGATTGGCTCTCGTTCCACGTGCTTTTCTCACACAGAGTTCATGGTAGGTAGCCACCTATATGTTGGTGTGAGAACTATTTTACACAGCAAATTTGATGGTCTCTGTAAATTTCTGCGAAATAGGCATGTGGTCTCAGGTGAAAGAGCACGTTCTGTTTCGCAAAATGAACCCCTAACACAGATTTGCGAAACGGACGACCCGACCAAAATGCGAAACGGACCGAAATTCGGTCCGTTTCACTTTAACATTGCAACGTGATACACACCAATTCGTCTTGTTTCCCGACGAAGCCGCATCCACACACACACACACACACACACACACACACACACACACACACACACACACACACACACACACACACACACACACACACACACACACACGTATACAGGTATGTCGGGAAACAAACGACGAATCGCGATTTCGTGTCCAACTCGCGAAATGTACGCCAAAAATCTAACTTCGTTATTAGGGACTTTTCAGACATAAGTTGCATATGAAAATCTCGGTAGATTTTTTTTACATTCAATTCCGAAAGCGAAAATATATAAAAGACACCAGATTAAGAGAAATTTAACAAAGCATGAACCCTGCGAAACGGAATATTTTGTTTACATAATTTGCATATTTTACACCATTTTTTGATATCTACAACTGTGAGTTTGCTGTGAAATGAGACTGTGTAAAAAATGTAAACAAACCGATTTTGTTTATAAACAAAGGCCACGTGCTTTCTGTAAATGAATATTAGGGAAACACTAAACAAAAGCCAAACAAGCGTAGAGTTTGTTTTCTTTTATTTACACCATAACCCCCTGTAATATTTATTTTCTTTCATTTTTATACATAAACTATTTAACATTAATTGAAGAGTTACAAAATATTGAAAAGCAGTACAAAAGATATTCAAACAGATGAATTTTAAAAAACATAGATTTATACAGATGAATGTTTAAAAACAAAACTCTTTTAAAATAAAACCAAAATACAGGAAAAATAAAACAACAAAATCCTTTACTGATATAACCGTGATGTGTAAATAACCAACTCTATCTTATTTTCAAGCTCAGTGTTATGTGCACTAATTAAAATTTAATGATAGGCCGAAAAAACGTGAGGCAATGAGATATAAACCACATAAAAGCTTCCTAAAGAAAACAAAATACACAGCTGAAACTTTCAAACTAACATGCGAAATGTACGTACACAACCATGCACAAAATTTGCAGGTTTAGAGACCCTGCAACACAACTTGGGTGTACTACCCCATCTCGTGACGTTCATAAATTTAAAGTCGGTGACTTCGTATAAGAAAAATGAACTGAAAATAACACAATTAAAACTTTCAAACTGACATGCGAAAAGTACGTACAAAAGCTACATGAAAAACCATGCGAAATGTGCGAACACCAAAATTTTTTAAGCACGGAAACATCGGCAAATTTCCAAGTTTTGAAACCCTGTCACGTTTGCGCGTACGCCCTTCTCGCGACGTTCATAAATTTAAAGTCGGTCACTTCGTATAAGAACAATGAACTGCAAATAACAGGTAAAACTTTCGAACTGACAAGCGAAATGCGCGTTTATACACAATCATGCGAAATGAACGTATAACAACCATGTATGTGACACGGTCTCAAACTTTTGAAAATTTTGCCGATGTTTCTTTAAATAAGCACATTTTGGTGTTCGCACATTTTGCATGGTTGTGTACGTACTAAAGTCGATGACTTCGTATGAGAAAAGTGAACTGCAAATAAAACTTTCAAACTGACATGCGAAATGTACGCACACAACCATGCGAAATGTGCGAACACCAAAATTTTCTTAATCACGGCAACAACGGCAAAATTTCCAAGTTTTGAGGCTCTGTCAGATACCCTTTGCTTGTACTACCCAATCTCGCAACGTTCGTAAACTTTGAAATTGGTCACTCCGAACAGAGAAGTTTCGAACTGACAAGCAAAATGTACGCTAATACACAACCATGTGAAATGTAGTGCAACCACGCGAAATCTACGACGCAAGTATTTCTTTTTTTTAAATTCATCGGCAAACTTGGCAGCTTTTGTGACCCTGTCACACGAAACTTATCCGTATTACCCATCACCGCCACTTTCATAAATTTACAGTGTGTCACTTTATACGAGAAAAATCAAATGGAAATAACACACTGAAACCTGATACGCGAACGCACATAACCATGCGAAATGTACGAACCAAAACACTTCTTAATACCTCGGCAAATTTGGCAGGTTGTGAGACCAAGCTGCATGAAAATTGTCCATACTACCCAGCCCCGTGACGTTCATAAATTAAAAGTCGGTCACTTCGCATAAGAACAGTGAACTGCATGGAAAAACTGACAAAAAAAAAAACTCCCCGCACTTGTGTAAACCAAAACAGAATCCCACAAACATGACATCACAGCGAAATGTCCGCAAAACAGTTTTTTTTTTTAAACGGATCTGAAGCTTCATCCGACTTTTTATTTTTCTTGTAAAAATTTGAAAGGTATGCCCGCAACTGAACTTTGTCCCTGTGTTAAAATATCACATGCGAAATGTACGTCCACAATCATGTATGTAACAGGGTCTCAAACTTCGAAAATTTTGCCGATGTTTCTGTGTATTAGAACATTTTGGTATTCGCACATTTCGCATGGTTTTGTACGTACCAAAGTCTGTCACTTGGTGTGAGAAAAAAGACCTGCAATTAGCGCAGTTGAAGCTTTTGAATTGACAAGCCAAATGTACGTATACAACCATGCGAAATGTGCGAACACCAAATTGTTCTTACTCACAGAAACATCAGCAAAAGTTGCAAGTTTTGAGACCCTGTCACATATCATTTTCTCGTACTACATCATCTCGCAAAGCTCATAAATTTAAAGTCGGCTACTTCTTATAAAAGCAGTGAACTGCAAATAACACAGCTAATACTTTCGAACAGACAAGCGAAATGTACGCACACATCTACAACCATGCGAAATGTAGTGCAACCACGCGAAATCTACGAAGCAAGAATTTCGTTTTTTTGACACATCGACAAACTTGGCAGCTTTTGTGACCCTGTCACATGAAACTTATCCATACTACCCATCACCGCCACTTTCATAAATTTACAGTCGGTCACTTTATACGAGAAAAATCAAATGCAAATAACACAATGAAATCTGATACGCGAACGCACATAACCATGCGAAATGTACGAACCAAAACACTTCTTAATACCTCGGCAAATTTGGCAGGTTTTTGAGACCAAGTTACATGAAAATTGCCCGTACTACCCAGCCCCGTGACGTTCATAAATTAAAAGTCGGTCACTTCATATAAGAACAGTGAACTGCATAAAAAACTGATACAAAAAAAAAAAAAAAAAAAAAAAAAACTCCCCGCACTTGTGTAAACCAAAACAGAATCCCACAAACATGACATCACAGCGAAATGTCAGCAAAACAGTTTCTTTTTTTTAAACGGATCTGAAGCTTCATCCGCCCTTTTATTATTCTTGTAAAAATTTGAAAGGTATGCCCGCAACTGAACTATGTCCCTGTGTCCTAAAATATCACATGCGAAATGTACGTCCACAACCATGTATGTAACAGGGTCTCAAACTTCGAAAATTTTGCCGATGTTTCTCTTAATTAGAACAATTTGGTATTCGCACATTTCGCATGGTTTTGTACGTACCAAAGTCTGTCACTTGGTGTGAGAAAAAAGACCTGCAATTAACGCAGTTAAAGCTTTCGAATTGACAAGCCAAATGTACGTACACAACCATGCGAAATGTGCGAACACCAAATTTTTCTTACTCACAGAAACATCAGCAAAATTGGCACGTTTTGAGACCCTGTCACATATCATTTTCTCGTACTACACAATCTCGCAACGCTCATAAATTTAAAATATTTTCGAACTGACAAGCGAAATGCATGCACACATCCACACCCATGCGAAATGTAGTGCAACCACGCGAAATCTACGAAGCAAGAATTTCGTTTTTTGACACATCGACAAACTTGGCAGCTTTTGTGACCCTGTCACATGAAACTTGCCCGTACTACCCATCGCCGCCACTTTCATAAATTTACAGTCGGTCACTTTATACGAGAAAAATTAAATGCAAATAACACATTGAAACTTTCATTTGATACGCGAACGCACATAACCATGCAAAATGTACGAACCAAAACACTTCTTAAATACTTCGGTCAATCTGTTAGGTTTTGAAACCCCGTTACATGAAAATTGCCCGTACTACCCAACCCCACGACGCTTAAAAATTTAAAGTCGGTCACTTCGTATTAGAACAATGAACTGCATGGGAAAAGTGATACAAAGAAAATTCCCCGCATTTGTGTAAACCAAAACAGAATCCCAAAAACACCACACCACAGCGAAATGTCCCCAAAATAATCTCTTTTTTTAAACGGATCTGAAGCTTCATCCGCCCTTTTTGTTTCTTGTAAAAATTTGAAAGGTATGCCCGCAACTGAACTTTACCCCTGTGTCCTAAAATATCACATGCGAAATGTACGTCCACAACCATGTTTGTGACAGGGTCTCAGGCTTGGAAAATTTTGTCGATGTTTCTGTGAATAACTACACTTTGATGCTCGCACATTTCGCATGGTTTTGTACTTACAAAGTCGGTCACTTGGTGTGAGAAAGTGAATTGCAAATAACACAGTTTAAAAGCTTTCGAACTGACAAGCGAAGTTTACGTACACACCCATAGCCATGCGAAATATAGTGCATCCACGCGAAATCTACGAAGCAAGTATTTTTTTTTTAAATACATCGGCAAACTTGGCAGCTTTTGTGACCCTGTCACAGGAAACTTGCCCGTACTACCCATCGCCGCCACTTTCATAAATTTACAGTCGGTCACTTCATAAGAGAAAAGTCAAATGCAAACTAGAGCAGTGTGCATAGGCCACATATTCCCCACAGGTAATGCTCTACCACATCCCTCAAAACACATGTCGCAATTTCATGTCCAGCAAATACATCCGCATCTACCCCTCCAGGCCTCTCTACCATCCTGCAAGTCCAGCAGCTTCTGCAACAAAACAAAATGACAGACATGAGAGTTACACAAGCAAATGGTAAATGCATTTATGTGATATAAGCGAAGACCTGGAGGGCCACTACTGCTGCTGCCGTACTTGGATTTTGCAAGTGAAATCCTGCTCAGGTAGTGCTTAAGCAATGCCTAAGCAGGATTTCACATACAAAATCCAAATAGGACAGCAGCAGTAATTGCCCTCCAGGTCTTCCGGAATCACAACAGTGGGCATTGATAAGCAGTCCGTTTCGCCGACAATCATAACGCACGAAAAATGTTTTGAATTCTTTAAAATGCCAACATCTGGTTGGCTTGACCAAATCTGCACAAGTGCTACATATATCACGATACTCCTTCCGACACATCTCAGCAACAATTCTTACCCTTTATAAATGCAAAAGCATCACTTACCCAGCAACTCAGAAGACGCCCCTTCAACAGCCGATTCCGCATTCGCTGAGAGTATTGTGTCTTTCTCGCCCTGCGATGAATGTGTGTGTTCCCCCTCTTCCCTTTGGTCTCTCACAAAGCTCTTTTGACGTGGTATCAACGCCTGTAATGACGCAATCGCTGCCCGAACTACGTTCTTCGGATTGCGCCACCCCCTCCCCAACGGTGGCCGTAACTTCTGTGTCATGGCTTTTGATCGCTGCAACGGGGATATAGTATGAAAATGTAAACCATTTAATCTGTGCAAGCGAAATGAACAGATGTTTTTAAAATTAATTTAAACTCTGTGGTTAATTTTCTTCAAATGCCAATGTTTCATTCTAATGTAACAGCCGAGTCATAAACTATAACGTCCTTATTTCATCCTTGAACAATTTAAAGCTTAGCCGCACAGGACATGCACGTTCAAAATTCTGACAACAGTCCGTTTCGCTTCAGTCTTACAAGTTCCGGTTCAGTAAAATAACGAAACTGCCCTTCGGATCACACTCACACAAACCAAAAAAATGTCGAATGAAACGAGAAATACGCGTCAAGCAAAATATATGTTCTATATTCTTCCACTTGTAATTACCTGAAATCGGCGCAGGGATATTTTCCGCTGCTTTCTTAATCTGTCTACAGGCTTGGTTAATATCCGAACTGTCATCACTATCTTTAAGCGGTCCCCCAACAATTTCACCCACAAAATGGGTCAAGTGGCTCTGATCCCTGCCGCATAACCTCTTTGCGGCTTCTGCCCAGGCCCTGATGTATCCCTTACCGGGATTTTTACACACCTCGTCTGCAGAAAAAAATGACGGAATGCTGAATCATTCCACATTTCATTCCATATAAATTTAGACGCACATAAATCATTCCCAAAAACCATGCGAAAACACACTGTGCGTAAAGGAAAACGATACCTTCTTATCATTCCAAGGCCTGAGCACAAAAATTACACGTACACAATGGTCATTTCAATTTCCCTTCCACGCAAGTTACAGAGAGAACCGATACCGAAGGGCAAATTTAAAAATAGGTGGTATAAGGAATAAGTAAAATCTTGTATATACAGTCCGTTTAGCAATGAGAGCGTGCAACTGGCAATAGAGGGATTCAGCACTTCATCTAAGATACTGAAAAAATACAAGTTTTTCGGGTCTGATGCTTTCGGCTAGATAATCGAACCTGCAAACTTATGAAGCACTATCATGCAAAACTCAACAGAAACGGAGACTGGCAAACTATAAAACGACAAAACAGACATTTAATCCAATCACAGGGAAGGAAAAAAATCTGTCATTTCTTAATAAAAAAGTTAGCTTCCAGCAGTGGCTACTTACCAAAAATTGTACACCAAGAAATCCATGAACAGACAACATCGACAGCATTTTCAAGCAAAACTGAGCAACAATTTTCTGAGCGAACATTTCTCGACATTTAAATCCGTAAACTGACAAGGCATGCTAGCTCAAAAAAATGCCGCCCTTACAAGTAAGCCTGTATTTTTACAGCAGCATCTTACACATTCTTAAAAAAATGTCACAAATCACACCAAATACGCTAAACAAACATTTTCACGTGATTCACAAAATGTGTGTATTTACCTTTAGGCATATCCTCATTAAATTTTTATCCACTTTTAAGTTTTTCAAAAATTATCCACATGTAACCTGGACGCTTTCTGCATTGAAGTGATGCTACCAAGAACAAAGCCGCGCGCATACACCTCGTGACAAGTTAATTTGCATATACTGAGTCAAAAAAAAAAAAAAAAACATTCAAGTTCATGTACACAGTGTAGTGTTTCGCAGATAATTTCATTCCAAACCTTGCATATTTTTTTTATAAACTAACACAAGCTAAAAAATATCGCCAAACAAGCATTTTAATGGCAGAAAACCATTACAAAATGACGGATTATTTCGCGCGTAAACAGTGACAAGGCAAGTCAATCATAAAAGTAGTGCTCACACAATTAAAACAGCGCACAATAATATACAGTCAGCCTGTCATGAGCGTGGGAATCTCGAGCTTTTAGCCCGTTCACAGATCAAAGCAAATCTACTGCGACTTAGAGCTTCTGATACGTGTTTGAACTGGCTATTCCGCAGTGGAGGGGGGCGGGGGTGTGGATGGAGAGGGGAGAGGATCAGGGAAGCATATATGGGAAGAAAAATATGACAGTTTTCGCGTGTAAATAGTAACAAGGCAAGCCAATCATAAAAGTAGTGCTCAAACAAATAAAACAGCGCACAACAATACACAATCACACATATACAGGTATGTCGGGAAACAAACGAGGAATCGCGATTTCTTGTCCAACTCGCGAAATGTACGCCAAAAATCTGACTTCGTTATTAGGGATTTTTCAGACATAAGTTGTATATGAAAATCTCGGTAGATTTTTTTTACATTCAATTCCGAAAGCGAAAATATATAAAAGACACAGCCTATCACATGTGCGTGAGAATGTCTCGCTTTAGCCCGCTGACAGATGCAAGCAAATCAACTGCGAATAGCCGTTTCGGTGTGTTTATCAATGTCAATTTCGCAGTTGGCGTGTACAAGAGAGGAGGAGTAAGGGTGAGGGGGATCTGGCCGGCAAAATTTCTTTTCACTTCCAGACTTTACCAGTGCATTTCGCTTTTTGGGGAAAGGGTGGGGTTTACCCCGAATGCCCTCAACCCCGTTGTTGCACCAATTTAACAGTACAAATACTACAATTTTTGGCTCGAAAAAAAAAAAGCCGTTTTGATGTGCCAAAACGTTAAACCAGAGTGAAACGAATCGATTTCTCTCTCTCTCTCTCTCTCTCTCTCTCTCTCTCTCTCTCTCTCTCTCTCTCTCTCTCCTTTTTTTTTAACAAAGCATACTCACGATTAAGGACAGTGAGATAGTGAACTTCAGTTAAAGCGATATTTTTTTTTAAAAAGGGAGGGGGGGGGGTTTGCACGTCATTGTCTCCCACTAGCTACACTAATAGAGCAATATATTTTTGAAGGATTGCGTCCTGCAATGAATAAAATAAGCCCATTTTAATGCGCAATTTCGCAGCGGTTGTGTATTGGAGAGGGGGGAGGGAGTTCTCGTGTGCTAATATCTTACGCTTAACGGTGTTAAACATTTTTTTATGACTAATAGGCTTTATCATTGCATTTTGCTCTTGGGACGGGGAGGGGAGGGGAGGGGGGGGTGGGCGGAGGGAGGAGTGGGGAAGGTCGCGCACCCTCCCTATTTGCGCTAATACAAAAATGCACTTTTGAAGTATTAGTTTCAGTCAAAGTGAAACTAAAAAAAAAAAAAAAAAGACAGCACAATTAAGATTAAGGTCACCAAGCAGTGAAAAACGAAACTCAGTTTAAGCGATATTGACGGAAAGACTTAGTGTATATTAGACTTGTACGCACATGACACACGCTTGTACACCCCAGAAACATATAAAATGGCATCACTCAAGAACCTGCCTCTACACGGCGTAACCAAGCGAATTTGGGAGAATTTGGTGGCCACAGCACACTCAAGTTTAAGGGCATCAAATAATGAGAAACAAGTAAGTATTTGTGAAACACAAGCGGGCCCCAACCGCCCCCCCTCCAAAAAAAATCATAGGGTTATGAAGCGATGACGGACAGATGGACAGACGGACGGACACCCCAAACCTATAGGCCCCAATCCGAAGGGTTGGGGCATAATGAAAGCCAATTTCAGCGATATCCACAGAAAGAGTGGGTGTAAATAAAACATATGCGGACATGAAACACGCTTGCACACGCCAAGAAAAAAGTTTAAAATGAATGGTACTGAGAGTTTACAGTAACTGCAGCTCACACGCGGCACGCATAGATGTCGCTTGCGAAACTAACATGAACAGACATGAAACTCAGAAAATGCAACATTTTTTTCCGAGAAAAAAGAACGAGGGGAGGAAGAGTTGCCCGTCATTGTATCCTCCTAGCTACACCAATGGAGCAAAACATTTTTGAAGAATTGCGTCCGTCAGTCAATAAAACAGACCGTTTTTAGTACGTTTATCAACTACCAATTTCGCAGTTGGCGTGCGCAAGAGAAGAGGGGAGGGGGGGGGAGGCTCTGGTGAGAAAAATGTCTAGGTTTAACGGTGTTAATATATATTTTTTTCACTTCTAGACTTTACCAGTGCATTTCGCTTTTTGGGGAAAGGGTGGAGGGGTTTACCCCGAATGAACCCCAACCCCCTCCCACCCCGTTGTTGTGCCAATTTAACAGTACAAATACTGCAATTTTTGGCTCGAAAAAACAAGCCGTTTTGGTGTGTCAAAACGCAAAGTCAATGTGAAACGAATCGCTTTCTCTCTGTCTCCCCCTCTCTCTCTGCTTTTTTTTTTAAATAAAGCACACTCGAGATTAAGGACAGTGACATAGTTAAACTAAGTTAAAGCGATATTAACAGATAGACTGGGGTAAATTTGACTTGAAACACAAGAAACAGGTTTGTAAACCCCCCACAGGAAGATACAAATGGCACAGAGTAATAACTGCATCTACTGGGCGAATCAAGTCGAATTTGAGAAAATGTTGCGAATACAGCACACTCAAGTTAACGCCAACAAGTAGTGAGATATGAAACTCAGTTAATGCCATATTTTTTATAAAGCTAGGGGGAGGGTTGCACGTCATTGTCTCCCACTAGCTATACTAATGGAGCAATATATTTTTGAAGTCCTGCAATGAGCAAAATAAACCGATTTTAATGCGTTTATCAACTATCAATTTCGCACTGGTTGTGTATTAGGGGGGGGGGGGGGTTCGCCTGCAAAAATTTTAAGTTTAACGGTGTTAACATTACAGGAGGAGGGGGGGAGTGGGGGTGGTGCACCCCTCTACTTGCGCTAATGCAACAATGCACTTTTGAAGTATTAGATTCAGTCGAAGTGAAATAAGCCGAATTTGAAAAAAAGACAGCACAATCAAGATTAAGGTCACCAAGCAGTGAGAAACGAGACTCAGTTTAAGTGATATTGACGGAAAGACTGCGTGTATGTTAGACATGTACGCACATGACACACGCTTGTACACCCCAAAAATATAAATGGCATCACACGAGAACCTGCCTCTACACAGTGAAACCAGGCGAATTTGGAAGAATTTGGTGAACACAACACTCAAGTTTAAGGGCATCAAGTAATGAGAGATTAAGTCAATTTCAGCGATAACTACAGAAAAATTGAGTGTAAATAAGACATGTACGGACACGTAACACGCCTGTTCGCACAATAAAAAGTTATAAAGTGCACTGAGAGTTTACAGTGACTGCAATTCACACACAACACGCATACATGTGTCTTGCGAAACAGACCGGCTTATATAAAGAAACCGAGAATAATATGTCAAACAAATGACTTGGTTTAAAAAAAAAACAAGAATCTACGAAGATAAACAAACTCTAACGATTGCTTTATAAAATATGTGACACTTTGCTTCAGTTAAGCAAAAATATGTACTTAAAAAAACGAAGTGGAAACTTTCTGATATTATCGTCCACTAACAAAAGGGGTGTTGCCTTGTTTACCCTCAACTTTAACTTTGATTTTTGAGATTTATAGGCTACAAACAAAACAATAAATAACTTTAAAACGTATTTGTGATATTATTCTTCTTGTTTTAAATACAATTATTTGGATAGGCCACCCCAAAATCTACTAAAATGTCGGCCAAAAAGTAGACAACCACCCGGGGCCAGGTCCATTCCAACACGTGGTCGCGCTCCCCTGACACATGTGCTAGCACCTGATTGGCTGAAATGTGATATAAAAATAGATTTCACACAGATCGAAAGATGTGTACGGCTTCCGATTGGCTCTCGTTCCACGTGCTTTTCTCACACAGAGTTCATGGTAGGTAGCCACCTATATGTTGGTATGAGAACTATTTTACACAGCAAATTTGATGGTCTCTGTAAATTTCTGCGAAATAGGCATGTGGTCTCAGGTGAAAGAGCACGTTCTGTTTCGCAAAATGAACCCCTAACACAGATTTGCGAAACGGACGACCCGACCAAAATGCGAAACGGACCGAAATTCGGTCCGTTTCACTTTAACATTGCAACGTGATACACACCAATTCGTCTTGTTTCCCGACGAAGCCGCATCCACACACACACACACACACACACACACACACACACACACACACACACACACACACACACACACACACACACACACAGACACACATAGACACACATACATACCTTTTTTTTTTTATCCCTCTCTCCACACACACACCAAATCACGGCAGCAACTGTTTTTCAGGGCTTTTCTCGTTCTCCAAGCACACATACCTTCACTAATGGATTGCCGTAGCAGCAATTGGAAGTGACCTAAATAAGAGACGTCATTTTTAACCCAGAGCTCTTCTTTTGACACACACACACCGCGGCGGCTACGGCTTTCCAAATACGGTAGCAAACGCAGCCACTCTTTCACTCTCTCTCGAGCGGTGCCCATCTTTTTTATCCACACTTTATCTTTTGCTCTGTCTATCCACGACAGTCAGACAAATAAAACAATGATTTTTTTCCCTCATTTTTTCTTTTGCTCTATCTCTCTCTCTCTACACATATAAGACCTATGGGAGACGGGGCAAACGGACAATCTTTTTTTTTTTTTTGCTTTCTCACTCATTTCTTGCCGTAGAAGCAATTAAAACTGGGCAGCCATTGCTGTCTTAATGAAACTATTTTTAACCCAGAGCTCTCTCTGCGCATGCACACGTGACACAGCAACTAGGTAGTCTTTTTTTTTGTTTCGATTTTCTCGCTCTCTCTCATTGCATATACCAACCACACACGACTCATTTAGCGTTTTCCTTTCTTTAACCATTCTTTTTTACCCAGTCTCACTTTTAAACGAGGGTCGTATCCACGGCGGTTACGTCAGCAAACGCAGCCTCTCTTTCACTCTTTCTCGAACGGTGGTCATCTTTTTTATCCACATTTTTTCTTTTGCTCTATCAATCCACGACAGTCAGGCAAACAAACAATGATTTTTTTCCCTCATTTTTTCTTTTGCTCTATCTCTCTCTCCACACATATAAGACCTATGGGAGACGGGGTAAACGAGCAATCATTTTTTTTTTGCTTTCTCGCTAATGGCTTGCCGTAGAAGCAATTAAAACCGAACAAGCATTGAGATGGGAGCTCTCTCTCCATACACTCTTTTCTTTATTCACCTTTCTCATTCTCCAAACACACATCAGACAGACGGGCAGTCTTTTTTATTTTTTGTTCCCTCTCTCTTCACATATATATAGCCACAACCGATTCAGCGTTTTATTTCTCAAGCCTGGGTATTTTTTAACCCAGATAGTGGCTTTTTTAACTCTCTCTCTTCACACATAACACCACAGCAGACGGTCAGACGGACAGATTTAGCGTTTATTTCTCAAGCCAGAGTATTTTTAACCCAGGCAGCAATTTGTTTTGCTTTCTCAGACGGTCAGACAGACAATCATTTTTTTTATTTTTTAATCTCTCTCTTCACACACACATAACACATCAGACGGTCAGACGGACAGATTTAGCGTTTCATTTCTCAAGCCAGAGTATTTTTAACCCAGGCAGCAATTTGTTTAGCTTTCTCAGACGGTCAGACGGACAGATTTAGCGTTTCATTTCTCATGCCAGGGTATTTTTAACCCAGGCAGCAATTTGTTTAGCTTTTTCAGACGGTAAGACGGACAGATGGGGGGTATAAATCAATGATTTATAGACCCCTTTTTTTTAGCATTTCCCACACTCTCATGCATACACATACATACTAACACCATGACACGATGAGTGTTCATTTCTTAATAATGGGTGGCCGCTAAAAAGCAGCCGTGGAGGGATTTTCTTCAGCTTCGGCCAGCCGTCGCTTCCCCTGCCGTCCTTTCACATCTCGCCGCTTCCCCTGCCGCCGCTTCCCCTGCCTCTACCACAAGCGTCGTCGCTACCTCCGCCTCTGCCGCTGCCGTCATCCTCCCTGCAGCCGACCCTCCTTCTCTGCGCTGCTACCGCGGCCCTATGCGACTTAAAACCTCTGCCCATAACATTGCAATAATGATAAGCCGGCTTCATTCCTTGTGGGCATGACTGTTCGTGGATTCTCAGAGGTTGTTCTGCTGGAATTCCATAATGGCAGAACTCGCAATACTCTACATTATCCGGCGTATCTAAGAAATCCACGATCTCCCGGAGGGATGACTCTTTTCTAGAGCCATCCTCCTGTTTTACGTCGACTAGTTCCACGGTGCGGTCAAAATCGGAGAGCGACTGCATCATGCTGAAATCAACCACTTGAATGTCTGGCGCAATACTAGCGACAGCGGCTACAACCTCGTCCTCCGGAGCTGGTGGCGGACTGTCCGGCTTTGTAATGGTAGCACTGGGTAAGTGCTGCCTCTCCGTAAATGGTGTCGCCAACACCTTCCGGACAGTCACATCAGCTGCCTTTGGAGTTAGTTTCGGCGGAGTCGTCATCGTCGACGCCGTGGCCTTAGCAGGAGTTGCTTTGACAGGGGTCGCCTCTGTCATGGTTGCTGCTGTTGCCTTGGCAGGAGTCGTTCTGACTGGCCTCTCTTCCTGGCAGGGCGACGGGTCACGAAACTGGCCGGGCGACACCTCCCTCCGTCGCTTGCATCCTTCCTCCGCCGCCCTGCCAAACCGGTTGTATTCTTGGTCGGGCTTGCTCCTCAAAAAAATCCCTCCACTTTCTAAACTCGAAAGCCTTGTAATCAATGTAGATCTCTTCGAAGAGATCTACATCCTTCTGGCTAAGGAAGTACTTCTTCCTTCTTTCCTCACAAAAGAATTCATCCTTGTACTGCATGGTTATTCTTTTTTTTGATGTGGCTTGTTCAGCGATCAAAAGCAGACTGACTGCACACAGTACAAGGCTGCTATTATATAGGACCCCCCCCCCCGTCCCTCCCCCCCCAGGCAGTCGACCTGGAGCAAGGACCCCCCCCCCGGCTCACTGGGCCATGAGCCCCCCCCCCCCCGGCTCACTGGGCCATGAGCCCCCCCCCCCCCCGGCTCACCGACTTTTTAGCCGCTGGCTCACGGCTCACCGTCAGTAGTATAAAAAGGTCGGGTCGATACCACTCTAACCATTGCATTGCCAAACCATCATGGAGACGTCTCGAAAAGCAACAACGGCTAGCAACATGGAAATTGATAGCCTTTTTAGCAATGAAACAATGGCTTTTACAGATGCAGTTTTAACTGCAGAGGAGACTGCTGCCTTCCTAAGTACACTAACAGAAGCTGAAAAAGCCTTGGAGGAAGCATTAGGGGCTCCGTCAGCCGTGTCTACAGTACAGCAAACTAGGCCTGAAGAAGTACAGCAAGCAATGCCCGATCCCGAGGGATCTGACTACCCGTTCTGGGTTGCCAATGCGCTTGTAAATGGTAGCGCCAAACCACTTAGTACAAAGTTACAGGCTCATCTAGAGCATCTTGAGGAGGAAGAAGTGGTCATGTCAAGCGATGACGACGGTGACGACGACGATGACGACAACGACGGTGATGACGACAATGACGACAATGACGACAGCGACGACGATGAAAAGCAGCTCAAATCTAAATTCGAATTGAGCAAAAATATTCCTGTTACTGAGGAAGACGTCACGCTGTTAAAACGAAACTTTCAAGCAGTGATTCCTCTGATGGATTGCAACATTTTATGGTGCTTATGTGAAGAAGGCTTTTTCGATCAGCACACATACATGTACCTAACGGAAGAAGTGAACACTGTCATTCAGCTTATCTACATGCTAGAAGGAAACATAGAGCATCTTCCCGCGTCAGAGCCACAGTTCTCCGAAGCCATGACCCGACGTTTCGTTCAACTTATTAGAAGTCTCTATGAGGAACTTTTTAAGACTTTATGTCTATCGGAG
This sequence comes from Protula sp. h YS-2021, assembly GCA_949752745.1. Taxonomy (NCBI): domain Eukaryota; kingdom Metazoa; phylum Annelida; class Polychaeta; order Sabellida; family Serpulidae; genus Protula; species Protula sp. h YS-2021. The sequence goes on along the minus strand of OX457025.1, from coordinate 98,282,395 downwards.
CCAAAGGGTGTTGATGAGGATCGCGATTCCAAATGTGCAAAGGTCATGCTACATGGCTTCAAGTACCTTGAAGAACGTATTAAGGTGTATGATATGATGGCTTACCTCTATGAAAAAGGACATTTCATCATGCCAATGCTCTTTCAATGGATAATTGGGAGTCGCAAACGAGGAGACTTTTTAGTGATTGTCATGAGACAATCTCTAACAGACGGTTTACCAACAGCCTTTCTGGATGGTTTCAACGAGATCACTCCGCGATTTTGCAAACATCTCATGAAAACATACATGTAATGTCCATATAAAAGGAGTGAGGTGTCAAGTGCAGTCATCATTCGACGCGCAGCCATGGAGAAGACAAGCAGCTTTAAAATTAGTGCAAACTTAACCATTACTGTGGAGCATGGACAATTTGGATTATTTATTCGAATCAAACGTGGAGAGAGATGGCTTGCTTTATCACCATCCTTGTGGAAGATTATGTGCCTGAACTTAGCAAGATTACGTGACATTGGCTTCAAACTGTACTTAACGCAAACGAAGTGGCTTGAAGTCATTTCATACTTGGATATGCGCTATGTGAGTTTTGTGCAAGCATCACTGTTTGAAGGGAAAGAATACAAGTTTTACATCAACATGAATGATGGTGAATGGGAGACATTGCTTCAGGAGATGGATAGCATTAATTCAACCCTATCACCATGTACGGAATGTCATGGTAAGAAAACTCCTATCAAGCTGCAAAAGGACAAACGGATGAAAGTGTCAAAGTTATCCAAGAAAAGACTGGCTGAAGTTCAATTGGAGAATATGGATGTGCAAAATCAACTTGGACTTACCTGTAAATATTGTGGTGCTTACGGATATGCTGAGGATTATGATTGTCACTGCCACAAGTACAATTGCAAGTTGTGTGAACCAGACAACTTCTGCAACAAGTGCGGCTCACTAACTGTTTCTGCGGAGTAAGACTGAGAGTCATTTGCTTACCAGCCGTCACAGTGTGCAGACGTGTTATATGGACATGTGAAAGATGGATGTAGAAACGTGTTTCAAGGACAAGTATGTGGACTACATGATAAGTGAACTGGCACGTTTTGGATCTATTCAACAACAACTGCAGCACTTTGACATTTATTGGGAACTGGCTCATTCCACGTTGAACGTACCAAACTTACGCGAGTGTATGTTTTCAAACATTGATGGAGCTGAGGAGTTTGATGTGGAAGCAGCATATCACTTTGCTCGATTTGATCCAAGACTGTTTGATGAAGTGAGAGAGTGGTTAATCTACATTGCAGTATAATGGCAGACATTACATTGAGACAATATATTGTGCAAAAAACATATTGTGAAGAAATGTTATTAGCTGTAAAAAAGTTTGCATGTTTAGTATGTCCTGCTTGTCAAAATGAAGAGTGTTCAGAACATATGTGTCATTCTACATGTGTCTATACATATTGGAATGAAGCTAAATATTACATTCATTTAGATAAAGTGTTAGATAATGCAAATCAACGTTGTGAAAAATATGGTGTAGATGCTATCACATTTGATGAATTGAGTAGTTGGTTAATATACATTGAAGATCAATGGACTCCAATTATTCACACCATTGTATCAATACTTGATTTGTAAGATATGTTGATAAAATAAAATTTAACATGTGTTGATAAAATGCATGATATGTTGATAAAATGCAAGATGTGTTGATAAAATAAAATGCAAGATATGTTAACAAGTGTTAATCATTTAGTGTTAACATGTCGACGTGGAAAGACTACTTAACCAATATTTACTTTAAACCTGGTCAACCCGGAGCATTTGCTGGTCCTTACAAACTTTATCACATATTAAAAAAACATGATCAACCAGTCACTCATTCACAAGTGAAGAAATGGTTACAGGATCAAGATGCCTTCAGTTTACTACAACCTGTAAAATACAGGTTTAAAAGGCAACGTGTCATTACACGTGGAATTGATGACATGTGGGATATTGATTTAGCTGACATGGGAAACATAGCTTCCTATAATGATGACACCCACTTTTTATTAGTTGTCATTGATGTGTTTTCCAAATATTTGTGGGTGCAGCCAATGCCTAATACATCACATACCAGCGTCATAGAAGCCTTTCAAAAGATTTTTCATGAAACACAACGAAGACCACGAACTCTAAGGTCAGATAAAGGAACTGAATTTAAAAACAGATGGGTAAAAGCATTTTTGAAGAAGGAGGGAATACATGCCTATACGACAAAGAATGAAACCAAAGCCAACTTTGCTGAGAGAGTCATTCGTACTCTAAAGGGAATGATGTATCGATATTTCCTTCATAATCAAACGTATCGATATATGGACATCCTTCCAGACTTAGTGTATAATTACAACCATAGACCTCATGGCTCCCTCCCTAATCAGTATGCTCCTGCAGATATTCGTAAAGACATAGAATCGAAAGTGTGGAAGTATATGTATGTAGACAAATTGAAATTAAAACCAAAGAAGAAAAAACCCTATAAATTTAAAATGGTGATCAGGTTCGCATTTCTCACATGAAATATGTATTTCAACGGGATTATCATATAAAGTGGACGCAAGAAGTGTTCATTATCACACATCGTTGTAAGAAGCAAGGAATACACTTGTATCGTGTGAAAGACTTTTTAGATGAAGATATTGATGGACATTTTTATGAAGAAGAACTGCAGAAAGTGACAAAAGATATTGAATCAGTCTACAGAATTGAAAAGGTCTTGAAAACACGAAAAAGACGAGGTGTTAAAGAATTATTTGTGAAGTGGTTAGGTTGGCCAAAGAAGTTTAACAGTTGGGTGAAAGAAACAGATATTCGAAAATGAAGCATCCATTCACGTGTTTGGTCTCTGGACCTACAGGCAGTGGTAAAACTTCTCTAGTTAGAGAAATTCTAGAACAAAAGTTAATTAAACCCTCTCCAAAAACCATTTTATGGCTCTATGCAGCAGATCAGCCTTTGTATAAGGGAATGAAAGGTGTGGAATTTTACCAAGGCATTCCAGATAACATTGAAGAGCGTTTTAACCCGAAAAAACCAAACTTGCTCATCATTGATGACTTAATGACTAAATGTCATAGTGATGAGCGCATGACACGTCTCTTTAGTGTTGGCAGCAGTCATCAAAATCTAAGCATTATTTTTATTGTGCATAATTTGTTTCATCATGGTAGAGAAATGCGTAATATTAGTTTGAATACACATTACATCATTCTGTTTAAAAATCCTAGAGACAGTCAACAAATAAGTACATTAGCGCGACAAATGTATCCTGGAAAATCTCAATTTCTCATAGAAGCCTATCAAGATGCTACCAGCAAACCTCATGGCTATTTATTCATTGATTTGAAGCCGAAGACAAATGATCAACTACGTATTCGTACAGGCATTTTACCAAAAGATACACATTACGTATATGTTGATAAGGTGGTGTATGAACAAGAACCAAGTCACTTAACCATTCGCAGCCAAGATGTCTAAACGTATTCAAGCGAATCAACCTTTCCTTCACTTGCTCGCACGCAGCGGGCCTAAACGACGTAAATCCTTACTACAAAAAGCTACTAAGGAGGAATTAACTAGCTTGTTTGAAATTTGTTTGAATATATTGCGAGGACATTTACCCTTAAGCTCAAAAAGGTATAAGTTATTCAAGCGTGAACGTCATACCCTACGTACACTAGCAAATAAGAAGATATCACTTCGAAGAAAAAAGAAGTTGGTTAATCAGAAAGGAGGATTTATTGGAGCTATTGCTAAATTTGCATTACCCTTGTTAGCTCAGTTGCTGTTAAAATGAAACATACTTTGAAAATGGTTCTCATTCCTGAATATGAATATAAAATGTTGTTAGAAAAGAAGGGAAAAGATGTTGAAATCAAACGAAAGTGAATAAACTTTTACGTGGGAAACGAACTCGCGAAAAAGCAATAGAAATGTCTCAAGTGCTTGGACGCCATTTACGAACAATTCAGTCACAACAACAACGACAAAAGTCTGTTACAGCATCTAATGCAGAAAAATCAGAAAAGTCCCAACAGTTTCTAACCCATTTTCAACCTATTTATCATGTAAAACTAACACAACTTCTGGAAGAACTTAAGAAATATGGTACGAGATGGACAGATAAAAATGAACTTGTTTTAAAAACAGGTACTGTCATTACAAATTCTAACATTATTGATTTGTTGAAAGAAGCATTGGTTGCTACAAAAAGAAAAGAACAACGAGAACCACCACGTGGTTGGAAGCAGTTTATTGAGGAAATTGTAGACGCTAATATTCCAAAAACTGTTTTTGGCAAAAAGACAACTCGTGAAGATATTACAAAAGAGCAACAACAACGTCAACAAAGATTGTTTCCAGAAGGATGGGAAACTTTTTAACATGGATTAAAGAGTTATGGTGTTGTTGTTGTAAAGAAAATGGAAATAAAAATACTATTCCTGTAAAAATTAGGTGTGTTAGTGCTTGTTGTCAGGGAGAAGTAGTAGATACCAATTTAGATCATGTAGATAGCAATTTAGACAATAATGTAGACAGCAATGTAGAAAGTGAGGATGAAGAGTGTCAAACATGAAGTAATGTATATACACATCTAGTCTATCTACATCACATAAACGATTTAGCTGTCATGGAGTCAACAAGTTTTTACATTACTTTACCCAGCAATGCTAGTATGAACTATTATCCCAACAACAAGACTTCGAATTATCACATTCGTATGCCTCGAACCATCTATCTGAACGGAAAATATGAAGTGGCTTTAGCTGAAATTCAATATCCACATACATGGACAACCATGAGACATGGAATGGACTATTCTATTCAGTATCGACAACAACCACTGAATGATGTTGTTCTTGACACAATCAATATTCCTTATGGTTACTACAGATCCATACAAGAGATATGTCAGGCAGTCAATAAAGAAGCGACTAATTCTATGAAAGATGACCTTAAAGAAGCTATTCAGATAAAGTATGATAAAATTAGACGACGCGTTTTTCTATTTCTAAATTATGGCTTTGAAGTGTCATTCTCCACTGGATTAGCTGAGATTTTAGGATTTATCCCAGAGCAATGGTATACTGAAACGTGTACAGCTGAACATAAAGCTGATGTGAAACAGGGATTTTATACAATTTATGTGTACTGTAGTATTTGTGAGCCACAAGTTGTTGGTGATTATTATGTCCCTTTGCTACGTTCTGTTGGAATACAAGGACATGATGGAGACATTATCATGAAATCTTATGGAGAACCTCATTATGTTCCTGTAAACACATCCAAATTTGACGTGATAGAAATGAATATTAAGGACGACACAGGCCATAATGTTCCATTTCAAACTGGAAAGGTGATCTGTAAACTTCATTTTCGACCAAAAGCATTATGAAAGCATACACACACAATCCATCTATATATCGCAACCATTTTCTTCGTCAAGTGGGTGGAGAATTACCAGGATTTAAAGGAGCGTGAATACAATATGGAGATGGTATTGGTTCAATACTGGGATCATTGGCTCGAAAAGCTATTCCACTGCTTAAGACAGGGGCTAAAATCGTTGCACCACATCTTAAAAGGGCTGCAAAAGATATCGCGAAAGATGTTACAGGTCGAGTAGCACAACGTATGTTTGGTGGTGGGTTACGAGGACAAAAGAGACCGAAACGAGCAAAACGTGTCAGAAGGCGAAAGGCAGCTAAACGGATAACATCAAAAAAACATAAGAAAGATATTTTTTAATCATGTCTTTAATTCATAATCATTCTTGTGAATGTAGCCTTTCTCCATTAGAATGGTTTCACATACCACCAACGCAAACTGCTGTAGAAAAAAGTTATAATGTAGACTATCAACCAATGACTACCATTAGAGAGGGTGCTCCAATAGAATTCTACATTCCTGCGAGTACAGAAGAATATCTAGATTTAAAGAACAGTAAACTCCATATTGTATGTCGCATTGTCAAGGCTGATGGAACACTGTGTGGTGTAGATGATAACGTGTCATGTATCAATGATTTGTTTAATGGGCTATGGTCTAATATTGAATTATTTCTAAATGATCGTTTGATATCACATAGTAACAATACCCATGGTTATACTAGCATCATATCTCATCTCATTCATGACTCGGAAGAAAGTCTCCATTCTGAGCGCTCTATGCGTCTCATCTTTAAAGATACTGCCGGATCAATGAATACTTATGAGGTGAAAAGACCTAATCATGAAAGATATGTATCAGGTTTTCATGTAAATATTGAAGGTGGTGATATAGCTGAAACAGGAAATAATGGTTTACATAATCGCTATTTGTATACACGTCTAAGCCGTGAGTTTGCGCTTACAGGTGGTTTAAGGGTAGATTTGTTTGAGCAGGATCGTTATCTTCCCAATGGTGTTAGTATGAAATTACGTTTACATAGACAAAAAGATGGATATGTATTAATGGCTGCAAATAATGGTTTTAAAGTAGAAGTGAGAGAAGCGTTTTTAACCATTCGCAAAGTGAGGGTTAGTCCAGGTATTCAGTTGGGACATGCAGATGCATTGATGAAAAGTCCTGCTAAGTTTATTGTTAATAGAAAAGAATGTAAAGTTTTAGCTATTCCAACTGGATTTCAATCTTTTGTGAAAGATAGCATCTTTTTAGGCCAATTACCAAAACGTATTGTCATTGGAATGGTTCATAATGAATCCTTTGCTGGAACAGTATTGAGAAATCCATACAATTTTGAACATTTTAATCTTAACTTTATGCAGCTTTACTCTGATGGTGAACCAGTCCTATCCAAACCTCTCAAGCTTGATATAAATGAAGGCAAATATCTTGATGCTTTTGAAACTCTTTACAAATCTTTTGATAGATTGGATGGCGAGAAAAGTTCCATTATAAAACGGGAAGATTGGCCTAGAGGTTATTCGTTGTTTTCTTTTGACTTAACACCTGATTATGATGGTGCTGATCATTATGCCCTTATCAAACATGGGAATTTGAGACTAGAAATTAATTTTGCTGGTGCCTTGCAAAATACAGTCAATGTTATAGTGTATGCTGAATTTGATAACATTGTTGAAATAAGTGCAAATCGTAGCATTCAATTCGACTACCAGTCATGAACACGAAGCAGATAGAAGCCATCCTATCCCATGATGCCACGACAAAAGACTTGTTTCAAGGTGTGTTTGCCATGGACCAGTTACCATCTTTACAACGCGGTGCCTATGTCATCAACACAGACGATCATGATGAGCCAGGAGAGCATTGGGTGGCAGTATATTATGACGAAGACCCTGCAGAATATTTTGACTCTTATGGACTTTTACCTATAGACAGTCGTTTGAATAAGTTTTTAAAGTTTAATTTCATTTATAATTCAGTTCCATTACAAACACAAATATCCTCTACATGTGGATTTTATTGTATATATTATATAATTCAAAGAGCTCGAGGACATAGTCCTTTTGAAATCATTGATGTATTAAGAAGAAGTGATGGTGATTTTGTTGTAAAGGATTTTGTATATAGACAGTATAAACCATTATTTTATTGATGTTGTATTAGTTAAGTTGTATTAGTTAAGTTGTTGGTAATTGTGAATTGTATTATGAATATTGTAAATAAACAAGACAGTTTTATACAACATTCTTTTTTATTGTGTTATACATTATTTACATTTTAACAATTATTTCACATTAAACTTTTATTTTACAAATACATTCAATACATCGATAAACACATGCCATTCATACCAATCTAAATTAATATATGTATCATAGACATTACATCCACGTTTGTAAATGCTATGAAAACTAGCATAACACTGTCCATTACCAAACTTTATTATTTTAACATCTTTGTGTTCAGACAGTTTCAGTTCATATCCATGATCATTCATGTCAATGTCCATCACCATAACACACATGGGATGTGTCAGCTCAATGGACTTGGTGCCCCGCATGAGTTGCACTCCTTCCTCTTTGAATTCAAGCGTCAGGTTCTTTCCAATCCAATGCTTGTAACAGAGCGTACCATTCCACTGTGTTGAGGGTGATGTAGTCGTAGCATTCTGTAAGCTCGTCATATTGGCGAAATCGTACAAACACGTCTAAGCAGTTCTCAGTCACACGCACTTCTAAATCCTCTGAGAGTATTAGGAGAAAGTCAGGTATCCTCAACTTCTCTAGATGGTCTTTCAACACAGATTGATTGTTAGGTGATAAAACGATATACTTTCCAAAATGTTTTAACACAATGTCATCACATAAGTTTCTCATATATGAGAATCCATGTGTAATGGGTTCATATTCCGATGAAAAGTCTTCCATCTCGTTCAACAGTCAGATCAACTATGAGCTGTCTCCTTGTCTACAAAGACGTTTTTATGCTCGCAAGATGTTGAAGAGTGGATGTTGTATAACTTCTAGGAATCGTAAGACTGCGCACCACTTCTTCATATCAAAGTGAATCATATCTGTATATGGTGTATCTGGTACAACTCCCTTATAATCCTCTGGATAATCCTGTAAAAGATTTCTCCAGAATGTCACACGTATGTTAGAATCATGTTCAGTCACAAACACTTCCACTTTATTTTCAAGTCTGCGTTCAAACCCAGCTTCAAGCGATATGTTTTTAAAGTCTTTCCACACTTCTGGTTTAAACCGATGATAACTTGTTCGAGAACCTAGTATCACTTCATTCCTCTCATTTACAGTAAGGTAAGCACCACCGTTAAACATGAGTGCATTCATGATTTTTTAACTTGTTATGAGCCGTCTTCTTGTCTGCGAAGCCTTTTATCTACTTCTTTCACCTGCTTCTTCAGCATTTTCCATTCAGGTATTGTCAGCAAAATACCCTTTTTGGTTGGACGGTTTTTTCCAGTCCCCTCATCTCTGAGGTATTTGCGAATGTTTACCACGCCTTCATTGCTTTGTTTCATAATCTTGATATACTTTCCATTTCCTAGAGAAAGCATTCCATCCCACGACTGTGGTGTTGGTGCCGTCTCCACTTTCAATTTCTTGATGGTAGTGGTAGGATTTTTCACTTTTAAGTCTTTAACTGTATCTGCAAGAGTATCCATATCAGTTGTAGATCTCTTACGACTTTCACGTTCCATGTTAACGCTTCAATGTTCCCACCTCAAATAACTCTTCCGTTGGAGGACCTCCCCTCTTTTATACCACAGCCTTGTAATGTCCATGCGCTAAAGTGGAATAGCCATCATTCAGCACATATCGCTTGTCGTCATATGGGGAGAGGGCTACTTTCCTCAACTTCTCCGAGAAAAGCTGGTGACTATGACTTCGAATAATGTGTCCTGTAGCCATCGTTTGAGTTTTCTTGAACAAACTGTCTCTATACTGCGCATGTTTAATACGTCTTTGACAAGCTCGAGTGATGCCTTTAGCTGTATGTTTTTCTTTCCCGCCACACAATAAACTGTACATTTTCGGTCTGAGTCCAATAAACTCTTCAATAGGGACGCCTGCCGTCTCATCCTTCATTTTCCCAAGCACTTTTTTGTTCACGTTGGAATGTAGGAAAGGATCTGGCGGATAGTCACTTGTGTCGAACAGGTTAGCATCTTGCTGCATATCCTTGTAGATGTCTTCTGTTTCTATGTCGTAACATAGACTGTCGGTGTCACTGAACAACAACTTGGCATTGGGATACTTGACCATGATGTAGTTGTAATGAAAGTTGAACATAAGCACTTTGCTGAGGTCAAGAATGGTGAAGCCAACTTGAATGGGTTTATCCAGAAGCAAGTCCACTTTGCGTAAATGTACCGCGGTCAAATCTTCGTTGAAAATTTTAAATTTGTGGAAAGAAGGTTTGGCTACAAGTTTCTTGAACCGCTTTTCCTTGTGAACAAGTTCAACATTGATTCGCTTTCTCACATTTTCCATGGTTTTGCCAAACACCGAGTTGTTCATCAGTTTGAAGAAGTCTTTCTCAAACGGGTTCTTGGCCAATTTTCTCTTTTCCGTGTTCAAGCTAATGTATTTTGCCAACCATTTGCTCTGTTCAAACATGATGGCGCGATGAACTTTAGAGACTTTCAAGTTGACGGGTTCTGGCTCACTCACCCACATAAATCCTCTTTGTGGCATGCTTTGTGACATGGCCCAGCCATACAAGTTGTTTGCGTCGAGGTACATCAGATAGATGTTTGGTATCTCAGAATTGTAATCTGCTACGTAGGGATTATTCGCTTTCGCATACTTGTGTGTGATCACAGATATTCCTCCGCGTATGCCTTGCTCAACCATTTGGTACATGTCAATGTCATTGATCAATTCCAACTTCACCTTTGTCGCTTTCAACATTGCATCCCACGACAGTCCTGGTGCTGTATAGTAATGAGCAGGATCCAATTCATACGTGTTGAGGCATACTTGACGAAAATTTTCAAACACGTCAGCTAGTAATAACACATCTGATTTCAGGTACAGGTCGTGGTATTCACCAAATGTGGTACAGTTGAATGTATCCCACACCTTCTGTGCATGCGCATAATCCTCATCGCTAATGTCCTCTTCGCTAAGCTGACTATAAAACTTATCCTTTGATGGTAGCTGTGTTTCAGCAAACTTGGATGGTTCGTCCACGTAATCATAGGGGTACACTCCCTTTCTCAGCAGCAAATCTTGTTGGTCACTATTGTGAATGTGAGAGGTCATGTTGTAGAAGTTATCTTTCCCTTCTGCTGCAAGGTTGGATACCAACTTCTGTAGAGAGGTACTCATGAACTGAAAGCTGTCTGTAAATTTCAGATTGCTCATGGTGAATGCAATATATTTCTCAATGGTGTTGGGAATGACTGTAATCGTTTCACCTTTGAATTTCCCAATTTCCTCCATGATCAGGTGACTGTCATAGCCTCGCAAATTGTGGAAAAATACGGGAATGATAAAAGAATCTTTATCCCCTTGCTGATCTTTTCTAAGTCGGAATTGTAAGTTGCATTCATTGTGCGCTGCTCCACGATATTTGCCATTGATGTGGTCATGATCTCTCACACGATCTGCTCCTAGAGGTTCATGACAAATGTAGCAATCAACAGCGTTCTTGAAATTCTCTTTGTCTTCACGAGTCATCACCATTTCCTTTGGCCGCTCTAAACCACGTACAATACGATCACGTTCATTCACCATATGGTCTAAAAAGACTTTCACAGCATTGTCTCCTCGATACACGACTGGTGCACGTGTGTTGTACTGGCTCACAACCACATAGGCAAAGCTGTTTGGACGATGATGTTGATACTTGTCTCCTTCTTCATGCTTTTGCGTGAAACACTCAAAGTCGGCATAAATCACAAAAGGTGCTCGCTGTTGTTTAGCCACATTCTTGAACTTGATGAAGGGTTCCTTGGGAAATGATAAACGTTGTGCTCCATTCTTGTCACACACTTCACGATGTTTATCTAAAAGCTCTTGTCGTACAAACCCGTGAAGACAGTTGAAGCAATAAAAATATGCACACTTATGCTTTGATCGATAACACATAAGTCTGCTAAAATTCTTGATGAGGCAGTAATGTCTTTTCTTGTCATTGCTAATCAGAAGCAAGTTGATTTCTCTCACACTGACGTTTCGACTCAGTTGTATTGGAACAACTACATCTTGTTCATATCCAAACACGTTGATGGCTACATCGTTCTCCTTTTCAAACTTTGGAATATCCGTAATCGGAGTCGGAAATGTCATACCCTCTACCTTTAATTCCTTCTCAAATGGTTTGTAATGATTCACGCGATTTGGGTTGTCGTCATGAGGGTGAAGGTAAGCTAATACTGACCATAAGAAACACTTGTTATCATCATTCTTAATGTTTATCATACCCCTTGTTTTCTTCACTTTCTTCGGTAGTGGAATAAAACTACTCGCTTCTAGAGGCATCAACGTAGCTGTATGTACTTCAATGTACAATATGTTATCCAATACCCAGCCAGAGCCTTGTCGCTCATGTTCGTCAAACTTGGTAAATAATTCTTTATAGGCTTCTGACAGGTCCTGCTCAATATCTGCTGGATTGTATGCTGCATATGTTGGACTGCTGATAAATGCATTATCCACTTGTTCTACCATAACACCTTCATCATTTGCTGTTAGTTTCTTGAAACGTGCGTGTACGACAATGTACCATTTCATTCCATGGTTTAAGGTCTCCAACAAATGTGTCTTGATACGGTTCTCTTGCTGTCGCATTTCAAGCAGTAAATCTGATCCATCCTCAGATTCAAACCGTTTTTCCTGCGCGTTTTCACCAAGACTAACCCTTCTACCTCTCCCTACTTGTCCTGTTTTTGGTTTCTGTGAAACATGTTCTTCATGAGGTACATTGTCCATCTCAGCTGGTATGCATGCATGTGTCTCATAAGTATCCATAGATGGAAATTTTACATTGCATTCCATACACTGAACTTGTCCGTATGGCCAAATTTCATCTTCATCCATCTTTTGTCTCTTTGCTCCTTTCATCTCAGCTTTACTGCATGTATGTGTCTCATAAGTATCCATAGATGGAAATTTCACATTGCATTCCATACACTGAACTAGTCCGTATGGCCAAATTTCATCTTCATCCATCTTTTGTCTCTTTGCTCCTTTCATCTCAGCTTTACTGCATGTATGTGTCTCATAAGTATCCATAGATGGAAATTTCACATTGCATTCCATACACTGAACTTGATCGTATGGCCAAATGTCATCTTCTTCCATCCTTTGTCTCTTTGCTCCTTTCCCATGCTCTTCACTTTTCATCATAGCTGGTTGTTGTTCCGTCAACTGCTGAAACTGAAATGCTGAAATGTAATCTCAGACATCACCCTTTTATACACACTCATACATAGACAGAATTTGCGTTCATTTCATAACAGAGGGTGGCCCTTAAAAGGGCCGAAAGATGTTAGTAAGTTGGCTCTTCACCAACAAGTCGGATTGCCACAGTCGCACTGGTATCTGTAAAACTGTTCCATGGAGAACGGCCGTCGCGAGCACTTGAACGGATGACGGTTATAGTAGCCAAAGTTTTTTAGTGTTGCACCGCACCACCAGCAGTCTGTGCATTCCTCTTGTCCATACAATCTTGCAGTGAACTTATACCATAGCAAACCACCGCAGGTTTTGCAGCAGTAATGACGTGGTGCATTGTGATCCACCGGGCAGTTGTGTGGTTGTCCTGGATATTCTATCCAGACCCAACACTTGTAACATTCTGTCGTTAACGTTACTGCCCTTCCGTTCCGCATCACTGTGATTGTACGATTTGATGACATCTTGCTGCTTGGTTTGGGAAATGAGGCGGTCAACCCTCATTTATATACTACTACATACTAGCAACCATCCTCGCATTATAGCTTGGCCGGGGGGGGGGGGTCGGCAGGTATATGCTGGCCAGGGGGGGGGGGGTCGGCAGGTATATGCTGGCCAGGGAGGGGGGGTCGGCAGGTATATGCTCGCCAGGGGGGGGGGGGTCCTCAGATTGAGAACCCGGGGGGGAGTCCTCAGATTGAGAACCCGGGGGGTCCTCAGATTGAGAACCCGGGTCGAGGGGTATATAAACTGAGGTCATTTCAGTTTAGGCTCAAACCAGCTCAAGATGGAGTGCCTTTTCGCGTTAAATGACAGTCTCACGGTTGCTGCAGTTAGGGAACTGCACCTCCCTGTCGCTCCGCCACCGACAACACCGGAGAGAGTTTTCTTTTACCAACTGCTGCCGGACCCGGTTCATGGATCCATCATGTGCGTGCCCGTCCTGTTCAACCGTCAAATCACGATTGGAAAGAGGCTCCGAGATATAGAGGCTGGTCACTATGATGCAGCGTTCTTTAGAACGATGATGCTAGGGGAGTCAATACCTTCGCGGATGGAAGAAGAAGAGTACCCGGCCTGGGGGAGATTCTTCCTCCAGCAAGACTTGGATATTTGCCCAGGATGTGGGTGTATGATCTCCCCAGACCGGGTACTGTCTGAGTGCGGCCATCAAATGTGCCTGATCTGCGCGGCGCACTGGACCCAACTGCTGGCGCTAAATGACCGCTACACTGTGAGGTGCTTTACCTGCGGCATGCGAGGGGACTACTTTTTGTTCAACGGGCAACAGCTCACACATTGCAGTAGGCCAGTGCAGGACATTGTGGAATTCTTTTAAACCGGGACCGGCAGCAGGAGGAGAAAAACTAACATCTCCTGGCTCTTTTAAGAGCCCACCACTGATATGAAATAAGCGCTAATCATGTTATGGTGTTAGTATGTTTGTGTATGCATGAGAGTGTGGGAAATGCTAAAAAAAAAAAAAAAAAAAAAAAAATGGCCGCCCGTTTGAATGGTCGTTTGAATGGCCGCCCGTTTGAATGGTCGTTTGAATGGCCACCCGTTTGAATGGTCGTTTGAATGGCCGCCCGTTTGAATGGCCGCCCACTCTCCATATTACGTCATTATGACGTTCATATGACGTTCATATGACGTTCATATGACCTCCATATCACCTCCATATCACCTCCATATCACCTCCATATCACCTCCATATCACCTCCATAACACGTCTAGATCACGTCAAAATGACGTCACTGTTTTAAAAACCCTATGGGGCTATCAAAACATCACGTGACGTCATTATGACGTCCATATGATAACCATATGGTAACCATATGGTAACCATATGATAGCCATATGGTAACCATATGACGTCAATATGACGTCAATATGACGTCAATATGACGTCACTGTTTTAAAAACCCCATGGGGCTTTCAAAACACCACGTGACGTCATTATGACGTCACTTCCTGTTTTTAAACCCCCACTTTTACACTACTTTTTCACGACCCATCACCATGATACTTAAGCATATATTAAGAACAACTTTTTTAAGCTTTCATCGTTGTCACAATTCGGTCAAGAGCGTGTTGAGATTTGCCTGTTAAGTTTTTATTTGTTCCGTAGTAGTTTGTACGCTCTCTCTCAAAGTTTTTAGTCTTTTTAGTTTGGCTTTTCGCATAAGAATATAAGTTTTTATGCATTGTGGAGAGAGAGAGAGAGAGTTAAATGTGTTGGTGCTGCGGGGGGGGGGGGGGGGAGGGGGGGGGCGGCGTTGTGGGAGATGAAAAAATACAGCGGATGTTGGAATGCTTTGCCGTTATTGTTGGTGGAGGGGGAGCTGGGAGGGTTGTTTTAGGCGGTTGGAATGGAATCTGTCTTAGCCACTGTGAGAGAGAGGGGGCTTGTTACTGCTGTATTTGGGGTGGGGTGTGTGCAAAAATAAATAAATAAACAAATAAATAAATAAATAAGAGAAAAAAAAAGAAAGCCGTGATTGTCATGTCCAACTATAATTGTATAATATTTCGACTGTTACTGCTGTGTTTGATGTGGGGGGGGGGGGGGGGGGGGAGGTCGTGAGTCTCGTGGCAGGCTAACGCTTTAAAATCTTTCGTCTGTTACTGCTGTGTTTGGATGGGTGGAGACAAAAAAAAAAAAAAAAAAAAAAAAAAAAAAAAAAAAAAAAAAAAAAAAAACAGTGAGACTCGTGTCAGCCGATTTCGATAGGATTTGTTGCCGGTTAATTGTGGGTTTCTGCGTAGGGGTATTTAAAAAAAGGCTCTGTAGCCTGTTACTTGTGTGTCTGGGTTGGGGAAGGGGGGCAGAAAAAAAGCCGCGAATGTCGTGTGAAGAGATTTCGATGGAATCTCTTACTGAAATAAAAAAAAAGCCGTGAGTGTCGTGTCCGGTGATTTCGGTGGAATCTTTCGCTTGTTGCTGCATGCTGTTTTTTTTTTTTTTTTTTTGAGGGGGAGGGGGGCAAAAAAAAAAAAAAACAAACAAAAAATAAATAAATTAAAAAAAAAAAAACTGTCTTGTCTGGCGATTACGGTAGAATCTTTCACCTGCTACTGCTGTGTTGGAGGGTGGGGGGAGGGGAGGCGGGACGCCAAGAAAAGAAGTCGAAGTGTCGTGTTAGGCGCTGGGGGTTTAATTTTTTCGCCTGTTACTGCTGTGTTGAGGAGGGAGGGGGTAGGGGGGCAACCAAAAAAAAAAAAAGCCGTGAGTGTCGTGTTAGGCGCTGGGGGTGGAATCTTTCGCCTGCCCCACAGGCTCTTCTTATCAGACTCCGGAGGATATGCTTCAGTCTCACAGCCAGGACCCCGTGCCAGCGGCTCACTTGTCAGCCAATGTCCTCCACGCTCTATTTACACTCGCATTCACGGTGTTGTGCAATGGTTCATAACGCGCTTGTTTATGTCATCAATAGGTGTCGCATATATCCAGCGACATAACCTGTAATCCTATTGACCTATTGGATATAAGGGGAGCTACACTGTAACCCCGTTATAATGAGAACGGGTGCAACGACACAATTATTTGCGTCCATGCAAACTTTTTTTTCGTTATAACGACACATCGGTTACATGATTTTAGGCCGGCATACTTTTCCAAATTACTGGGAGTTTCCGGAACGAAGCTCATTCCCCTACCTTCACTCCCGCACCCCCAACCCCGTCCCCAACCAACAGAAGCCCTGGGTCTGTTATTTGGTTCTGAATTGTTGCGAAGTTACATACTCGTTTTACGTGTCTGTTGGTGAGACTTTCGTCACATAAACATTTCGTATTATTCATGCAGCTGTTGGTTAACACTCAAAAGTGAACTGGTTAAGTTTAGATCGATTTGGCCATTGTAGTAAATATATAAATAGGTTTTAAGAACGCATTAACAAAAGGCATAGACAGAGACACATATATTCCGGTCCATTTGTTGCTGAACGATATTGGTGACTATGGAGCGCCGTTCTCATATTTAGCAGGTTCATATATATATATATATCTAAATAAATTTCAGGTGTCTTTGAATCTGATTCAGTGATATCTCAAATGCAGTAAGAGTATTTTGGATCTCGAGTTAGATATATCCAGAACTGATTTACCGTTTTTTATTTATTTATTTATTTATTTTTCGCAAGTTGTATTTTCTATTAAAAGTGTCTTGAATAGTAAAATATTTAAACATACTAAAAAAAGCACACAAAATGACCATATAGTCGGTGCGATCAGATTCGGTTTTTCTTGAAGGTGGCTGCTGATATGATCCACTCTTCGCATGCTTTAGAGGAAATGTATATGTGTGTACTGTGGGAAGGGGGTGTGGGTGGATGGGGAGGAGGGGGGGGGGGGTGTCGGGGATGCATGTCACGTAAGCATAACAAAAAAAAAAGTTTAAGAGTTTTATTGTTCTGATGTGCGCATGTGACGTAAGCCTAAGGCCCCTCCCCTTCACCCCATCCTCCCCCGAAAAAATCATTTTAATTGTTAACCCAGCTTACGTTGCACGGCGTCCGTTAGTTAGTTGTTTATTTAGTAAACTTTTGTTTCAAAATGCACTTCCGCCTGCAATTTTGATCCGATGTCATTTATTTTTGGTATGAGGCATCCCTATGGCGTCGTGCATACAGCTTATGCTTTTTTAGTCCAGCTTACGTTACACGTAAGCTGGGGTATTCCTATCGGTCTGCGGATGGCGTCCGTTAGTTAGTTAGTTAGTTCGCTGTAAACTTTGTTTCAAAATGCATCTCCTCCTACAATTATGATCCGATGTCATTTGTTTTTGGTTTGAGGCATCCCTAAGGGGTCGTGCATACGGCTTGTGCTTTTCTAGTCGATCGAGTGATTTTTGAATTTTTGGCGAATTTTTAAAGAAAAAAATTAAAAATGTATCCCCTCCTACATTTTTGACCCGATGTCATTTATTTTTGGTATGAGGCACCCCTAAAGGGTCGTGCATACGGCTTGTGCTTTTTTAGTCGATCGGACAATTTTTATATTTTGGGGGATTTTTTTAAGCAAAAATTTTGAAAAAAATGCATCTACTCCTACAATTTTGATTCGATGTCATGTATTTTTGGTGTGAGGATTTACTAAGCGGTCGTGCATACGGCTTGCACTTTTTTAGTCGATCGGGTGATTTTTGAATTTTTGGGGATTTTTTAAAGAAATTTTAAGATGTATCTCCTCTTACATTTTTGACCCGATGTCATTTATTTTTGGTATGAGGCACCTCTAAAGAGTCGTGCATACGGCTGATGCTTTTTTAGTTTGTATTTTAGGGGAATTTTTTAAAGCAAAAATTTCGAAAATAATTCAAAATGCATCTACCCCTACAATTTTGATTCGATGCCATTTATTTTTGGTGTGAGTGCATACGGCTTGTGCTTTTTAGTCGATCGGGCAATTTTTGTATTTTTAGGGAGTTTTTGAAGAAAAAACTTCAAAATGCATTTCCCCTACAGTTTTGAACCTTTTTTTTTTTTTTTTTTGTTTTTTTTTTTTTTGTTTTTTTTTTTTGGGTTTGAGGCATCCCTAAGGGGTTAAGAATACGACTTGCGCTTTTTAGTCGATCCGACAATTTCTGTATTTTTTGGGAATTTTTGAAGAAAACTTCAAAATGCATTTACTCCTACAGTTTTTAACCGATTTCATTTATTTTTGCTATGAGACATCCTTAGGTAGGTCTCGCATACGGCTTGTGCTATTTGACTCGGCTTGGAAATTTTTGATTTCGGGGGGAATTTTTGATGAAAATACCTCAAAATGCATTTTCTCCTGCAGTTTTGATCAAACATCATTTATTTTGGGGCTGAGGCATGCTTAGGGTGTCGTGAATATGGCCTGTCTTTTTCAGTCGATGAGAGAATTTTTGAAGAAAAAAATTCAAAATGCATTTCCTCCTACAGTTTTTATCAGATTTCATTTATTTTCGATATGAGCCGTCTCTAGGGGGTCATGCATACGGCTTGTGCTTTTTGAGTGAATTGGAAAATTTTTGAATTTTTTTCTGAATTTAAAAAAAAATTAAATGAATCTCCTCCTACAGCGCATAAACGCAAGTTAAATGGACTTGCGCAGTAGTCAGATTTAACAACCGCACATCGATGCAAGTTAAAGAAACATTCGCAGTGGTCCAAATTAAGTACTCTGCATCGATGCAAGTTAAATAAACATGCGCATTGGTCCGAAATGTGAACTGCGCATCGACGGAAGATAAATAAAGATGCGAACTGGTCCAAAATAAGCACCGCGCATCAACGCAGGTTAAATAAACATGCGCACTGGTCCGAAAAAAAGAACTACGCTTCGACGTAAGTTGAATAGACATGTGTAGTGGTCTGAAATGCGAACCGTGCATCAACGCAGCCTAAAAAACATGCTCACTGGTCCGAAATACGAACCGCACATCGAGGCAAATTAAATAAACATGCGCAGTGATCCAAAATGCGAACCGCGCATCAACGCAAGTTAAATAAATATGCGCACTGGTCTGAAATGAGAACCACGCATCAACACAAGTTAAATAAACATGAGTAATGGCCTGAAATGCGAACCGCGCATCGACGGAAGTTAAATAAACATGCGATCCGGTCCAAAATAAGCACCGCACATCAACGCAAGTTAAACAAACATGCGCACTTGTCCGAAAAAAGAACCACGCATCGACCCAAGTTGAATAGACATGCACAGTGGTCTGAAATGAGAACCGCGCATCAACGCAAGTTAAATAAACATGCGCAGTGGTCCGAAGAAAGAACCATGGATCGACGCAAGTTGAATAGACATAAGAGTCGGGCATCGACGGGACTTAAATAAACATGCGTTCTGGTCCGAAACGAAAATCGCGCGTCAACGCAAGTTAAATGAACCTGCTCACTTGTCCCAAAATGCGAACTGCGCATCAACGCAACCTAAAGAAACAGGTATACTGGTCCGAAATGCGAACCGGATGTCAACGCAAATTAAATAAACATGCACACTGGTCCGAATTGCGAACCGCACATAAGCGTAGGTTAAATAAACATTTGCGCCGGTCCAAAATAAGTACCGATCATCAACACAAGTTAAATAAATATGCGCAATGGTCCAAAATGCGAACCACGCATCAACACAAGTTAAAAAAACATGCGCGCTGGTCCGAAATGCGAACCGCACAGCAATACAAGCTAAATAAGCAAGCACACTGGACCAAAATGAGCACCTTGCATCATAGCAAGTCAAATAAACATGCCCACTATTTCGAAATGCGAACTGCCCATTAACGCAACTTAAATAACATGCGCACTATTCAAAATAAGAACTGCGCATCAACGCAACTTAAATAAACATGCGCACTGGTCCAGAATAAGAACCGCGCATCAACTCAAGTTAAAGAAATATGCGCATTGGCCTGAAATAAGAACCGCGCATCGACGCACGTTAAATAAACATACGCAGTGGTTCGAAATGCGAACCACGCGCCAACGTAAGTTAAATAAACATTTGCACTGGTCTAAAATAAGCACCGCGCATCAACGCAAGTTAAATAAACATGCGTACTTCTCCGAAATTCGAACCGCGCATCAATGCAAGTTAAATAAACATGCGCAGTGGTTCGAAATGCGAACCACGCTCCAACGCAAGTTAAATAAACATTTGCACTGGTCCAAAATAAGCACTGCGCATCAACGCAAGTTAAATAAACATGCGCACTGGTCCGAAATTCGAACCGCGCATTAACGCAAGTTAAATAAACATGCGTAATGATCCGAAATTCGAACTGCTCATCAACGCAAGTTAAATAAACATGCACACTGGTCCAAAATGCAAACCGCGCACCAACGCAAGTTAAATAAACATAGGCACACGTCCAAAATAAGCACCGTGCATCAACGCAAGTTAAAAAATGAACATGCAAACTGGTCCGAAATGCGAACCGCGTATCAAGGCAACCTAAAACTTGGGCTGTCCGAAATAAGTACCCCTTATCAATGCAAGTAAAATAAACATGCGCATTGGTATGGAATAAGAACCGCACATCAACGCAAGGTAAATAAACATGCGCACTGATCCGAAATAAGAACCGCACATCAACACAAGGTGAATAAACATGCGCACTGATCCGAAATAAGAACCGTACATCAACACAATGTAAATAAACATGCGCATTGATCCGAAATAAGAACAGCACATCAACACAAGGTAAATAAACATGCGCACTGATCCGAAATAAGAACCGCACATCCACAAAAGGTAAAAAAAACATGGGCGCTCGTCAGAAATGCGAACCGCACATCAACGCAAGTTAAATAAACAGGTGCACTGTTCCAAAATGGGAACCGCGCATCGACGCAAAATTAAATAAACATGCGCACTTGTCTGAATAAGAACCGCGCATCAAAGCAAATTACATATACATGCGCACTGGTCCGAAATGCGAGCGTTGTTTGAAGGTATCTATCGCAGACTATCCAGTCTACCAGAGATACAAAAAATCTGTTTCCCCTTTTTCTGGGAAAGAATTCTTTGTATGCATTTATCGGTCTATGTTCTGGTCCGGTGCTAAATTAATTATTGGGCTAGCTCTTTGCCGTCTCATCTTTTGAAGCCCAATTTTTCAGGAAAATTCCCTTGCTGATGCACGCTGGAATTGGTTTTATTGCTTTTCGTAAGCGTAAACTTTGTCCTTGGACAAACTTGTTTTTACTTCCCAAAGGCTACGTTCGCTTATCTCAACCTTTAGACAGGATTTCCCTCATTTGCAAATTTCCTTTATTGCCAAATATTGCCTTTTAAGGTAACGTTGGAAACACTCGTGTGTTTGAGATCTGGTGACATCATAGACCACCGAGCATTCTTTTGTTATCTCAGAGTCCCTCCGCTTTTTTTTGGTCTTACAAACACGCTATTACTCACTTGAATGAGTTTGTATCTGCGACGGATAAATTTCGGGGTCTTGAGTGCCTAAAGCTCTACCCACGTGGCTCCACATACGTGGTTCTTCCCACGTGGCTCTAGCCACGTGTGGTTACCCACAAGGGTTATTTCTACTGGCTATAGCCCTCCCTGAGTAGTGCCCCTCAATCTAAGTGTGGATAGGAGAGTGGGTATAGGAGAGTGGGTAGAAGTCAGTCGGTAAGACGGGGTTTATTGCATCATTGCTTATCAAGCTTCCTGTTACAGGCAATGGCAGAGACAGAGGCCTCAACGCACAAGGCAGGTTTTGGTCACCCATCCTTGGCTGGCAACTCCCACTCCCTCTGCGACAAGTGTAGAGCTGCAGAGGGCCTTGCTTTGTGTGAGGAAGAGAACACTTGCATCGAATATGAAAGCCTGTCCCACACTGAATGGAAAGCAATCGAAACCAACCGGATAAAAATTCAGGCGGAAAGAATTGCGTGAGGAGCAAAAGCTCTCGAGGAGACACAGGAAACACCCTTATCGGAGTCCTGTCCGAGTCAAACCTCAGAGGATACACTGGTTCCAGTACCCCAGCGAGGGAAGAGCCGCAAGAAAGCTAAACTAAATCGCTCCGTGTCATTGCAAACTGTAGCCGAGTTGGACACTGAAGACAAGGAGGCCTTGTAAGAAGCATGGCGTTCATCTCAAGCCCCCTATCACCGCTCTTCCGCCTGGAGCTGCGTGCCGGTGAGCGGAACAGTAACAGTTAAGAACACTAAAAAGAGCGAATCACCGGCGTTGTTCTTACAGGAGGGAGAGTAAGGCATCCCCCTATCACAAAGCCTGGAGCCCCAGGCATCCATCCTGGCCAGCACCAGCTCAAAAGCAGACCTCGAGGCGACTTCAGACCCAGTGTGAACGAGGGAGATGTCGGCGATGCAAGCCCTACAGCAGCAGACAAGCTCAACTAGCCTCACTTCATGCCCTTATTTCGGGTAAGGCTCCCGGAACGGCAGCGGCACCATCACGACCACCGAGTGAAACACAGGGTAGTGATGATGAATCTTTGGGTCTCCCTGGACAGACCTCACTAGTACAGACGTCTAATCTCGAGCCTGACAAAGAGTTTCAACGAATTAACCTCGGTGAGGGCAAAATTCTGGCGAGGCTCCACCCATCCAAGCAACTGGCAATAAGGTGTGCCACCTACAGATCTGCGGACAATATAATGCCAATTGAACCGCTAGAACAACCCTCCAAGAGAACGGTATGGATGCCGAAAGTCAAACCGGACTCCGATATTCCACTCGTAAAAAACATGGCAAAATTCTGTAAGGACTAGCGCGTCAGACTCTGAATATCACGTAGATGCGAGACCATACATTAAAAGCTCTAACACAGAGGAGAATATCGGACCCTGTTTTACTGGAACTCCTGGAGTGTGCATCGGTCGCTACTCGGGATACTGCAAAAATTTCCGCTAATCAACTGATCTCAATGGTGCAACTTCGAAGAAACGTGTTTTTGCTTCATTGCTGGTCCTCAGTTAAATTGACCAGGGAACCTAGGCATTCCAGCCTTATAAGTCAGTCACGGCACTTCCATCCCCAGGCAGAGGCAACAAGAGGGCAATATCTCCAGTCATCAAGCCTCAGCAATCCATATGGCAACATATTACAGTACTGTGCGGAGATGAAGGACTCATCTCCAAGCGATGCCGTTCATTTTGGTAAGAAATAAAGGAGTTACTGAACTGAAAAGACTCTTGGCCCGTGGGAGGTAGGCTAGGCTATTTTTACAAAGTCTGGATAGAATTGGGAGCTCCACGTCGAGTAATCAATTGACTTCGACGAGGCTACTCACTTCATTTAAGAGGGACAACAGGGGGAAGGCGCCTAACGGTACCTCTCCACTCAAAGCCCCCAAAACATATAGCCACCTTCTACAGCAAGGACTACAAAAATGGTTCAAGAACTATTAAACTAGACAGCTATACAGGGGATACTAGACCTGTCGAATTGGGACCAGGCCAGACTTCAAACACTCCTTCTACTAAGGCAGGCGCTACAGGCAAGTCTCCTGATAAATATAGCCAATTCAGAACTTGTGCCCAAATAACCTTTCTGGGATAGAAAACTGCATTACAGACGTTTTCAGAGGGCAGTAAAAACGGATGAAGCCGGAGGGAGGGGTCGTCATAGAGTGGCAGTCATTCCTTTAAAGGCAATGAAAACACCACCTGTAACGTACCGATTGCTTACATTTCACAAAGTTCATATTTAAAACATTTTTGGGCAAATAAAGAAAACAGAATGAAACTATCGCTTTTTGGCTCTTTTTCTTACACGGCTACCTTAGTCTGTATAAAATTTCTTCCTTGCTAATATAGTAATGTGTTTTGTTGGACAGTTTTGAAGATGAATTTATTTATGAACACGTTTATCGCAACTAAAATAGAATATCGTTCCTATAGATTTGATTTATAGGTTTAAAGAGGAAATATTTTTAAACTGAAGTTGATTGACTGCTACCAAAGTCATTGACACCTATTTGTTATAAGCAATAAAATATAAAGAAAAGTATGAAGTAAAACGCGGATCTAATATTCGTTACTGAAGCAACAAGTCTGAAGAAGCAAGTCTGAAGCAACAAGAGAGAAGAAGCAAATCTGAACAAGCAAGTCTGTACAAACAAGTCGGAAGAAACAGTCTGAAGAATCAAGTCTGAAACAACAAGTCTGAAGAGGCAAGTCTGAAGAAAACAGTCTAAAGCAACAAGTCTAAAGCAACAAGTCTGAAGCAACAAGTTTGAAAAAAAAACAAGTTTGAAGAGACAAGTCTGAAAAAACAAGTCTGAAGCAACAAGTGTGAAGAAGCAGGCTTGAAGATACAAGTCGTTTATCATGATTGCTTTAAAGTTTAGGTTGTTTTGAAACAATGAATCAATCACTTTAAATTTAAGTCTAGGCAAATTCTTGAAACTTGACAGTGAAAAAAACACTCTTATGTTTCATTAGCCGAAAGAATAAAACATAAGTGAATAGAATTGCTATACATGCCATAGTCGTCGCCTTAGATCCGATTTCCAAATTTTTATAATATGTTTTTGCAAGTGTTAGCGATTAGAGCTAAAATTAAAGAAAGGCTTCCATATAATAATAATAAAATTATAGATTGTGAACTATATGAACACGAAATCAAGTGCATAAAGACCTTGATTTTTATTGTACAGTTTTAAACAGTACTCTATCACTGTGAAATCTAGTTGATTTAAATGAGGTAATCATATCCTTTTAAAACTTTGACGGTTTGGTATTTGATGAATGCTTTTTCTTGTTATTCCATTCGTCACTTGCGGAAAGCCTTCAGGTTGAATCAAATGAACAACCATTAGATATCCAACGAATCAAACTCTCAATGCAATATGCCATTAAACTATACACAAATAAAGAAAACCCCACCCATAAGGCAGTGTTCGAAAAAGACTATTCAGAAATCCTAACACACGCCCTAGGGTTATCGTTCCCTTTGGCACTAGAATCCCTAACAACCTTAATAATGCTGGAATCAAAGTCGAACCAATTGCAAACTCAAAAGTTTCGAAATACCCAACATGGAAAATACAAAGACCCGCCATAGACAAAACTCTGGCAAAGTATCCCAAAGATGCAACAAATGCTGAAGAGTTCAAAGCTAGGTTTGCTGAGATAAAGGAAACCTACCTTTACCATCATTTCATATACACGGACGGATCTAAACTCGATAAGAAAGTTGCTGCCTCAACAGTTACAAATACCCTGAAAACAAGATTACCAAACGGCTCCTCCATCTTTTCCGCGGAGGTTCGGGCACACCAGCTAGCCATGGAAATCGTCCAGATTCCTTATCGGTCCTACAATCGCTAGAAAATCTGCAAGTGTCGAACACAATGATTTTAGACCTAATAGAACGATATGAAAGAGCAGCCAAACAAGGCAAATCCCTAGTGTTTTGCTGGGTGCCAAGCCACGTCGGCATAGCGGGTAATGAAGCTGCGGACCAGGCAGCAAAAGAGGCGCTAAATCACAACATATCCGACCTTCTCATACCATACTTCAACTTTAAACCACATATCTCAAGTTATGCAAAAAACCTTTGGCAACAAAAGTGGAACGAATAAAGAAATAGCAAAGTCTTTCAAATCGAAAGTCTTTCAAATCGAATGGGGCATACATACATCAGCCACGGATATCTTTTGAGAGGCGATGCGCCTCCACAATGTATTGGCTGTCAAGAACGTTTGACTGTAAAACAATTCTACTCAGTTGCGTAGATTTTCATAACATCCGTTCACGCTACTACAGTGTGAACTCCATGAAAGACCTTTTTACAAAGGTAGCACCAAGCAAAATTGTTTCTTTTCTGAAAGAAATACACTTGTACAGTAAGTTTTAAATTAAATTTAGTTGAATTGAATTTAGATGTATATACTGCTTGTTTTGTCTATATTAATTGATTTTAGTTTCAACTGAGTCTTCCTGTAGCAACAGAACTGACACAATATGACCCTAACGGGTTGCTGGTGTCGTTAAACCAATCAAGCAATCAATTATTATTCAATTCAATAGTTTTGCATTTTAAAATTCGCCACAATGTGATGTGCTTGAAAATTCATAATGGTTTTAATAATCACTAACTCTTTTTAATTATCTTTAATTATCTTTAATTATCTTTTAAATTCTTTCAAATTGAGAAATTAAATGTGTGAGGGCTGTTTTTGTAAAATTACTGGGAATTTTCTTTAGATAGTTTGCTTTTTCGTCTTGCAAAAAGCGACTTTAACACCATTCGTGAACCCATTTCGGTATTTTCGTTTATTTGTCTAGTTCTTCTAAGCAGTAATACTGGTGTTTCTACTGATTGTGCTGTCTCTAGGTATGATTGCCCATTATGTTCAGATTAGCCGAATATGTTCCTATTAGAAAAGAAAAGTCTGCAAAAATAAAATATCCCTATTTCATTTTTTAAATAAAACATTAGTTGCCCAATTTTCATTATATGATTTTGTATTTTCTGATAATAAAATACCCAATCAAATTGTGTTGTAAACATTTCACTCTGGAAGTTCTGGAAACAAGTTGGAAACGAATTTTTCAAAAGACCTAAGATTCTGTTTTGCTTTTATATCACTCTCGTATCACGAAAAAAGCTTTTACTAACAAACTTGACCTAATCTGTCAGAGTTTCTTGGAACATGTGCATTGTGCTTATTTTTACTGGTAAAATATTTTAATGTTTTGTTTTTTTTAATTAACCTTCTAGTCGGACAAATAGTTTCGACCATCAATGTTCAAGTGCTCAGGGTCGAAACTTACAAGGGGCTAAACTTTGCATTCTGCGTTTCGTATGAGTCGTGTCAAAATATCATAGAAATACGCAGTAACCAATCTGTGCATGAGTGATCCCTCTGATATTATTTTTATAATTTACACGGTATGTTATTCAAAGATAAACATATTTCAACACAGATTTATTACACTTAAAGCTTAGCATTCCTTTATGACAATAATTCTTTGTAGATACCTTTAACTTTATCACTTAATGTACACAATGAGCAAAGTGCATTAATAAGTGCTCTTTATGTTTTTAACGTATATTTAATAACATTCTTTATCTGTCGGATTTGTATTACAAGTGTTTAAGTGAGTCGTGTAACAGTAAGTTATTGTTAATTTAATTGGTTTTCGAGAGCTTGGAATTTTTAACACACAATATGTCATGTTTCTTATCTAAAAAACGCCAAAATCAGATTCATTTCTAGTCAATATTAACAATAACCGTTTAGTATTTTCAAATGAGTAACAAATATACAATCCAATTTTTTTAAGGAGATTGATATTACATACAGTTAAATGTGATTAACTTTCATTACTAAAGCGATTTTTTTCAATGACAGTCATTTAATCGGATGTTAAATTTAACTTGCGACGCAAACAAACTAGACCGTTTTCGCTACGGAGTAGCGAAAATTACACTTGGGGCCACAAAAATACGATACTGAACTCTTAACCTCCTACAGATCGTCGTTTAGAAACAAAGGGTCGAAATAATCTCAGAATCGATCTGTCTCTAACCATTTTCGAGATAATGGCCCACTTCCAGTTTTTGCTTTAACCACCACCGAGGAGGTCAAGATCACCGAGGTGTCTCTTACATATCGTCTTTTAGGGCAAAAGGACCGATAATGAGCTAAAAAATCGCTCCATATCTAACCGGTTTCATGATAATGGCCCACTTCCGGTTTTTGATCTTGACCATGGCTGAGAAGGTCAATCGTTCTATAATGTCATGGTTAAAAAATGCGGATTTTACGACATCTAAACACCCTCAATCGGTGAGCCAAATTTTATCTCTCTTTAGTAATTGGAAAAAAACCCATAAACTGCAGCTAACTTAAACTTGCACACGCATGCTGTGATGGTTTTCTTTGTAAACAGTTGGGCGATCAATACACACAGGCTGATATCATGCCAGTTTGAATCAAAGCGTTTGTTTGCTTATAAAGGGTGCAAGTGGCAACATTTCTAAAATTTCTAGAAATACGAGTTGGACGAACTACGCATCCTGTATTATGTCTCTGCCAAATTTCGTCGTCCTAGCCCTAGCGGTTTCAGAGGAGTTGGCTTGAAAAGGTTTTAAAATTTTAAATTTCAATGTCAGCTTTTGCGTATAAAATATTAATGATTTGAACTGGACCAATTAGACGTACTATACTATGTCTCTGCCAAGTTTGGTCGTCCTAGCCATAGCCATCTGAAAGGTGTTTGCATGACAAAGATTTGGCGGAAAAAGGGAAACATACGAAAACACTTTTCCGAATGGCACGAAAGCAATAAACTAGGATATGGAAAATCCCCAAGTGTAACTAAGTGTTATCTGCGTAAAATGTACAAGAATTCAAATTACAATTATTTCATGCACTTCATATAATATTCTACCAAATAGCAACATTTATACACGATAGATGTTGTACTTAACGGCTACAAAATCACGATAGCATTCAGTTTTAGAAATACGTTTGCAGGGAATTAAAACCATTACTGAATTTTGAAACGAAGAGATTGCGTGCCCTATAAGCAGCATCAAATTTATATCTTTCTAAGGTAACAAAATAAGTAACAAGTCGTTCTGACTGCTTTTGGAAATCACCTTAATCACGAATGAACATGATCCATAGCATTTCTGAATATAACCTATTTGTATGAATACATGAGGATATTTCCTTATCTACCTTTTAGTTTATATGGCTTCTACAAAGATGCATAACAATTTGTCTTATAAATAACAACATTTAGCCATTTTTTACAACACTGAATAAATAGCAACGTCTAAAAATAACAACGTCTAACAGATTGTTCAGATGACTCGTTAAAAAGAAAAAAAAACGGTAAGAGATTAAAGTAAGAGATTAAGATTAAAGTAATGTTCATATTCGATTTTTTAATAAAGTACTGTTTAAAGTTATTTCTGATAAAAACTTGGAAAATAATTATGTTGATTTTCGTTTCCTGTTTTAAAGGAGTATTTTTTTCATATAAACCTAAAATCGAAGCTAAAAATCAATGTCGCATTCATTTGCCCTTGAAACGATGCAGGATGTGGCAGAGGTGGAAACGTAGAATTCCTCTTTGTCCAGTGAAATTGTGCAACCGTGACGAAGTTAGCATGACCACAATAGGCAAGAGGCAATGCCGTAAACTATGTTTTGCTGGTACTATAGTACAAAATATTATGCATCTCTTAGGGACTGAGAAAAAACATGTCACATAACAGGTTCTAAACGTAAGTTTTAACTATGTGTTTAAAATAACATAATTAAGTTAAACTATTTCTAGTTGTGATTCTTTTTTTAAAAAAAAGTGTCGCTACCTTTGGCTTGAAATTAGGGGATCATTATTAACAGCAAAGTGTTTTTAATCATAAGATCATCTTTAAACTGATTATTATGAAATGATGAAGAACTCATACGATGCACAGCAATTTGTTTTATAAATAACAACAATTAACAAATTACAACATTGAATAAACAACAGGTGAAAATAACTTATAACGTAGAACAGCATCACAGAATGACACGCTAGAAGAACAAGAAAAGATAAGATTTAAGTTATCTTCATATTCAGTTTTTAATGAAGTGGTGTTAAAAGTTGTTTCAGATAAAAAAGTTAGAAAATAATTATATTAATTTTCGTTTTATTTTAAAGGAGTATTTTTCAAATATATCTGAAATCGAAGCTAAATATTTTCGCATTGATTTGTAGAAAAAAGACATTGCCAGGTAATTTAAGCCAGTACACAATTTTGTAACGCAGAAATCACGTGGCCTATGATTTTGAAACTAAATTTGGATAAAGGGTGTAGCAGAGGTTGAAACTGTAAGGATTCCTCTTGGTCTAGTGTAATTTTATAACCACAACGAAGTTAACCATGATCACAGTAGACGACAGACAATGCCGCAAATTATGTTTTGCTGCAGCTTGAGTCAAACATTTTTTGTATATCTTAAAACTCTGTATCTCTTTGTATCTCTGAAAAAAACAGTCATTTAATAGGTCTGGTATGGAATCAGACAATTAAATAAACTATTCCTATTAATGACGCTTTTGAGACAAAAGTTGCGAGACGTTTGTTTTAAAATTAAGGGCTGAATACTCAGGTGAGACATTCTCGCGTAAGACGTACGGCGTATTTTGTTTAAACTTAAGATCATCTTTAAACTGATCATTTTTAAATGCGTAAGGGATGAAGAACTCAAACGATCTCTGACCCTGACACTTATATTCTTGGCCATTGTGAAAAGTTATTTCTTTAACTTAGGTACCAAAAAAAGTTACAGATCATTCCGATTATTTTTGGAAATCACGCTTATCATGAATAAACATGATCCATAGCGCTTTTGAATACAATTATAAAATATCTGCCTTAATACGTGAATATATTTCTTTATCTACCTTATATAGCTTATAAAAAGATGCGTAACAATTTGTCTTATAAATGACAACACTTAACAAATTACAACACTGAATAAATAAAAATGTCTAAAAATAACAATATCTAACATAAAACAATATCACAGCTTAAAAAGAAAATAAAACAGCAAAAAATGTTAAGATTAAACTAATTTTCATATTCATTTTTCATAAAGTACTGTTAAAAGTTGTTTCAGATAGAAAACTTGGAAAATAGATATATTGATTATCGTTTCATTTCTAATGGAGTATCTTTTTCATATATATCTAAGATCTAAGCTAACATTCAACGTCGCATTCATTTGACCTTTAAATTAAATTTTTATAAAGGGTGTAGCAGAGGTCGAAACTGTTAGGATTCCTCTTTGTCTAGTGAAATGTCATAACCATGAAGCAGTTATCTATGACCATGATAGACAATAGAAAATGCAGCAAGCAATGTTTTGTTAGTGCTAGAGTTAAACTCTTTTGCATCTCTTAGGGACAGAGAAAAACATGGGTCACATAACTGGTTCTAAATGTACATTTTACAACAGTGTGTTTGGAATGAAATAATTAAGTTAAACTCTTTCTGACTGAAAAAATACCAGTGTTGTGACCTTTGGCTTGAAATTAGAGGCTCACCACTAAGGTAAGAAGCACAAAAGTACTACTTATTTTCAAGCCAAGAAAAAGTTATTTCTTAAACTAAGATACTAAAAAGAGTTACAAATCGCTCTGACTGTTTTTGAAAATCACGGTAACCATAAATGAACATGATCCACAGCATTTTTAATACGATTATAAACTATCTATCTTAATACATGAAGATATCACTTTATCTATCCTCTCATTTATATAGCTTTTACAACGATGCATAACCATTTTTCTTATAAATAGTAGCACTTAACATATTACAACATTGAATATATAATGACGTCTAAAATAAAACAGTTAACACAGAAGAGCATCGCAGAATGTTCAGATAACGTGTTTCAGGAAAAAAACCCAAAGAAAAGTAAAGTGAAGTAGTCTTCATATTCCACTTTTTCTTGCAGTATTTTTAGGTTATATGAGACAGCAAACTTGAAAAATATTTATATTGATTTTAAACAAGGGACGGTTTCAGAGAAATAGTGCAGAGAAATGCAAGCATTCAATCAATTAGTGATAAACAGAAATAAAAGAAATAGAAAAAATGTGAATAACAAATTAATGTAATAAATAATTCTCGTTGAACATTGTGAAACTAACATATGCATTTTAAATCTTTCGCTCTGTCAATTTAACATTTTTACAAACAAGCAATAAAATGCAATTCACACTCGTAAGAAGCTTTATGCATTGGGATTTAAG
This sequence comes from Protula sp. h YS-2021, assembly GCA_949752745.1. Lineage (NCBI taxonomy): Eukaryota > Metazoa > Annelida > Polychaeta > Sabellida > Serpulidae > Protula > Protula sp. h YS-2021. Next base: position 98,250,292 of record OX457025.1, on the reverse strand, counting down.
TGATCAGTCGGGGGTAAATAACTTGAAACACCATTTAACAAAAATTAATGTAATTAATTAAATCCGAATTTAATTGAATCTAGCTCACAAAGAGAATAAAATTTCTGCATCTAAAAAGTAACTGCACCTAACAATAACAGTATTTAATAAATAAAAGCATGTAACAATGAAAATGTAACAAATAACATCTAACACAGAACAACATTCACGAAGAACATTTTAAAGGTATTTCATGTATTCCTGCATATGAAAATCTCTCATAAATTGGACATTTTCACACCGCTCTGCAACATTTTTGCGTTCAGGTACGTTACGTTATAATACGTTTAGATACCACTTCTAGCATTGCCTTGCGTAACACTAAACTTGTACACACCATAACGTCTAAAAGCAACGCGTTTATTATGATTTGAATACTCAAAGAACAAATATACTGTTCGTATATCTATATCACGTTCAACGGTGAGTATAGATAGTTTTATCACTCATTGCTTTACAATCTGTCAAATAAATCAAGGATTTAAACTCTTGCCGAATCATGACCTCGTGTCGGTTTCCTACATTTATTTCTAAAAGGTGTTTAGCATGTAACATCAACAACACTGTTATCTTTATGGTTGTTTCACAAATCTGGCGCCTATTCTACCTGACATTTTGCTATGCTTCTATCTTATCAGCTTAGATCCTGTCATACCTTAATTATATAATAAAAATGACAATATTTATTAACATGTGAAAAACTAAGCTGCTATACGGTCTTGTGTAAAATGTAAAAAAATAATTTGATATCCTTCATCAAATTTTAGTTCTTGGTTAAACTGTTTTAAGAATTGACAATCTATACTATATATTTCCTGTTACTTTTAATTTGAAGTGGGAATATCACAGTGAGGGTTTACTCACCTTGCATCAGAAGAGATAACAAAATAACTTCAAATCGATATCGAAAAACAAGTTTACTCTAGTCTCTCCTGTTAAATGATCATGAAAAATCAAAATAAACCTTTAAACCTTTATCAAGTACCTTTTTCTTGTATCTGTCGTGTATTACGGTTTAACACTGTTACCTTGTGATGGTGTCATTTTAAATTCTAGTATCTTCGACATCTCTGTTATCTTCTATGCTTTCGGGAAGGCCGAGAACCTGTGTAGAAGACTGGTTTGGCTCTGAATTGCTCACTATCGTAGTAGTAGCAACTCGAATAGTGGAATGCTGACCCTCTACGTTATTGGTTTCATCAAGGGCAAATGATTTTCTTTTCTTTATTCTGATGCATACATAGCCAACTATAGAACCGACCAGCTCTAGCACCTGTAAAACATTTCTTAAAGTTACAACGAGTTTTATTAAACCCCATCATGTGGTTGACTTAAACTTTTTACCACAATATATTTTTTTTTATTTTGATACAAGGCATAATATTGTTGATTTACGTAAAGCAATTGTTAATTAGCATTTTTTGTAAGACGCTGCATGTTAAAGCAAATGCTTACAGTCATCTGACAAAGCCGATGTTTAAATAACTCCTATTTCATATACTGAATGAGGAAAACAAGAGGGAACCTAATGGCCAGAAGTAATCTTTTGGTGCTTTGTAACAACCGCACATTGTTATAGCTTCTAGCTAATTTATATAGCATGTGTTTGTTTTTGTAAATTGTGGCCTGCTAATTATTAATCATGAAAGTACCGTATCTTACCTCAATAACTGTAATTATGCTTATACCAATCCAAAGTCCAAGTTGACCTCCAATGTCGCCTAGTAGTCTAGACAGCTTCACGGAAATATTAAAAGTTTAAATCTAGTGACATGTCTACTATAGTTTCATATTAAAAATGGTAGAGCTCACAAAAGTAAACCCTTCTGTTTGAAATTTTCAAAACATTAATATATAATAATCAGAATATGATTTTACACTGCAGCTGCTCAGACTAAGTTGGCTCCTTTCGTAATCTAATGTGTGCGTACAGAAAAAAGAGCTATAAACATGAGTTGTTACCGGATATGCTTTCTCCTCTGTTTCTTGTTCATATCGGAGTGTTTCATAAAACACGTCCAGCCTAAGTAGATTTCTACGAGCTCCATTCTCTTCTTGCATGGAACGATTCAGGGCAACACTTCTCCGACGCGAGTATTTGTCCTCCAGTTCTTCACCAAGCTCATCGTTTGGCCATTCCGTGAAAGAATAGGAAGATCTAAAAATCCTTTCGTCACATAAATCAGGACAGTTGCATTGTCTTACACTGCGGGCTATTTCGCTTCGAATATTCCAGGCGCAAGTGAGCTCTGACATAAATTAAATTACATTTTAGTAACTGCATTATCAACTCAATACTCAAAACCAATATTTGTTGTGACTATTATTATCATTATTATTAATATTAATATTATTATTATTATATTATTATTATTATTATTTTCACTATTATTATACCTGTGTCATTTTGGCAGGCAGCATATTTTAGCAACGCATTTGTATCTTCTGCACACGCGCATATTTTAATTATTTGCATCTGCACACATGTTTCATGACAAGCCTGTTGATTAAAATCATAAATATTTGTTCGCATTCTATGTATTAATAAAACATAATCAGTAATCTTAAGTTATGCCATACATGAAGTGTATTAATATATTGGTATACACAAAGAATAATTAGTATTGTTAATTAAACGATGCTGATAGAGAATGAAATGATAAAATAATTGAATGTCTTTTTTGTAAGTCATAACAGAACTTTTCTATTTATTATCAAAACTTTACACTTTCTAATGGTGTAAAGGATACATTTATGGATGTACCTTGAAAGGAATTCCGGTTAAAGAGTCTAACAATAATAATTTTTAAAATCGTTTTGACTTTTTAATTTTTTACTTTTTTCGTTAATTATAAATACTTAAGTTACACATAGAAATAACAATGCAATGTATAATTGCTCAATTTTCAGATGAATATGATGATAATCAGAAAATTTTCCCGCTTAGCAAAGAAACTATAGGTAATTGGTACAGTGTGCTTATGTATTCCGGTACCTATCCCTATTGTTCTCGGTCTGAGGGCTATTGTTCTCTATAATTTGTTGCAAAATGTTTTTACCAACCATGTTTTTCCGCTCCCAGCAGGTCAAGATACTGTCATTTGTTGACATTTGTTTTGGTAAAAAGAAATGTTATTGTTATCAATTTCATAAAATTGTATCAACAAAATCATTCAATATATCTTATGTCTTTGAATGTGTTCTAAGATTCTCTCTTCATCTAATTATCGAAAATTGTGTCAAATTATTATACCACATCATAATTTTGGGGGTTTCTTTGTACTTTCACTGCAAAGTGACAGATAGTCACGTGTACAAATAGATTTGCGTTTGACCCCACAGCCCCGTTAAGCAAATATAACCTTGAGCACGCATGGGGCAACATTGTGTATTCAACATGCTTCAAGGGCAACACCTGTTGTGTGGTGTTTAGCTGTTAAGATTAAATAGTGAGTCTCTGAACGTTTGCACAAGTTGTCGATAGTTATCAGTCTGTACACGCCGAACGGATGGTGCTATTATTATTCAGAGCTCAGAAAGACTGCAAATACTGTTGTAACTATACAACAATTAACATTAGCTGGTAAAATTGCTTGGTTCACTATATTTAAGAGTTATGCAAGACTGTACACTTAAAACTAAAAAGTAATGTGATCCTGATTTAGTACTAAGCGAGACAAGTCTAACGAGTGGTCACATCAATATTCTTAATGCTATTTTTGTAACCTTGTTCCATCCTAATTTGTAAAACTTTTGCTAAAACTTTTTTTTTAAGTTCTACTTGACAAGAGTAGTTATACAAGTAATACAAGAATTTTTAAATGCATTTCAAGAAGTGTAAATCAATCCGGATCTGACAATTTCTTTAATTACATATTTTATCTATATTTAATGTCTCGAACTTGTTTCGTGTCTGAAATTTGAGATTTAGTTTTATTATTGCTCATTAAATAAATTTTCTATTATCGCCACCGAACTTGTATTATCATTCATCACTCCTTAGCATTGTGTATGGTGCCTGTGAGATAATAATCTAAAATAGTTTTATTTGTTCTATGCATACTATCGCAGCAGAAGATATTGTTTTCATGCAGTTATGAATATGTTTAAGGATAACTGATGTTGAATGAATTATAGATAAGCATTTTGATTGCCAAATTAGTTAACTGATTTTTATACCTATACTCGCTCTTCTAAATGTACTAAAACTAATGTTAGTGTCGCAATTTATTTTATCTTTGTAATTATGTACATAATAAAAATAGTAAATAGCAAAAATTGGATACTAAAAATGTGCAAGGATGTTTATTAAGTTTTGGTGTTATGAATGGCTACAACTTAAAATCGGTACCATATTTAAAAGCAGCATTCTGAAGCAACTTAACAAAATATAGGAATACTCACAATAGAAACTATAATCAATAAATAGTGTACTAAGTAAAATTCTGTAGTGACACAACAAGTTGTGAAGGGGCACTACCCTGTTTTCCAAATTTTTCAATTAGGTCAAGCAATTTACACCGTAGTTGCACAGACATTTATTAGAGTGTAGAATGAGTGCTTGAAACTTTGTGCAAAGAGCAGCCATGAGAACACCGTTTCAGAAATATCAAGTTATGTGACCGATGTCAATTAGACAAAATAGTACAATACAAAATACTGGACATACTTGAATATGCAAAAGGAACAAGTCGGTCTCGAAAAAAATCGAAGTCTAAACTCAAAGACAGAAATTCAAGCAGTAGCGATTCTGCGACGCCGGTGTCAAAATCTTATATCGTAGATTATTTTGATAAGAGTGATCCCTCCCTCCCTCCCTCCCTCCCTCCCTCCCTCCCTCCCTCCCTCCCTCCCTCCCTCCCTCCCTCCCTCCCTCCCTCCCTCCCTCCCTCCCTCCCTCCCTCCCTCCCTCCCTCCCTCCCTCCCTCCCTCCCTCCCTCCCTCCCTCCCTCCCTCCCTCCCTCCCTCCCTCCCTCCCTCCCTCCCTCCCTCAGACATCTATATAGCGCTATTTTCCAGGTTTTTATTAGCAAGGCCCTGTAGTGCAGCGGTTAACTCGCACGTGTGAGGAGCAAGAGGCCATGAGCTCGAATCCCACCACTGGTGATGTTTTTTTTTCTTTTTTTGCAAGTTATTATTGACCTTCCAGTAACGGATGTATGGCTGCCGGCTCGTATTTTTGTGTGTGACGTGTGTTTGTTTGATTGTTTTACTTGTTCCGATTTAAAAGGGAGCTGCTGTATTTTCACAAGAGATGAGGGTTCTTACTGTAAGCACATTGGTAGTTGCTATTATGTAGACAGGCAGTTAAAATAATTACTCAAAACTATTCGTGGTCTTAGAAATAGGAGAAAAAAATAGAAGACTTTAAATTGGGTGAAAACACCATACAGTGTGCGATTATGACATCATTATGTTACATAAACTCATCCCTGTGCGCAAGAAACGAAAACCTGGGAAAATAAATGGGCCACATTTAGGTAAAAGGACCATATGATTTTTTCACAAGGTAAAGGTGTGTTAACTATCATAAAAATATACTTGTTATGAATATCATCAATATTGAGATTGATGGGGAAAAATGATATATCAGTGTAGATCTTAGGTTTGGTGATAACTTATGCTGTACTAATGTGTACGCACCTGACCTCGAGTGTCAAGTTGAAGAAGAAACTTTTTGACCTGATCGATAAGCTAATAGGAAAAAAATGAAAATAAAATGGTAATAGGTAGAGATCTAAATGTAATCTTAGATAGCTCACTCGATACAACTCCAATGGAGACCTTCCTCGGGGTTGAGCGATTAAAAAAAATTATGGAGCAACACGATTTTGTTGATCTTTGGAGAATAAAAAAACTGATATGAAACGGTTTTCATGGCACCGTGTGAAACCGGTATGGATACAATCTAGATTGAACTATTGGATTGTGTCGAGTGAGTTGATCTATGGTACGAGAAAAGTAGATATGGTTCCGGGTTTCAAGTCAGACGATAAGGCAGTTATATTAGCCTTATCGATTAGATGTCAAGTAGAACAGAGGCAGCCAGGCTGGTGAAATCTTGCTACAAGATATGGACTTCACAAGACAAATTAAATCCTTGATTAGTGAAGTAAAAGTAAGCCACCAATTTGGACCCCCCATACCAGATGGGAGTATATGAAATTTACGCTTTCCTACTCAAAATTTAAAGCCGCTAATACAAGAAAAATAAAAATCTGCTTGAAAAAAAGAACTGCACACGCCAGAAGACGAACTGAACCGCAGTAATAACGATAATCCAGAGTACACATTGCATCAAATTAAAGATTGTAAATTGGAATTAGAAAGAATAGAGACAGTAGAAACAATTGGTTATTATATAAGAAGTAAGGCATACTTTACTGAGACCCATGAACAAATATAAAATTGTCTCATGAGATTGTCTTAAATACTAGAACAAAAATACTATGGTTGCTAATAATGGAAACAATAGAAGCTGTAAGAGTTATTCTTGATTATGTTCTTCTTCAAGCCAAGTTGTTATCCATAAATGTAAAAACGCCAATGAAGAGGTTTACTTCTACCATTTTCTTAAATTTTTAAAAACATGCAGTAACAATTGAAAAGATGTTGCATAATAACGTGCACAGAAACAAAAAAGAGACTTTAGACTGCGTCATTTAAAAAAAGAAAAAAAGTTTGAAATCATATATCTCCCCAAATATATATTGCTGATCAATTCAAATAAAAGGATGCCATTCTTACCCGTTCAGAGTACTTAGTTCCATATAAAAGGTTAAAGTTCTCCCCACTAGTGCAATTATTGAAAGGATTTCCAAGTTTGTGGCTCACTACCTGAATAACAGCTTATTTTTAATGTAAATTAATAAATCAACAATACTAAATCAACATAATTAATATAAAATATCAAGTAACTTTAAATAAATAATCGCATACATCATTTAATCACTTAATATAAGTTAAAACATGATTATATGCAAAATTTTGTATTTTTATAGATAAACAATAAATAATCAATTACAGAAAGCTACAATACTGCATAGTAAACAGTTTTATACATTACACAGTCATATTTCTTACAAAGAGTCAATATCTTGTGCCTTTTAAACCTTTATAAAAAATACTCTATTGAATTACATGGTGCAGTTTCACTGTCGCCTGCTTTCCGATGGGAACATAAAAGCTATGCTGCACCATAAAAGGATGCTCGTTTTGTCCATGAACTAACACTCTGACACCAGTCTCCGATGATATAGATTTTATATATTCATCTTGATTGATATACAATATCACTGAAAATCGTATAAACAAAAGCTTGTCGTAAATAGTGAGGACATTTATGAATATTTTTGAGCAATAACTTGCATTGTTCATATGCGTATCTCAATGCAAAGTTTGCATTTCAAGTAAGGTAATTGCGACGGGTGGAAGAAAAGCGAGAGATAGAGAAACTTATACTTAAAGCAAATTTTAAGCGTTAAATACCCTGATTTTTCATTTTATAATTTTTTTCACAAAACAAAAAAAATCTCCAATATTATATAATTATTCTACTCATCATAGTTTTGGCCAGGTAGTGTTTGGTTCACTACGTTTGTCAATTGTCCGGAGTTAAAGGAGAAACAATTTCCATATTTGTTGTCAACAAACTCGTTGATGCTCCTGTTAAATGTTACATTTTAAAAATTTTGCAATACTGAAATGCATAGAAAATTCTTGAAACCAAAAATGAACTTTGATAACAAAAAGGCCCGCCTGTCATGCATCCCTTCTCAACAAATGGCAAATTAACCTTTGGATTTAAAGTTTGATGTATAGTTTCCCAATACTTTAATAATGGGATAATGCACTCATATTTGATGTAAATTTTTAATTTTCTGTATATCGTTTCTTTTTTAATTTTATTTAATGCATATTAAGTTCATTTTCTTCAGTTTACTTTTGTTGTGCTTTAGATCATAAAAACGAGAATACAGAATGGATTTATTGAGAAAATATGTACCAGTTTCGTATTGGTATTAAACAATGAGCAAAACTTTGTGATAATAAAATTATTAGGTTAGGCAATGAGCATGGAAATTGAAATGTTATGCTTAGTTTTGTCAAAGAGTAGAAACACAAACAACACAAATCTAGAAAATATTGACAAGAAGGGACACTGACATCATCATTTGGATAATTGTGACTTAAAAAATTAATGCGAAATGCATATTTTAGTATAATCTGAACGAGTACTTATTTGGAATTTTTATAATATCCGATAAAATTGGTAACTTGTTTCTTCATTTCTCCATCACCGATCGTTAAGCCATGTGTACAAAAAATAAATAATTACTCTTTAATGCAGTGCTTTCCATTCCATGTACACCCTTGGATTAATTCTTCAAATGAATGGCCCATCTGACGTCTCACTGACTCTGGTAATCTGGCTACAGACTGTTATTATATAATAACTATTTTTAGTTATACATGACATTTAGATATGCGGTTCTCAAAACTTAAAAAATATAATAATTAGTATAACTAATGTTGGTTATAAAACTCAGTTATTAATATTATAAATTCCTCTTTGAAAATAAGTATACATCATGACACATACTTTGATATCTTGATACTTTCATAACACTTGAAATCGTGTAGACAAACGAGCATGTGGAACTGATGCTCTTAAAATTTGAATGAAATATTAACACCGTTTTCTCAGACCTTGAGTACATCACTAAAGGAATATTGTTATCAAATATATGTACTGTTTGCCTATTCAATATCCGTTGTATTTGGTTACACAAACATAACGGATATTGAATCATTTTCATAGCTTACAGCATCTAAGCTGTATATTAAAATAGCAAGAATTACTCTGCCATGGGATATGTGGGTTCTCAAGTCTTGAGTTGCTAGGATATAAGAGTATTTAATGATTCTGAGATTCTGGCACAGGGTTCGTGGATAGAAGCATCTTATAATACAGCTATATTAAACAACCCATGTTCTCCTCAGTTCGTTGTTTCCCCGATAGCACATGTTCGCGGATATCATCGAACTCATAAAACCGCAGATTCTTAATTCGTCTAAAGTTATTTCCAGGCAAGTAAAGTATCGATCGAAGACAATGTTATTACGCTATCTAAAGAGAACGATTATGCCTAAAAACACTGGATTTGAGGGCGGCTACGTATTGTCATATACTGTAAAGCACAAACTTCTGGTTCCTGAATAAGAAAAAAATGTGCGATGCGGCTTGGCTGGGGATTTTTAAGATTTGACAGCATATGTGCTTGTTATTTGGAAGGCGGACTACTGTAATGTCACTGTCAGACTTACTGCATTCAAGATGTTATAAAAGCAGGTCTTTTGCAGATGATATACACTGATAGCCACAAAAAACAGATAAGCATAAAAAATAAATTGCATAAAAGAACAAAAGAATTTCAGGAACTTTAAATATATGCATTAGAATTGAGCATGCCAGAGAATATTTAGTTCAACTGAAATTGGAAATAAGCTTTATAATTATAACAAGTAATAAGAATTTTGTCGTTTGCTTTTACTGACTTCTTTGCTGGAAGCGAATTAACTACAATTCCTTCGTAACGGTTGTAAAGGTTTACTAAATCTTATTAAGTCCTAAATAATCCACAAAGTTTATCAAATAATGCTCAAGGTGCCTCTCCTGAAGTAATAATGCTGAAGATTATGATGACGCTGATGACGATGACGATGCTAGTGATTACAACGGTGATGACGATGTTTTTTAAATGAGAGCGATTGATGATTTCTTACGGAATAGAAATTTTGGGTCCTTATGTTGAGCCCTTCATCATCTGCCATTGATGCCGTTAGAGACCACGGGATTTGGTAAATTGGTTCAACCCATTCTGTTACAAAAGAAACAAATGATTTTTAGACAAAATTAAGGTATGAAAGCCTATTCGAAATTTTTGCCTTTCCACAGTGTCTGGATAGATGTTCTAAATATTAATTATTTGTCGATATTATATTTGAAGTTTCAATTCTTGTATGGTTTATCCTCCACAATATAAGTACTGTCCAATCAGGGAGATATATAATAGCCAGATAGCCACTGACTAGGGATTTAATGGTTTTAATAAATGTAAAGGTATCGTCAATACTTTATGTTTTGTTTTCACCACGCAGTTCTTTCTTGTAGAAGATCTACTATAATAATTCTCTTTTAAAAAGATTTTTTAAATAGAACCAAGGTTGTTTATTAAGATTAAGTGCTTTTTATTTTTTTGTTTCGTTAAGTGTGTTAGTTCGGTCTCATAAAGTCTTCATCTAGACCTCAAGTTAATAAAAGGGCAGACAATTACCTCTGCTTTAAGAGTTATGCACATGACTTAGTCATTAGGATAACATTTGATATGCATTTCGAAAAAAGCTGTTTGTATTATTGTAGTTCTTCACTAATCAAAACTGTTCGGTATTAAGAATCCCTTTTTGGCACTGAAATTCAGTGTTCACAATATCAGATGGAACATAATTCAATGGCTAAGTCAATTCAGGAATTTTGGATCGAAAAAATCGTTCGTTATATGAGATGTTAATTATTTAAAGGTATTCTGTAAAGGAAATTACATTGCACACCAGGCACATATTTTTTATATTTTTTTAAAATGTTAAATACTTTATTTTAATGGAAAGTATAATAGTAAGACTATAGTTTTGTGAATATTCCTAAATTTCGACAAGAAGCAGGTATAATGACTTCTAATAGTCTAACATCACGGTAGTAAAATATAATGATACTCTTGTTATATTATTTCTATTTTGTATTTATTTAACTGTTTCTTTTTGCTTATAATTTTGTTGAATATAGGTTTGCTTAGGTATTTAAAAGATATTTTATACTATGGTTTTAACTATATTTTATTCGCAATTTATATCAGTTATGGAATCTTTAATGCAAAGTTTTTATTATACAGCGGATCTCTAGAACCAGCGGGTCTGTAGAATCGCTGAAAATTTCAGCGAATCTGCAGATCCGCTGGTTCAATTACAGCATCTTATTAAAGCAAATATCTAATCTAGAGGTCTGCTGTAACATATACTTCACTGTTAGTTGTAAAGAAAAACTGCAATAACAACACATGTGTATGATAATATATTTATAGCACATTTATTCTTATTGAGAATGAATACGCTATTTCTTTCATTTTATTCACATATTTGCACCCTTTTATTTCTCACTTTAATAAAAGACATGAATTACAACCATGATCGCAGTTTAACACTTCATTTATCACTGATAGTGTTCTGAAATGATGCTAAAGCTTAGATCATTTTGGTGTTTGGTAAGTAAGTGATATTTGTTGTAATTTAATATGGGCAAAGCATAGCAAACACCTACACCTACCACTAGAAGAACAGTTGACTTCATCAGACGCATCTTCGCAATCTATAGCTCCATCACATGTTGGCTCACATTGCAAAGTAGAAGTCGACAACGAAGTGCAGACTGTGCAAGCTGGGCAAACATAAACCGGACTGCATTACTAATACATATGTATGTTTTAGCACTGATAGTCAGTTTATAAATATAATTACATAAATAAAAAAACTGTGTATAAGTGTGATATTCTGCATACAATTCATCAGCACTAAGTCTCGAATGTGACACATTATATATTTCAGCAGGCTAAACGTAATATCAAAGTCAAACAAATCCATTCAAGGTCTGATCCAAAAGTAATTAGTATTTAATTATCCTTAAAATAGTTCATATTTATGAGTCGCATGACAAGGTTGAAAGAACTAGATATTTCTGGTGAAATCTGCTTCTAGACAGAAAATATGTCAGTTTCATTTAATTATTTACTAGTGTTTGTATGAGTACTTAAACAGATCTTTGCTTAATAATGCTTTCAACAAATTTCTTCCACACCACAATAAGTTTTAGGATCAATCAAGCAAAGTGTCACTGTTGGTTGTATGAAGTAAACAATCATCATAATAATCATAATTATAATAAAGCATTTGAATCATTTTTCACTTGGTATTGCTCGTTACTCCAGTTGTCTTCAAAAAACTTATTCATTTCGTAAACCATGTATGTGTTACATTAACGAAATGTACAATGTTCTGCCAGGACCGGTTGACGTAGTAAAGTCTTACACACTTACTCCTAGCAGAACGATTGACTTCATCAGACGTATCTTTACAATCCATAACTCCATCACATGTTCGCACACATTGCAAAGTGAAAGATGACAACAACATACAGACAGTGCACACTAAGCAACAAATTTAACGGAATCGCGTTGTTTTTATGTGTTTATAAATTTAATAATAATATTAAAACTATAAGCCAATGTTATGAATCACGTATGCTGCAAACAGTTCATAAGTTCTAAGCTTTGAATATGGGACATTGTATATTTTAATTCAAATGTGAAATAAATAGTGAAATATAAATAATATCATGTGTATTCATATTTGTGGATCGTATAACATAAAGGAAAGAAGTATACATTTGAAACCTGCATTTGGAAACAAATTGCATAATATCAACAAATCCGCTTTTTGAACCAAGCATACCAGCTTCTTTAATTTTCTAATAGTATTTATGCAATTAGATCCCAGATACCTCGCGTACCATCTCTCATTGAAGTATACCGTATTTTTTTACGTATTCGCAGATTTAGCTGGATTGACAGCTGTCTACTTCAAAGTAATTGAATGACCCCTTACAACAAATTCCAATTAAAATTAGCCATATTCTTTTCGCGATCTAGAAATTTTGTTAATTACGGATGAAGTAAAGAATTTGGTGTGGAAAGTGTCTGACAGCATTGATTTAAATTAAAGACGAAATGAATTGAGCCACATGCATATTTAAAATGACCTCAACAAAGAAATTAAATTCTTTAAATCTAAATAATAAAATGTAAATAAGAAGCCCTAGAGTAAAAAGAAATCCAGGTACGAGTAAAAAGAAATCCAGTTGAAATTACAGAAAAATAACACAGCGAGATTAAAGACTTAACTGAATTTAGAAAATGAATGAAAGCAGAGTGCAATAGCTATCTAAGATTCTATAAAATTTATTTATCAACGTGATCTCTAGTAAAATGATTTTTTAATTGTTTTGTTCCATTTTTTAAATAAGGATGGCTACCTCACAGAAAGGTTACTTTTGTAATTTAAGTTAAAATACAATAGTATAAATTGTAAAATAAAACAAAAAAAATTTAGATTTGTAAAATTACCAACCGCGTATGGTGCCGTCTGCTTTAACGTGGCTTTGTTGACGGACATTTGTTATAATTTTTAGCATATCTTATAGTAAGGTCTGGAAAAGTTACACTCTGTACAAATTGGACAATAGTAAGAAATTGCAATCAATGATGACAAGGTAGTGACAAACTCATTAATCGTTTGGAATTTTGTTTTTGATATAAGGATTTACTGTTTTGTTATAACATTGATTTTTTGTCGTTGTGGGGAAGCTGATAAACTGATTCTAAATATGACAAGTTTTATTCCAGATAATTCGTCAAAATCTTTTCAGCTCCGCAAATAATTTTGCTAATTTGTTACACAAAGCGTACATGGCGACATCATAAAAACAGCACACAGTTGTAAGACTTAAGTTAGAATTGTTTAAGAAAAGAAATTTAAATTTTAGAAGCTTTCAGTAAAGTTATCAATATTTTTTGCTATTTACTTAAAAATAACATATAATATACAAGAGTTACAGATCTATAAGATATATTGGAATTAAGCATTTATGTAGCAGTACTCAATTTCAGAATGCATGATGCAATAACAATTTCTAAATATAAAGAAATTTTTGCAGATAAGTATTTAACTCAGCTTATGAGCATGTTCAAAACTCTTTCATCTGTCTGAAAAGTACATGAGACTCCCAGCGTGTGCACCGATATTATATGTTTGTAGAGAAATATAAGAAGGAACACTACAGGAAGATACAAAACAGCAAGACACTGCTGCTTTATTATATACTTACGTCCTGAAGTGATCCAATCACAACAGTAGATAATACATGCATTAATCATTTCTGTCTACAATTACAAATGTTTTTCAGGAAATAATGCTTGAGGACGATTAATTAAAACAAGTAGGAATAGTTGATTTCAATTATGGTTGGTGACTGATATAATAACCAACATAACCTACCTCATGTAGAGTCACACCAACGTAAAAAGTAAAATATAAATAATATCATGTGTATTCATATTTATGGATTGTATAACATAGCGGAAAGAAGTAGACATTTGAAACCTGCATTTGGAAACAAATTGCATAATATGAACAAATCCGATTTTTGAACTAAACATATCAGCTTCTTTAATTTTCTAATAGTATTTATGCAATAAGATCCCAGATACCTCGCATACCATCTCTCGTTTAAGTTAACCGAACACACTTTTTTACGTATTCGCAGATTTAGCTGGATTGACAGCTGTCTACTTCAAAGTGATTGAATGATATGTCGAGTTATTTTTGTGACCTCTTACAACATATTCCAATTGAAATTAGCCGTATTCTTTTCGCGATCTAGAAATTTTGTTAATTACGGATGAAGTAAAGAATTTGGTGTGGAAAGTGTCTGATACCATTGATTAAAATTAAAGACGAAATGAATTGAGTCGCATGCATTTTCAAAATGACCACAGCAAAGAAATTAAATTCTTTAAATCTAAATAATAAAATGTAAATAAGAAGCCCTAGAGTAAAAAGAAACCAGGTACGTTCAGATGAAATGACAGAAATAACACAGCGAGATTAAAGACTTAACTGAATTTAGAAAATGAAAGCAGAGTGCAATAGCCATCTAAGATTCTATAAAATTTATTTATCAACGTGATCTTGAGTAAAATGATTTTTTTAATTGTTTTGTTCCATTTTTTAAATAAGGATGGCTACCTCACAGAAAGGTTACTTTTGTAATTTAAGTTGAAATACAATAGTATAAATTGTAAAATAATCCAAAAATTTTTAGATTTGTAGAATAACCAACCGCGTATGGTGCCATCTGCTTTAACGTGGCTTTCTTGACGGGCATTTGTTATAATTTTCAGCATATCTTATAGTAAGGTCTGGAAAAGTTACACTCTGTACAAACGTTTTTTCACGAATGCGGCTAATTGGACAATAGTAAGAAATTGCAATCAATGATGACAAGGTAGTGACAAACTCATTAATCGTTTGGAATTTTGTTTTTGATATAAGGATTTACTGTTTTGTTATAACATTGATTTTTTGTCGTTGTGGGGAAGCTGATAAACTGATTCTAAATATGACAAGTTTTATTCCAGATAATTCGTCAAAATCTTTTCAGCTCCGCAAATAATTTTGCTAATTTGTTACACAAAGCGTACATGGCGACATCATAAAAACAGCACACAGTTGTAAGACTTAAGTTAGAATTGTTTAAGAAAAGAAATTTAAATTTTGGAAGCTTTCAGTAAAGTTATCAATATTTTTTGCTATTTACTTAAAAATAACATATAATATACAAGAGTTACAGATCTATAAGATATATTGGAATTAAGCATTTATGTAGCAGTACTCAATTTCAGAATGCATGATGCAATAACAATTTCTAAATATAAAGAAATTTTTGCAGATAAGTATTTAACTCAGCTTATGAGCATGTTCAAAACTCTTTCATCTGTCTGAAAAGTACATGAGACTCCCAGCGTGTGCACCGATATTATATGTTTGTAGAGAAATATAAGAAGGAACACTACAGGAAGATACAAAACAGCAAGACACTGCTGCTTTATTATATACTTACGTCCTGAAGTGATCCAATCACAACAGTAGATAATACATGCATTAATCATTTCTGTCTACAATTACAAATGTTTTTCAGGAAATAATGCTTGAGGACGATTAATTAAAACAAGTAGGAATAGTTGATTTCAATTATGGTTGGTGACTGATATAATAACCAACATAACCTACCTCATGTAGAGTCACACCAACGTAAAAAGTAAAATATAAATAATATCATGTGTATTCATATTTATGGATTGTATAACATAGCGGAAAGAAGTAGACATTTGAAACCTGCATTTGGAAACAAATTGCATAATATGAACAAATCCGATTTTTGAACTAAACATATCAGCTTCTTTAATTTTCTAATAGTATTTATGCAATAAGATCCCAGATACCTCGCATACCATCTCTCGTTTAAGTTAACCGAACACACTTTTTTACGTATTCGCAGATTTAGCTGGATTGACAGCTGTCTACTTCAAAGTGATTGAATGATATGTCGAGTTATTTTTGTGACCTCTTACAACATATTCCAATTGAAATTAGCCGTATTCTTTTCGCGATCTAGAAATTTTGTTAATTACGGATGAAGTAAAGAATTTGGTGTGGAAAGTGTCTGATACCATTGATTAAAATTAAAGACGAAATGAATTGAGTCGCATGCATTTTCAAAATGACCACAGCAAAGAAATTAAATTCTTTAAATCTAAATAATAAAATGTAAATAAGAAGCCCTAGAGTAAAAAGAAACCAGGTACGTTCAGATGAAATGACAGAAATAACACAGCGAGATTAAAGACTTAACTGAATTTAGAAAATGAAAGCAGAGTGCAATAGCCATCTAAGATTCTATAAAATTTATTTATCAACGTGATCTTGAGTAAAATGATTTTTTTAATTGTTTTGTTCCATTTTTTAAATAAGGATGGCTACCTCACAGAAAGGTTACTTTTGTAATTTAAGTTGAAATACAATAGTATAAATTGTAAAATAATCCAAAAATTTTTAGATTTGTAGAATAACCAACCGCGTATGGTGCCATCTGCTTTAACGTGGCTTTCTTGACGGGCATTTGTTATAATTTTCAGCATATCTTATAGTAAGGTCTGGAAAAGTTACACTCTGTACAAACGTTTTTTCACGAATGCGGCTAATTGGACAATAGTAAGAAATTGCAATCAATGATGACAAGGTAGTGACAAACTCATTAATCGTTTGGAATTTTGTTTTTGATATAAGGATTTACTGTTTTGTTATAACATTGATTTTTTGTCGTTGTGGGGAAGCTGATAAACTGATTCTAAATATGACAAGTTTTATTCCAGATAATTCGTCAAAATCTTTTCAGCTCCGCAAATAATTTTGCTAATTTGTTACACAAAGCGTACATGGCGACATCATAAAAACAGCACACAGTTGTAAGACTTAAGTTAGAATTGTTTAAGAAAAGAAATTTAAATTTTGGAAGCTTTCAGTAAAGTTATCAATATTTTTTGCTATTTACTTAAAAATAACATATAATATACAAGAGTTACAGATCTATAAGATATATTGGAATTAAGCATTTATGTAGCAGTACTCAATTTCAGAATGCATGATGCTGTAATGTATTGAGACGGCCCCCATCCTTCCCTTTCCAGACTTGCTCACACCTCATTTTAGTCGGTAATAGAATTTAGTGACAAGCGGATGTGTTTCTTTTATTTAATCTTGAACCCACATACATTACAAATGGCGACGAGGATTACTGAATAAGACGATACTAATTAAGATACTGCCTTGCTCTATATTGTATATTGAAAAAAAAACTTTGTGCATAAACACACTTAACATGGCCGGAGTTATCGGTAAAATTGAGCCGTTTGATGAACAAAACGACGATTGGGATAGTTACTGTGAACGTCTGACGCAATTTTTTGCTGTGAATGAGATACCCAACGGAAAGAAAACACCAGCTCTTCTCACCCTACTCGGAGGTAAAACTTATAAACTGCTCAAAACCCTCGTTTCACTAGAAGCACCGCACGAGAAAACATTTGATGAACTAGTTGCAAGCCTGAAAAATCATTTTTCGCCAAAACCTCTAGTTACTGCTGAAAGGTATCGTTTTCACAAGCGTATGCAAAATGACGGTGAATCAGTTTTAGACTACGTGGCTGCGTTAAAACAACTAACCATCCACTGTGGGTATGAAGGCGCTGCACTTTCCGAGAATCTGCGTGATCAATTTATCGTGGGTGTGAACAATGCGCATGTGCAAAAACAACTATTATCTAAAGACGATTTAGACTTTACAACTGCAGTGAAAATAGCGAAATCATACGAGCAGGCATGTTCTGAAACGGAGAAGATTAATCCCAAGGGGAGTGATGACGTACATTACGTACAGAAGAACCCCAAACGACCGACTCACACTAGGGTTCCGGAGAAGAAACAGAAGCATCCAAAGCGTTGCATCCGCTGCAACGGAGACCACGATCAACGCTCTTGCCGATTTATTAACACTGAGTGTCGTCACTGCGGCAAAATCGGCCATATTGAGCGGGCTTGTCTGAGCAAACGAAAACGAGAGCAACCCACACAGACAGGCGCGAGACCAAAAACTAGACCCCGCTCTGGTAAACGGTCAGAGAAAGTCCATCAGCTGGACAAAAATTCAGATGAGGAATGCCTCGACGATGTGTACTATTTCAACGTGAATGGAATATCGGCGCCGGAGAAAACGGATAAATTGATGATCTATCCGAAAGTACAGGGACAACCTATCGCTATGGAGATCGACACGGGCAGTGCTCTCACGATTATGCCAGAATGCGTTTTCAAGAAACATTTTCCAGGGAGAAAGCTTGAAAACAGCAGTGTCACGTTACAGACATACAGCGGTGAATTACTTAAACCCGTGGGAAAGTTTGAGTCACACGTCAAACTTCATGGACAAAAGAAAAAAATTACATTTCAGGTCGTGAGAAATGGTTCCAACTCACTCTTTGGGAGAGACGCGTTGAGAACATTTCAACTGAACTGGGCTGAGATTAAGTGCGTAACCGTTGCTGAACAGATAAACAAAGTGAACAGTAGCCACACAAGTAAGGCGAAAGATCACGACTCAAAGGTCACAGAAATCATAAATCGCCATCAAGCCGTGTTTAAGCCAGGCACAGGAAAGCTCCAGGGCATTACTGCTAAATTCCGACTGAAAGATGACGCCCAGCCTGTTTTCTTCAAAGCCAGACCAGTGCCTTATGCTATCCGCGGAAAGGTTGAGATGGAACTTGACAGGCTAGAGAGGGAAGGGATCATCTCAAAAGTGGAACACTCGGATTACGCCAGCCCAATAGTCACTGTAGTGAAGAAGTCCGGTGACATCAGGATATGCGCCGATTATAAACAAACACTGAATCCACAGCTCGTACCTGAGCAGTACCCACTTCCTTTTATTCAGGATATTTTTGCATCCTTTGCAGGTGGGCAGAAATTCTCAAAACTAGATGTCCGACAAGCCTACCTTAATATGGAAGTAGATGCGGAGTACAGGAAATACCTCACTATCGCCACTCACAAGGGACTATACACATTCAATCGCCTACCTTACGGAGTTACAGACTCGGCAGCTAAGTGGCAAAGGGCGATGGATACAATCCTAGAAGGAATCCCAGGTGTGAAGTGCATTATTGACGACATTGTCGTAACAGGTCCCAGCGACGACGAGCATCTTAGGCGTCTAGAAACCGTGATTTCTCGCCTAGAAAAATACGGGATTAAAGCAAACGCAGAGAAGTGTGAATTCTTCAAGCCGGCAATCGATTTTTGCGGACACAGAATCACATCAGAAGGCTTGCAGCAGGACACAAAGAAAACGCGAGCAATACTCGAAGCTCCCACCCCCACTACTGCGAAGCAAGTGAGAAGTTTTCTCGGTCTGATCAACTATTATCATCGCTTTCTACCAAATATCTCAAAGATATTGGCACCTCTCTACGCACTGACTGAGAAAAACACTCGCTTTGTATGGGAAAAAGGACATGAAGCATCTTTCGTAAAGGCAAAACGTGCTATAGCGTCTGACCGTGTGTTAACACACTACGATCCGAAGTTACCGGTATACGTGCAGTGTGATGCAGGACCGAATGGAATCGGTGTAGCGATGTCCCACAAAATGCCGGATAACACAGAAAGACCCGTTGTATTTCTCTCACGTACACTAAAGAAAGCCGAGCGCAACTACAGTCACATCCACAAAGAGGCTCTGGCAATTGTGTGGGGGATAAAGAAGCTGTATCATTACCTCTACGGTCGACACTTCTAACTAGTGGTCGACAACAAGCCGTTGTCGGCGATATTCCATCCAGAGAAAGGAATACCGGCAATGACAGCAACACGCCTACAAGGTTATGCCGTATTTTTAACGGGGATGCATTACACAATAATGCACAGATCGGCACGCGACCACATGAACTGTGACAGCCTCTCACGGTTACCTTTACCACACAACAGCGCAAACGACAACCAGGTTGACGGAGCCGATATATTTGAGCTACGACAGCTCGACGCTATCCCGTTAAATAGCGGCGATATTAAATTCTACACGCGCAAAGACCCTGTTCTCAGCAAGGTGTACCAGTCACTACAGACCGGAAGCTGGTCAGAAAAAGATGGCCTATTTAAGCCATATTATCTACGTCGCGATGAGATGTCTGTGCAATTAGGAGTACTATTTTGGGGATCAAGAGTTGTGATTCCAGCAAAGCTCCGTGACAAGATATTGCACAAACTCCACGACGGTCATCAAGGTGTTGTGAAAATGAAGGCCATTGCAAGATCATATTTGTGGTTTCCAGGCCTAGACAGCCGGCTGGAACAAATATGCCGCGAATGCACAGCGTGTGCACAACACATGAAATCGCCACCGGAAAGCAAACTCTGCTCATGGAAGTACCCTGATCGCCCATTCGACAGAGTACATCTCGATTTCGCAGGTCCATTTATGGGGAAAATGTTTCTCGTAATCGTTGACGCCTTCTCAAAGTGGCCTATAATAGAAATAACCAACACCACATCAACGAAATGCGTCACGTCAGTGCTGAGAAGCGTTTTTGCAATTTACGGAATACCACGACTGTTGGTCAGTGACAATGCCACATGCTTCAAATCAGCAGAATTTGCGACATTCTGCAAAATGAACGGTATAAAACACATTACAGGTGCTGCGTACTTAGCAAAACAGAACGGCCAAGCGGAACGCCTCATTCAAGAATTCAAGAAGAAAATGCGTGCAATGAAAGACAGTAATTTCTCTCTCGGCGAGAAAATGAATAAATTTCTGTTCATGTACAGAAACACGCCACATACAACCACTGGGGAAACCCCGGGTTTTCTTATGTTTAATCGCAGACTGAGAACGCGATTTGACTTACTCAAACCATCGCTGAAAGAACAAGTCGATAAGATGAACAACCAATCACCGAAAAACAACTACAAGCTGCGCCAATTTGAAGAGGGACAGCGTGTTTTAATTAAAGACTTTTCAAGCAACAGAAATGCCCAATGGCAGGCAGCTACGGTCGTAAGGAGAGACGGGCTACTAAATTACAAAACGCAAACCGACAGTGGCCTGATATTGAGACGCCATGCGGACCAAATGCAGAGTACCAGTCAAAACATGACAACGGAAACACCAGGTGACAGCATAACCGAAACCCAAGAACCAGATTCCAGAACCAGTATAATGCCAAATTTGCCACCCTCTCCAAAAAGCAATCAGCAGATTATCAGCTCTCCAAGAATAACAACAACAGCTGAACCAAGAAGATCGACAAGAATAAAACCAGCAACCCAGTTATACGGAGAAAGCATCCCGTGGCAATCACTTAATAAGAAATGACACTCATTTATTGAATAGTTGTTAGTTGAACATTTTAAGCAAGGCTTGAGTAAACTAAACCTGTTTGCAAATGACAGTCGAGTTTTAAATGTTTCATATAATCACATAGTAATACAAGTAGAAAAGGGTGACGAGCAAGAGAATGCAATACATATAGTGAATATTGTTAAGGTGCTAGCCCCCCCCCCCCCCCCCCCCGTTAAATTAACTTAAAAAAAATTATTCTGTGAAAAGGTTCCTGAAAAAAAAGGCACAAAGCTATTTGGTTTCATGCGGTGCACTTGTTATCTACACGCGTGCATTTTACAATGTTTACAGTGACCTCGAACGGAACAGCTGGCATCAGGATCACACCGATGCTACAACTGCATTAACTGTTAACACAAAAACAAAAGTTTGATAAAATGAAAATTAATTTGTTAATACTTAATTAATTTTAATTATTTCCCGGGGAGAACTGTAATGTATTGAGACGGCCCCCATCCTTCCCTTTCCCGACTTGCTCACACCTCATTTTAGTCGGTAATAGAATTTAGTGACAAGCGGATGTGTTTCTTTTATTTAATCTTGAACCCACATACATTACAATGCAATAACAATTTCTAAATATAAAGAAATTTTTGCAGCTAAGTATTTAACTCAGCTTATGAGCATGTTCAAAACTCTTTCATCTGTCTGGAAAAGTACATGAGACTCCCAGCGTGTGCACCGATATTATATGTTTGTAGAGAAATATAAGAAGGAACACTACAGGAAGATACAAAACAGCAAGACACTGCTGCTTTATTATATACTTACGTCCTGAAGTGATCCAATCACAACAGTAGATAATACATGCATTAATCATTTCTGTCTACAATTACAAATGTTTTTCAGGAAATAATGCTTGAGGACGATTAATTAAAACAAGTAGGAATAGTTGATTTCAATTATGGTTGGTGACTGATATAATAACCAACATAACCTACCTCATGTAGATTCACACCAACGTAAAAAGTAAAATATAAATAATATCATGTGTATTCATATTTATGGATTGTATAACATAGCGGAAAGAAGTAGACATTTGAAACCTGCATTTGGAAACAAATTGCATAATATGAACAAATCCGATTTTTGAACTAAACATATCAGCTTCTTTAATTTTCTAATAGTATTTATGCAATAAGATCCCAGATACCTCGCATACCATCTCTCGTTTAAGTTAACCGAACACACTTTTTTACGTATTCGCAGATTTAGCTGGATTGACAGCTGTCTACTTCAAAGTGATTGAATGATATGTCGAGTTATTTTTGTGACCTCTTACAACATATTCCAATTGAAATTAGCCGTATTCTTTTCGCGATCTAGAAATTTTGTTAATTACGGATGAAGTAAAGAATTTGGTGTGGAAAGTGTCTGATACCATTGATTAAAATTAAAGACGAAATGAATTGAGTCGCATGCATTTTCAAAATGACCACAACAAAGAAATTAATTTCGTTAAATCTAAATAATAAAATGTAAATAAGAAGCCCTAGAGTAAAAAGAAACCAGGTACGTTCAGATGAAATGACAGAAATAACACAGCGAGATTAAAGACTTAACTGAATTTAGAAAATGAAAGCAGAGTGCAATAGCCATCTAAGATTCTATAAAATTTATTTATCAACGTGATCTTGAGTAAAATGATTTTTTAATTGTTTTGTTCCATTTTTTAAATAAGGATGGCTACCTCACAGAAAGGTTACTTTTGTAATTTAAGTTGAAATACAATAGTATAAATTGTAAAATAATCCAAAAATTTTTAGATTTGTAGAATAAGCAACCGCGTATGGTGCCATCTGCTTTAACGTGGCTTTCTTGACGGGCATTTGTTATAATTTTCAGCATATATGATAAATAGGTCTGGAAAAGTTACACTCTGTACAAACGTTTTTTCACGAATGCGGCTAATTGAACAATAGTAAGAAATTGCAATCAATGATGACAAGGTAGTGACAAACACATTGATCGTTTGGAATTTTCTTTTTGATATAAGGATTTAATGTTTTGTTATAACATTGATTTTTTGTCGTTGTTGGGAAGCTGATAAACTGATTCTAAATATGACAAGTTTTATTCCAGATAATTCGTCAAAATCTTTTCAGCTCCGCAAATAATTTTGCTAATTTGTTACACAAAGCGTACATGGCGACATCATAAAAACAGCACACAGTTGTAAGACTTAAGTTAGAATTGTTTAAGAAAAGAAATTTAAATTTTAGAAGCTTTCAGTAAAGTTATCAATATTTTTTGCTATTTACTTAAAAATAACATATAATATACGAGAGTTACAGATCTATAAGATATATTGGAATTAAGCATTTATGTAGCAGTACTCAATTTCAGAATGCATGATGCAATAACAATTTCTAAATATAAAGAAATTTTTGCAGATAAGTATTTAACTCAGCTTATGAGCATGTTCAAAACTCTTTCATCTGTCTGGAAAAGTACATGAGACTCCCAGCGTGTGCACCGATATTATATGTTTGTAGAGAAATATAAGAAGGAACACTACAGGAAGATACAAAACAGCAAGACACTGCTGCTTTATTATATACTTACGTCCTGAAGTGATCCAATCACAACAGTAGATAATACATGCATTAATCATTTCTGTCTACAATTACAAATGTTTTTCAGGAAATAATGCTTGAGGACGATTAATTAAAACAAGTAGGAATAGTTGATTTCAATTATGGTTGGTGACTGATATAATAACCAACATAACCTACCTCATGTAGATTCACACCAACGTAAAAAGTAAAATATAAATAATATCATGTGTATTCATATTTATGGATCGTATAACATAGCGGAAAGAAGTAGACATTTGAAACCTGCATTTTGAAACAAATTGCATAATATGAACAAATCCGATTTTTGAACTAAACATATCAGCTTCTTTAATTTTCTAATAGTATTTATGCAATAAGATCCCAGATACCTCGCATACCATCTCTCGTTTAAGTTAACCGAACACACTTTTTTTACGTATTCACAGATTTAGCTGGATTGACAGCTGTCTACTTCAAAGTGATTGAATGATATGTCGAGTTATTTTTGTGACCTCTTACAACAAATTCCAATTGAAATTAGCCGTATTCTTTTCGCGATCTAGAAATTTTGTTAATTACGGATGAAGTAAAGAATTTGGTGTGGAAAGTGTCTGATACCATTGATTAAAATTAAAGACGAAATGAATTGAGTCGCATGCATTTTCAAAATGACCGCAACAAAGAAATTAAATTCTTTAAATCTAAATAATAAAATGTAAATAAGAAGCCCTAGAGTAAAAAGAAACCAGGTACGTTCAGATGAAATGACAGAAATAACACAGCGAGATTAAAGACTTAACTGAATTTAGAAAATGAAAGCAGAGTGCAATAGCCATCTAAGATTCTATAAAATTTATTTATCAACGTGATCTTGAGTAAAATGATTTTTTAAATTGTTTTGTTCCATTTTTTAAATAAGGATGGCTACCTCACAGAAAGGTTACTTTTGTAATTTAAGTTGAAATACAATAGTATAAATTGTAAAATAATCCAAAATTTTTTAGATTTGTAGAATAACCAACCGCGTATGGTGCCATCTGCTTTAACGTGGCTTTCTTGAGGGGCATTTGTTATAATTTTCAGCATATATGATAAATAGGTCTGGAAAAGTTACACTCTGTACAAACGTTTTTTCACGAATGCGGCTAATTGGACAATAGTAAGAAACTGCAATCAATGATGACAAGGTAGTGACAAACTCATTAATCGTTTGGAATTTTGTTTTTGATATAAGGATTTAATGTTTTGTTATAACATTGATTTTTTGTCGTTCTGGGGAAGCTGATAAACTGATTCTAAATATGACAAGTTTTATTCCAGATAATTCGTCAAAATCTTTTCAGCTCCGCAAATAATTTTGCTAATTTGTTACACAAAGCGTACATGGCGACATCATAAAAACAGCACACAGTTGTAAGACTTAAGTTAGAATTGTTTAAGAAAAGAAATTTAAATTTTAGAAGCTTTCAGTAAAGTTATCAATATTTTTTGCTATTTACTTAAAAATAACATATAATATACGAGAGTTACAGATCTATAAGATATATTCGAATTAAGCATTTATGTA
This sequence comes from Protula sp. h YS-2021, assembly GCA_949752745.1. Classification (NCBI taxonomy): domain Eukaryota; kingdom Metazoa; phylum Annelida; class Polychaeta; order Sabellida; family Serpulidae; genus Protula; species Protula sp. h YS-2021. The sequence goes on along the minus strand of OX457025.1, from coordinate 98,224,446 downwards.
GCAGTACTCAATTTCAGAATGCATGATGCAATAACAATTTCTAAATATAAAGAAATTTTTGCAGAGAAGTATTTAACTCAGCTTATGAGCATGTTTGAAACTCTTTTATCTGTCTGGAAAAGTACATGAGACTCCCAGCGTGCGCACCGATATTATATGTTTGTAGAGAAATATAAGAAGGAACACTACAGGAAGATACAAAACAGCAAGACACTGCTGCTTTATTATATACTTACGTCCTGAAGTGATCCAATCACAACAGTAGATAATACATGCATTAATCATTTCTGTCTACAATTACAAATGTTTTTCAGGAAATAATGCTTGAGGACGATTAATTAAAACAAGTAGGAATAGTTGATTTCAATTATGGTTGGTGACTGATATAATAACCAACATAACCTACCTCATGTAGATTCATCACCAACGTAAATAGTAAAATATGAATAATATCATGTGTATTCATATTTATGGATCGTATAACATAGCGGAAAGAAGCAGACATTTGAAACCTGCATTTGGAAACAAATTGCATAATATGAACAAATCCGATTTTTGAACTAAGCATATCAGCTTCTTTAATTTTCTAATAGTATTTATGCAATAAGATCCCGGATACCTCGCGTACCATCTCTCATTTAAGTATACCGTATTATTTTACGTATTCGCAGATTTAGCTGGATTGACAGCTGTCTACTTCAAAGTAATTGAATGATATGTCGAGTTATTTTTGTGACCTCTTACAACAAATTCCAATTGAAATTAGCAGTATTCTTTTCGCGATCTAGAAATTTTGTTAATTATGGATGAAGTAAAGAATTTGGTGTGTAATTTGTCTGATACCATTGATTAAAATTAAAGACGAAATGAATTGAGTCATATACATTTTTAAGATGACCACAACAAAGAAATTAACTTCCTTAAATCTAAATGATAAAATGTAAATAAGAGGTCCTAGAGAAAAAAATCCAGCCTAAGTACATTCGGATGAAATGACAGAAATAACACAGCGAGATTAAAGACTTTACTGAATTTAGAAAATGAAAGCAGAGTGCAATAGCTATCTAAGATTCTATAAAATTTATTTATCAACGTGATCTTGAGTAAAATGATTTTATTTAAATTGTTTTGTTCTATTTTCTAATAAGGATGGCTACCTCACAGAAAGTGTTACTTTTGTAATTTAAGTTGAAATACAATAGGTTAAATTGTAAAATAATCCCAAAAGTGAACCAATTACAACAGTAGATAATGCATGCTTTAAACATTTCTGTCTATGATTACAAATGATTTTCAGCAAATAATACTTGCGGAAGATTCATTAAAACAATCATGAATAGTTGATTTCAATTATGATTGGTGACTAATATAATAACTAACATAACCTACCGCATGTTGATTCATCACCACCGTCAGGGCAATCTCTAACACCATTACATACACTCGACCTATTGACGCACGTGCCGTCTGTGCATTCATAATTGGCTATTCCAGGAAATAAGCCTATTAAAACATGAAATTTTTGAAGCAATAAATATTTCTTTCTTTTCAACTTTTATTGTTTGCATTGAATTTGTATCGTTTCAATGTAATTTCAACAACCTGATTCCGGAGAGCTGTCAAGACATTTTCCAATTCATTAAATCTTTAGAAAACTTCAGTTGTTTCATCTTGAATGTAATGTTTGCATTTTATACTATAATATTAATTGCTGTAATCGCTAGAAATTATCGGAAATTGTAGACAAATAATCCGTAATTTTATCAGTGGCTTTCTTGAAAACCGAATTGGTAAATTGAAATTGTTCTGTTGTTTTTTTTCTTTCCGTCACATTTTTTCCCGAAACTGTACACATGAAGCAGTTGGTTAACAAAATGAGGCAAAGTAATTGCACACTGTATTGATAGGAAGCGCTTTGTATACCGGGATAAACGCACTGAGGGACAAATAGAAGAATACGACTGGCAACTTGATTTTTATAGTTATTAAAGAAGATACTTAAAGAAGATGTTACATATCGCTTAGTGGTGTTTTTAAGACGCTTTTAGTGAATTTGACGGCCTGATCAGGCAGCATTTTATCTTGTCATTATTTTGAAACTGAAGACGTACAGCTTAAATATGGCTGTATAGATTGAAGCAGCAGATGTTTGAAACATACACGGATTGATATACTGCAGCGTCAACAACCTTGTAGCATCTATCATCACAGCTGTGATTTTTAAATATGAAGCTGGAAATTTCAGCACTCATATATTTTTACTTCACCTTTAAAAAAATTGAACAACCAAAAAAGAAAGCCTAGAAGAGACGTTTGAGGAGTGAACGGGCACACATCTACCTGATAATGAATGTTGTTAAAGGGTGATAGACGTTACAGCCGAGATTATGTTCCAACAATCACGTACTGTGACGCCCCCAGAAACAACGAGCTATATTGAGCTGTTTTCTGCGAATGTGCATGATGCCTATATTAGAATTTTTGTGCGTGTCGCAAATCAGATGCACTGATTATATATAGTAATATAGTATATATAGTATATAGTAATTATGTATTTTATTATTTGGTCGGCATTCATAGCTTTCAATTAACATATATTAGTCATGTATGCCCTGTGTATGCCCTTGGATTTTCATGTTCAGTCGATTGTGCCATCCTTCCAGGCAATTGTTTGTGAGCACTGCCCGCTTTTAGGAAAACCAGGTGGTCGGTGAAAATTGGGGATTGTAAATCCAGGTGGACTGCACATTTAGGACAAAGGATTTGAGTTGCTCGTTTCCTCCCCTCCCCTCCCCTCCCCACGTAACGATTTGTTGGGAAGAGATGTGTTGTAGTAGCCCTAGTTAAATCGCGATGCAATTAATAATCAAAAGCGATGAAAGAGTGATTGAAGTTGGCGATCAGCGTCTTGACTGCAATGTTAAACGAGGTGCAATTAACGATCAGAAGGGATGAAAGAGTGATTGCACTGGTCGGTTATCTTCTTGATGCAATTCGAAGTGAAGTGCAACTGACGATCAGAAAACTTATGACAGAGTCAATGAACTCATTCATTTCGACCTCAAATGCAAATTACGATAACTAGTTCGTACAAGGGTTGATTAAACTAGGTAAATATAGTCTTGATTGTAATTAAAGTCAAAAGAATTAACGATTGCAATTACATTTCGTAACAAATAGCATCATACTGGAATCATTTATTACCTAAGTTGATAAATTGAAAAATGTTTCCCATTTTTATCAAGTTACAACTGGTTCTTCTACGTTTTGGAGCCGGATTCTCCGATGTGTTGAGGCCTGGTTCTCCTGAAATTCTAGGCCGAGTTAGCTTGGGAAAGGGTTCGCTTGGGGCCGAGTTCGCGTGTTCACACTCTTCGTAATTCAGAAAAGCATTTTCATAAATGGTATTTAAGAGCAATAAAAATGTTTCTTTCACAAGTTCAGAGTTCCATTGAAAATCACGCTTTAAGGCTTAAAGCATTATGCCGAATAAGAACAACAATATGAAAAGGGAGGCCCCAGATGTTCTGAAAAAGTAGAAAAACCAGATGTCAAATGCATTTTCAATTAATGTTGATCAGGACCTAAAAGACCCACACAAAAGGGCTTTTAATAACTGTAGGATCTGTGTGCAGTGTGGGGTTGGCAGCAGTTATTTTGAAAATCTTCTCCTCACTTGCTTACCCCCTACCTCAGAGAAAATATTAATTCAGTACCAGTGCGAGGGTCACAGCTATAGACACTGCATTTTCCAAATGAATGTGTGCAAGAAATGCATGTATTGTGCCGTAGCGATAATTTGTAGATTGTATGCCCGTTGAATTGATAAAGCAAGACGAAAAAAACGAAGTAAAAAAAAAGAAATGGAATTAGGGGCTTTAGAACTCCATCCTTGCTTATTTAGTGTTTTCGCCCTCTAACTCTCCAGACTGAAAATGCCCATTTGTAATTTTTCAACGGTTCGGGATTCTTGCCTATGCATCAAATTTCTGCGTTTGCCCAGTCTTATGGTGGTGCTATTCGACAACTGAAACAGGGTGTGATAGAAACAGATAGAAACGGCATCCTTAAGATCGGCGAAGGAATCAGTATTAAAGAACTTGTGTGTTTACGTAGCTACTTGGAAAAAATACTGTTTGGGAATCACATTGGTTATCTAGCAGCACTGATGAATACTCGGTCTACAAAAACTTCTGAAGGACACTTGCGCCTGTAAACACCTCGTAGAAAAAGTTAATGCATGGCTTTCCAATTGGGTTACAAGAGAAGCTGCTGTATTGGAAACATGATGCTTTGAAAGAATTTATAGACTTTCGGGGCTAAAATCCATTTAGTAACAAGATTTATATTCATGATTATATTCGTGAAAACACTACGTACATTTCTACGGTGTGCAACTGATTAAAAGATAAATGAAATATGGAAACTAGGATGACAATACGTGTGAGAGAATTTAAACATACCACAATATGCCGCTTTAAGTACGGTTCAATTAAAACTATTAACAGGATCCACGAACACCAAGGACAGTATGAAGAAAGTGGATTTACCAGAATGACAAGCCAGACTCAACAGAATGCAGTGGAAAAGATACCTACTATTTACTTTGTTATGGCTGTTGCTGAAGCAAAGACAGTTGTGATTTCATGCAAAGGTTAGAGACTCTCATGCAACTATATTAAAGATACAGGATTTTGTAAAAAGATATATTATCTTGTATCATAATAAGATATTTAATCACCTCACTGTTAGATCAGTTTTGCTCCATAATTTTGTTTCTCGCAATGTGACGATATTCGTACATGCAGTACATATAACTTTCATGCGTGTCCTTTCTCAGTATGCTGTACGAAGTATTTTGTGCTCCTTCCAAGTGCCTTAAAACGACTGAAATTGCAACTTTACTTTTTAATTCATAAGCATCGATGTACAGTTACTGCGGACATTTTCTACATGCCGTGACGGGGAAAGCATGATTACTGGACTTGAAACCAGACAACAGACAGACGTATGTGACCAGTGCGACATGCCAATAGTCAAACTCCCATGTCATGTGTGTCACGTGTGGAAGAACCAACTTATCAACTGCCAATTCAACACCGATGACATCTGCAGGGGAACTAGGATGGGGTACTTGGCATAATCAGCTGTTGTCCACAGCAAATGCTAAAAGTTTGAAGGCTTTCTCCTTGCGGTTTCTGCGAAATCTTTGAAAAAACACTGTGTTGCTGTACCTGAAACTTTAAATTGTTAGTGAAAATAATTCCTAATTCTTAAGTGAAAACAAAAGAGTTCGATTCTTGGCCAGGTTTGATCATTAATATCTATAAGGAGGGAGGAGGACCGGAAAAAAATAACAAAATAAACAACGTGATTTTTTTTACCTTGATTTAAATCATGACTTACATCATACCAGCCCTGAGGCGGACGATAAAACCGCCCTAGTCTCTAATTTGTACAATATGGAATTTGTACTGAATTCATTGCTGTAGATTTGGAGACATTCATCAAGGAGGCAAAAACCTTGGCAGAAGAATGGAACATCAAGACAGAAGAACGAACGGACAGAAAGGCAGTTGAGAATCGTCAACAAGAACCGACTCGTTATGATGACAGACCTAGCCAGTAACACAGCCTTTTTGGAGGAGCTATTGAGAGAAGGTTGGCAATTTGAACTTGATTGTACAGTGAAATTTTGAAATAAATTTTATTTTAACACTGTTAGCATATGTTAACACCATTTTATCTACAAAAAGTGCTCTTGCCTATAATTATTCACAGGTTATCCGTTCATCGTGAAATGCGGCGAGAAAGTCAACCCATACTTTTGGAGTCCTGAGGCTGTGGCAGAGCAGTTCGGCGATGTGGAAGGCAAGTTGAAAATCATTAGAAAGGGCGAGATCAAACGGATGCAGCTGACGGATTACTTCAGAGGATACAGAACAAGACACACAAATAACGAAGAAACGAGGCTCAAGATTGCAGACTGGCCCGAGGAAGATCTTGTATGAATTCTACAACATCCTTCCGTTCAAGCGGCACCTGCTTCACAATGGACCAATGAATAACTTGTCATTCTATGTGTGTAAAATTCTTCTTGGAGAATGGTTTATAGATTGTAAATTTATTGAAAGAAAAGGCTATCTTCAAGTTTTGGCTACGTTATCTGTAAAGGATTAAATGAAGTAGAAATTCATAGATGAAAATTAACTGTAACTCTCTGTGGTCCGACGGTTATTTTCATTTATAGAGAACAAGGGAAATCTTGTAGTTGTCTGTCGGACCAGAACTTTTAGACCAAAGCACCACTAATTTCCAACCCTGCAAGGGTAAGTGTTGATGGCCAGAGCCCCATGCCTCTCCTGTACGTGGCAATGTAGAAGGTTACAGCCATGAGCCCACCCACAAGTACAAACCAGACAAGGACAATGCTGCCATCAGTCAGATAACATTCAACACCTTATTGACTGTTCCTTTAAACGTTAAAAAATGGGTTGCACTTACATTACGAATTAAATACATCTTAAGGGTTGCGGTACAAATTCTGGACACAGAACATTTTTCAGCTTGTAATAATAGATTTGGCATAAAAGATAAAGAAAAAGTGAAATATTGTCTTTATTCATTTTCCTTTTTTTATTTTCCTACGATCTATGTCAGTCCCAATTTCTTCTCAGTTACGGCGACAGACCCAACCAACGTTCACACCGACTTAGGTTATACTGGCAATATACGAGTACATGCAGAAGACGTACAAGAAGAGGTCATAGACTACCTGCACCGGAACGTTGACTATTTTCGGATTTAAAAACTTATACGCGGTCTACATGGAATGCAAAATTACACTCATTTTCGTTTTCTTAAGCAGTGACATGTATATGTCTTAAAAGTCTTGTTTACTTCCAAACAATAAATTTCATAATATTTACACGACATTATGTTACAGATATCTGAAGGAGAAGAAGAATGTACAGCACTACCCCATACAAAAACAACAATGCTGTTTGACGGCAGAGGACTTGACGGATGTTGAAAGGACACAACCTGGAGCCACTCACCACCCTGCAATGCGTTGACGTTGTCGTCATTGTACCGGGCTGTCTTATACATCTGTTTGAACAGCATAAGACTCGCATGTTTTGGGAATGAAAGCGAGATATATGTCAAATATTGCAATTTTGAACTTGTTAGTCTTTTGGGGGATTTCCAACATTAATTACAGGTGGAAATGAACCTTTTAATTGCATTTAACTTTAAAAATAGTAATTGCATTTGCACATGAATGTAATAATAACAATCTATACAACATTTGCAACCATTTCAAAAGAATTATATGCTTGTATATGTTTCCTTTACAGATAAAGAACATCAACACATCCATCAAGATGGCAAGCGACTTCCTGAGCCTTTTCAATTCAAAGCATTACATACAGAACTTGGAACGTATCAGCCACGCGAACGACAGAGAAGACTACATTTGCATCCAAAGGACCTCATTTTACTGCTTTGTAAGGGTGGAAGTCGATCGCCAGAAGGATGAAGCGAAGAAGGTACTTATGTTGTTATTTTTGTGTTTCCACAGGGTGTTCGCCCCTATACTCAGTCTTTTTGAGGTGACCAGTGGCGTGCTGGGGGATATCAATTTCTGTGTTAACAAACACTGGCCAAGCAAGTTTCAAATTGTTCAATATACTTTTACCTTTGTTTTCAATTTATAATACGAGGAACAACAAAGACAACTCATCAAGTACAGAAGGAAAGGGACGCCTCAACTCCAAGAGACGAGAGTCCAACTAGAATCCGGAAAGAGGTAGATACTTTTACGGACACTAAACATAGGATTTTATGGTCACTTGTCTTGTTGGCAGGAAAACTCACGAGCAGCTTTATTTGCGAGCGTTAAGAATAATACATTCAATAATCACGCCTAAGTCTAAACATCGATTATTTATGACACAAATGACCTGGCGCCATCTCGGTTTCTTTGGTGGACACTAGAAATAACAACAACCTAAGCGATTTTCAGAATAGCTAAAATATACAAATAATCATTTGAAATTGAGCGAAACATTTGCTTCTTTTATTTTTGGGTCAAAGGCTGATATGGCGGAGCAGCTAAGGCATGAGAAGCGCAGGAAAATATACTCAGCAGCAACGAGGGCGGGAACATTAAAAGCAGCAGCAACAGCAACGGTGACGAATAACAACTATGACCGGATTGCGGCATCGGACGAAACAGAAAAATGAACATTATTTTGCTAAGTTTGCAAAGGTGACTTCAATAATGAAGATGCTTATGAAGAACATATGAGTGAACATGGGAGCTTGGTGACATTTGTGGAAAGGTTTTTACAAGAACGTCTAGTTTAGAAGTACATATGAATAAGGTACATGGTAATGAGTAAAAATTATTGTTGATCGAAAAAGTGTATGAAACATTCATACAATGTAAATATTATTAATATTTCACATTGTTATTATCAGACAAGCAGAGCCGAGGGAGGGCCTATAGGAATAGCTTTTGTCCATGTCTCCAAATTTGCTGGGTGTCTATTCCGAGCTAGACCTCAAACAGTATCAAAGGGATATATGTTGTAGTTGTACACCGGGATGTCCCGTTTGTTTCTGTACCTAAAAGCGGATCCGCAGGACTTGAAAAAAACATAATATTTCATGAATTTGGGCTAAGCTATTCCGAGCTAGATCTCCCACACCAGCAAACAGAATCGACTGAAATCTTGCACAACGAGAGAATACATATTTAGATTGTGCACCTTGGTGTTCGTTTTTCTTTCTGTGCCTAAAACGTGTCCGCAGGACTTGAACAAAAATGTATAGCACTTGATGAGTTTGGACTTCTGTACCAAATCTCCTAGACAAGTGAAAAGAATTTGTTGAATCCTTCCACAGTAGGAGAATATATATTATGGTTGCACACCTAGCTATCTGTTTTTCTGTGCCTAAAACGGGTTTTCAGGACTTGGACAAAATGCAGCTGGACAAGCGCTGAACCAGCAAACAAAGTTCACGCTTATAAATCCATAGGAAGGTTACCCCTCTTTATGAATGTTTGGTACAGTTTCCAATGTTGGGTACAGTCCAATGTTGAGTACTGTTTTCAGATTATGCCTAGTATTTTTGACGACATTTTAAACTTTTTAGTGTCATTTTGGACTTGTCTCCGAAACCAATCATTGGACTTGGATCAAACCTTGCAAGAAGAAAGACCATATAATGTAGACATTTCCTAAGGTTTGATTTTTATTTTCTTTAAAAATACTGTTTTTTGCGATTTTTTGAAAATTCTTAACTTATGTATCTTTTTAACTGTTTGCTTTTTGTGCATGCGATATCCCCGAAAAGGTTCGTTGTGTCTTGATCAAACCTTGCTGACGGAAAGACTATGTAACCCGAATGCTTACTGAGGACTTTTTTGTCAACAGAACAATTTTTTGGCGTTTTTATTTGTTTTTGATGTACATGTGTTTTAACTGTATTTACTTTGTATATGGAGTATCTTCGAAACGTTTCGGAGGATTTTAGGTTCGGTTCTTTCCGTTTGTTCGTCTGTCTGGCCGTCCCTATGTCCGTCTGTCCTTCCGTTTGTTTGTGCGATGATCCATTTTTGGGACCAAAATTGGTGTTCGAACTTAGGCTAACTGAGAGTATATTTTCATCTGGGAAGCTAAGTTTTGTGGATCTTACCCAGCTGTACTCATTTATGCTGCAATTAATTTGCTGATGTTTTCTTGTTCTTAACGTATTGAATTTGTGTAGGACACCGTCCATTTGTCCGAAGATCCATTTTTTGGCCCAAATCGGTGTTTGAACTTATGATTTTTTGCAGTGATTTTTCACCATAGATTCCAAGTTTTAGGAATCGCCCTCTGCCGTTGTAATTTATGATTTGCTGATGCATTACTGTTTCAAACGTATTAAAATTGTACAGGACACCATCCTTTTGTGCCACGACCTATTTTTGAGCTACGAGTTATTATATCTTCCACCATCTCGGGGGTGGGGTATATATTTCTTGTGCGGATTCTTGTTATTTTTCCCATTACCACAAAGTTTATATTTATTGGACGATGACGCATGTTAGGTAGAAGAGAACAAAGATTCAATCGCATGTGATAATGATTATTATCACTTTTAGGTGCTGTTTCACTGATGACCGGCTCCAGTTTGAACTCTGCCTTCCACGATGTTTGTTTTTTATGATTTTGAATGAGATATTTAACTTTGTGCACGAAGTATTTGTGTCTATACTCAGTCTGTTCCAGGTGACGGGGAGACGTATCCATTAATGTATTAACCAAACACTTGTCAATTTAGTTAATCTGTGGGTGGAGGTCTTTAATATCTACGATTCCTTGTTATATTTGCACAACGCGTGTTAATCTAGTGAGAAAAGTTAATTAAATCATTCCTTATTATACCTATGTTTGCAGGAAGAAAAATATTGCAATTGTTTATTAACCCCTCTCCTCCACGTGGCACGACGCGGTGACTATTAAATGCGGGATTTTCTGTCCATCCGTCCGTCCGCTCTTACAAGAGTTACGTTGTGCGTTATTTTTAGGTAGAAAGCTACGTTTAAGTTACGTTGTGGGTTGAAGAGAAGGTCCATTAAAATATTTTTTTTACTAAGTCAACAACGCACGGAATACTTAGTCCTGTGTGTTTGCCGTACTTTTCCCTTACCGCTGGCGACATCTGGTGTTGTAATTCTTACCCATATTTACACTGGAAAGCACACGGGGTCAGCCAATCAGAAACTGCAATTCAGGTGACTTTATTCATGCGCTATGTTTTGGTTTTAAGCCTTGAGATTTCCCGCTTTAGAAAACTGCAGCCTCCACCCTGTCTTGCTCTCGCAATAAAAATGACAAACGTTCTTAACCACTTGTATGGATGTTGTGTCAAAAGGTACAAGTTTTTACTGCTTTCATTGTGTAAAAAAGGCTAGAAAAACGGAAAGGTGGAATTATATCATCTGTTTGGTGTGACTCGGTCAGTTGTGGGCACAAATGGCGGAAAATGCGCGAGATTGAAATGTGCAAGTGTTGTTTCATTAAAATGTTGCTATTTCCAAGTGGATACTATAGTAAATTATACACATAAATGTATACTATTACACCAAGTATCGGTTGGTAAAAGTAAGAAAAAATCATAATATAAGGGGATTTTTATCGAAACAAAACAAACAAATCGTCATCCATTTTGGAATCTAAAATATTATATTTTTTACTGAAACCAAAATACGAATCTTTTCAAATAATTGGATGCTTAACCTATAGGTGCTTCTAACAAAAGGACGAACTTTCAGAAATTTTAATACATCCGTCAAATTCGGATATTTTCAAAATGCACCGTTAGTAAACACAGATATGTACCAGCCGCCATTTTGAATGATTTAACATCAAGTGCGTAAGCAACTCGAACTATGGCTTCATTACTAGCCCCACCGGCATTTACAAATGAAGATCAAAGGTGCTCTACTCGGCCATTCAGGACCTCGGCCAAAAAATTACGGATATCAACCAGAAACTTGAAGATTTAGCTGAACTAAGGAGAAAGATAAGCGACCAAAGCACAGAAATTAAGACTCTAAAGAAGGAGTTAAAAGCAGTTCAATATGAAAATAGTGATATCTCTGCCAGCTTAAACAAAATAAAGAAGGACCAACAGTCCTTGAGGGCGACCCTTGAATCGGAATATATCTACAATAGAAAAAACAACTTAGTCTTTCAGGAAGTGGACGAAGATGTGGGAGAAAATCTACAGGAAAAATTTGACAATATAGTAAAAGAGAACCTGAAAATTCAAAACAAAATCAACGCGCAGGATATCTATCGAAGAAGTCCCAAAAAGGCCAGTGGAAAGACAAGACCTCTTGTTGTCACTCTAGCCCACTCTAACGATAAGCACAAGCTCTTGGAGAGCGCAAAAAATCTGAAAGGTACTAGAATCTATATGAACCCTGATCTGCCACAATCGGTTCTGGAATCCCAACAAGTTCTGCGCCCTGTGTTGAAAGTCGCAAAGAAATATGACAGACATGCGATGTTGGTACGAGATAAGCTGATTTTCAAAGGTAGTGGATACAACCTCAACCAAGTTTACCAACTGGAGTTGCTTGACGAAGTTTCGTCAGCGGTCAAATGGGATCAAATGTTCTTTTACGGTGGTTTCAGCCCACTCAGTAACTTTTATCCTGCGACTATAAAGTTTGGATCTCGTTACTTCACTACCGCAGAACACTTGTACCAGTATCGCAAAGGCAGAAAGCCTCGGCCGCAATGACATCGCAGCGGCGATTCTTGTGGCAAAGGACCCACGCGAGGCGAAGAACTTATCGAAGGCATTGAATGTCCCACATGGCTGGCATAGCGAGCACGGTATCGAAATAATGCGAGAGGTGACAAAAAGAAAGTTCGAACAGCATCCGGATATACTACAGTACCTCTTATCAACTGAAGAAAAAGAACTTATCGAGTGCTCGCAGCACGATACATTTTACGGTATGGGCTTATCGCTGACCGAGGCATTGAAATGCAGAACGTCACCAAGTCCTAGACGAAACACAAATATACTAGGAGACATACTAATGGAACTAAGAGAATACGTGCAGAGTTCTCTGAAAAAGGTACCCCAGTAAGTGAGGTATGATACTCCAGCTGCCAAAACTGACTGATTATTAAGAGGTGTATCTTATAAATAGAATTTCGTTCATGGCGTGTTCGGTTGGGAAGACCTCTATTTTCTGCGCATATAAATAAGCAGGCGACTGTTATATTGATACTGTGTTTATCCACTAGCCTTTTATCTACGTCCAAAATCGTTCTGTGTACCAGATACCGAGTATGCCAGTATATTGTTTAATTATCTTCGTCCCACCTCCTCGTTAGTACAGCATAAAACAGGTGCAGGTTGAATAGAGTGTGTGATAAGTATTTACATGTCTGCACGTAAATCAGCTGATCGGCTATGCATAATGCAATACTTTAAATGGTACACGTAAATGGCCACGAAAAGGAAGGCATGTGTTCCAAGATAATATTTAGATAATATTTAGAGTTTAGAGTTTAGGGCTGGATGAAGTGATGTGTGTGGGGACAGCGTGTGTGCATGAGCGCCAGGTTGTCTGAGGGTATGCATGGTTGGATAGAAAATGGAATGGTGGATGGTAAAGTGAAAGGAATAGAAATAGGTGACGGTTGTTTGGCACTAAAATCATTGTAGACGTGTATTGACCGCAAAGCGGCTGGCACACAATAACTGAATAGCAGCCCGAATATGTGTATATATTATCTGTTGTGTGTCTATGTTTTCTACTCTGTTGCTTTGGTATTACCGGAATTACGGACATTACAGTATTTTACGCCCTTAAGTAAAGCCACAAAATTTTTAACATGGTGCTCAGTGGGATGTGCCATAAGCAAGCTAGTGTTAAATCCTTATTCGTTACCCGTGCATTGTGGTAGAGCTCGATTTAGTGTAATCAAATGGCTCTTAGTATATTGAGCAATAACGTTAGGGGAATTCGCAACCGAAATAAACGGTGTGCACTATTTCGGGAATTTAAGGAATCTAAAACGGACATTATATTAATACAAGAAAGCCACTCCTTCCCAGAGGTAATAAAGGCGTGGGAAAGTGAATGGCAAGGTAGGATGTTCTGCAGTCATGGGACGAACAGGAGCGCCGGTGTAGCATTTCTTCTCAACTCCAACCTTGGCAATGCCACTATAGCCACTATAGCAGACTGCAATATATCTATTTTAAAGCCAACAATAAAAACGTGTGCATCTTTAACATATACGCCCCTAATCACTACTGGGAACAGATTAGGTTTTACGAACTCCTTCGCTCAATCCTTCTTACGATATCTTATGACGAGTTGATTATCGGAGGTGATTTTAACCTGGTGTTGTCCAAACTCGATAAAACTGGGGATTGCATTCCAAAGAAGAAAAGTACTGAGATAGTCCATAGCTTAATTGAAGACTTCAGCCTAGTAGATATTTGGAGAGTTAAACACCCAAAACGAAAGGAATTTACATGGTCCCAGCCCCGACCCCGGATACATTGTAGACTTGATTACTTTCTCATCTCTCCAGGTATCGCTGAAGCTTGCCTAAATTGCAAAATAAAATACATGCCCTTTACAGATCACAAAAGTATATCACTTTCAATTGACAACTTTGGCTCTAGCCGCGGCCCAAACTACTGGTGCTTCAATAATAGTTTTCTTCATGAACCATCATTTACAGAGGCAATGAAACGTTTGATCAGCGACAATGGTTGGAACTACAGTATATCAGCAACGGTAGACTGCGTTACGATCTATTAAAATTCGGAATAATGCAATTTAGTATCAGTTATGGTAAACAAAAAGCACGTCAAAGGCGAGAAGAAGAAACCTGTCTGAGAAATAGAATAAATGTCCCTGAGGACAAAATTACTGAACAAAACGCCAACGAAAATGAAGTAAATGAATTTAATGAATGTAAGCTTCAACTTGAAAAACTATTAGACTACAAAGCTCATGGGGCAAACATTAGAGCAAGAATTGAACATACAGAATACAATGAAAAGAGCACATCCTATTTCTTTAACACCGCGAATCAGTCCTACAATAAGAAAACTATAACTAGACTTAAGATGCGAGATAACGCAATTACACTTTCATCAAAAGAAATCTTGAACGAAATTAAAATATTTTATCAAACCCTTTACGCATCTAGAGCCCCAAACAACAACCTAACAAATACCCTCAACTCGTTGCAAGGCGTCCTGCAATTGAGTGACGCAACTCGTGATGACATGGAACATCAGATGACAGTAAATGAGCTTTCCCTTAGGTTGAAGACTATGAAGCGTAATAAAAGTCCCGGTGTTGATGGTCTCTCTGCGGAATTCTACGAAAAGTTTTGGCCTATCCTAGGCCCAATTCTTGTTGAAGTATTTGAAGTTTCCAAGTTAAGTTACCTCCTCCCACTCTCATTACGTAGAGCGTCGATAATTTTGTTGCATAAGCGAAGCAAAGACCCCGAGCTAATAAAAAATTGGAGACCGATATCCCTGTTAAACACCGACTACAAAATACTCCAAAACTATCGCCCGTAGAATCTCCCCAGTACTCGGAAAGCTTATAAACGAGGATGAAACTGCTTTTATCAAAGGGAGGTACATTGGTGAAAACATTCGACTAATTTCCGACATGTTGGAATTTACCGAACGGGTAAAAATACCCGGACTGCTCCTACAAATAGACTTCGAAAAAGCTTTCGACAGTATTGAATGGGACTTTATGTTTGCGGCTCTACAAAAATTTAATTTTGGCCAAGAAATAATATCATGGGTTAAACTCTGCTACACAGAAAATTACAGTACGATCTCAAGTGACGGGTTTACTACCGGTTGGTTCGAGCTCTTAAGAGGTCTTAGACAAGGTTGTGGATTATCGTGCGTCCTGTTCGTCCTCGCTGTCGAAATTCTTGCAATATTGATTAGAAATAACAAAAAATTGTTGGCATTAAAGTAAATACGACCGAATTCAAAATAAGTCAATTCGCTGATGATACTACCACAATATTGGGCAACACTGAATCTATCCCAATACATTTTTCAACATTGGAATCTTTCGCTGAAATGTCGGGTCTTCGTATTAATAAAGAAAAAACAATGCTTATCTGGTTGGGGCCTTGGAAGAAAAAGGAAAGTATACTTGGGTTACAAGTATCCCAGTCATGTTTTAATATGCTAGGTGTCTCCCTAGGCTATAATAGCAGTAAATGCAATGAAATAAATATTGGTGAAAAAATAAACAAAATGAAAAACAAATACCAAGTCTGGTCCAATAGAGATCTATCATTAATAGGCAAAATTCTCATTAGTAAATCCTTGGGAATATCAAACTTGATTTATTCACTCTCGAACGTCACGTGCTCCAACTCTGACTTAGAACGAGCTCAGTATGAAACGAACATGTTTCTATGGAATTACACGAAAGCTAAAGTGAAGCATAGCACTCTTATTATTGAGTACTCCAAAGGGGGCTTAAAGGCAATCGACTTTAAGTCGCAAGATAAAGCACTAAAATTGGCATGGATTCCACGAATCTTAAAAAATAATAAATGGTGTGAAATACTGCGATTCTATGCAGCCAAGCTTGGTGAGTTTAGTTATCTGCTAAGGTGTAATTTTGATATCAGCAAATTGGCATATATACCAGCCTTCTATGAAGAAATTTTGAAAAATTTTTGTGAAGTGTTTCAAACAAGCAAAGATTCAGCACAAATTCTGTGGAACAATAAGAATATATTAATAAACATCAAGCAAATATTTTATAAAAGCTGGTTTGATATAGGCATCCATCTTGCAAAGGACCTACAGGATGAAAACGGTAACTGGTTAACTGTGAAACATTTTAATGAAATATATAACTTAAAGGTAAACTTTTTAACTTTTCATGCAGTTAAATCCGCAATTAAATTGATGTTGATGTCGATGCCCGTATCGCGTTTAATAATTTCGTGCTTGAGACTGGTCAAAATCTTTTGGATACCTCGAAGGCCATGTCAAAACTCTTTCATAATAAGTTGATAAAAAGGGTGGAAAAAGACCCTACCAGTCACAGCTTCTGGGCAAATGCCGGTTTCGACACAAATACCATATATAAAAGTACTGCTCTTATGAAAGCGTCCTGCAGAAGCAGTAAACGTGTAGCGTTTCACTATAAAATAATCCAAAAACATTGTAGCGCATAACGTAAACCTAAAAAAATGGGGCATAAGACAGACCAACAAGTGCAAATATTGTTTAACTGAGGACGACTTGCTTCACACCTTTCTTAACTGCCCAAACACTATTAAAATTATAAACACTGCGTTCAGAAACTTGGGAATTAATTACTTCAATGCTGAAGAGTTTCTGATAGGCTCCCCCGATAAAACAAAAAATCATATCCTTCTCCTAATAAAGTATCTTATTTGGAAAGCTCGGTTCTATGACTACCAATTTCAACACTCAATTCTATTGAAAGAAATCCAGACGCACATAGAAGTAGACTAAAAGACCCTTTCGAGTTCGAATTTTGAACTAAAGTGGAAAGGATGGCATCATCCATTTAACATTTAAAAGTTTCAGAGCAGGTCCTCTTCCTTACGATAATATCAAAGCAACTCACTTACTCCTTTCATCTTTCGTTCGTTTGTGCTGTACTGTACATGTCCTGTCTCTTGTTGTATTTAATTGTTTGTCTCTGTAAACAAGTTGTTCTGTAACGCCCTGTCTTATTTATGTACGAGTGACAAAATCCTGGGAAAAGGCCTGCTTGCCAGCTGTGAATAATACACAAGTTGTTGAAAGTATCATGAGAAATCAGAGACAAAAAATAAAAAAGACAAAAAAAATAATATAATGTTGAATTTTAAGAGAAGCTTTGAAACTGAAGTGGGCAAAGTTTGGTGTTATCTTTCACTTCTTTTCATGGGGTTCTACTAGACAGATTGAGTTATTCATAGCCTAAATGCTAGTTATAGCAAGTAAAGAAACAAGTTTCTCCTACAGACATAATTATTCCTTTATATTATCTTTGAATATGAACGAAGGATAAAATTTTACATTTAAAGCAGAGTGACAGATAATAACAACTGTTTACATATAAGCCGCTTCGTACCTTCGTTTCAACTGGAATTCTTTGGGTTAAATAAGCGGATTACCACTTAGAGTTTTGCCAAAAAGTTTTTGCGTTTCGACCGAATAACCCAATGCGTACGTTCGATAGTAGTGCCGTTTCGACTGCAGTTCTTTTTGGCATAAATTATAAAGATATGATAAGGGTAAAACATGAAAAATGTTATTTCTTCTCAACATACACACTTTTACATCAAAGAAGCCACCATGTGATGTTTTAAAAAATATTTCACATAGCTTACATAGCTTAATGCCTGTTAAAATTCAGCAAAAATTAGAATTTTGATGTTTCCCTTATTATTTCGATCCGACTTGACCAAAACATGTGCAGTCAAAACGACACCTCTGTTGAAAAGGTCCGACAGTACGAAAAGACTTATTACAAATAAATCATGAAAATCGCAAAAATAGGCGTTGAAGTCGACTGGAATAAGAATTAAAGTCGAACTGGTCCTAACACAACCAAGAGGAAAGTATACAGAAAGAGACGTAAGCAAATAATTTAGTCAGACGGAAAACTGCAGCGTTATGACAGTTACAGAAGCGAATTTAGTAAACCAAAATCAGTACCGGTGACTTCAAAGATGCCAATTTCTACACCGGAAATGGACTTTGCCCCTGCTAAAGTACTGCAGTGGTTATACAATCAGTGTAATATGGATTGCCGAGGATATACATCAGGCAGCGAAAATAACTTGGAAAGAGATAACTAAGATAACATATATAAAGATTCTTTATACAAGCAATACAAGATGTATGTTAAGTACAAAACTGCTGCTCTCAAGCTGTTTTAACTCGTTCTTTGAACTTTTGGATACATGTAAATAATGTGTTCTGCGTTGAATGCATTTAAAGGTATGTGGAAAGTGCTTTTCTTGCATTAGGGATTTGTGAAGTTTATTTTGTGTTAGAAAGCTGTTTTCTTACGGGATTTTTCTCAGGGACTAATTTTGTTTCCTTTAAATTTTTTTTTATAAATTTACTATGTCTTAAATAGCTGGATTGGTTATGAAGTTGACTAAAAATGAAGGGTGTAAAAAGAGCTAAATTAGTGTTTGATACGGTGACAGTGCTGTTAAATGAGTAAATGGCAGTACTACTATTGTTTTTTAACGGAAGACTTTAAGGGAAGAATTTTAAGTAAAAATTATTGACTGCCCTGTGACTGTGTTTTAACTCTAGACACAGTGCTAAAAATACAAGTCAGTCAAGTGTGCTAATGACTGTACTGTTACTGTGTTTAACTGAAAAGTTCTACGTAGTAAAAAAGATTAAGTGTTCTGCGTTTAGAAGTGATGGTGAAAACCTGCACGAAAACATTTACATTTATGGATCTATGAATGTGGATATTTAAATAATGAGAAAGCAATACACAAGCGCGTTGGGCGTGGGGTAGGGCTGGAGCTAGGGCGGTGCTTCTTTGAAAATGAAAAATTGGAGGTCTAAAATGCATTATGGAATTTCCAAAACGCAATGCTACTAAATGCGGGAGGGAGACGGTAGCTCGAGGTTTGGGATATTTCTTGGAAAATCAAAAATTGCATTGCTGAATTTCCTTTTCGTTTTAAATGAAACATGACTTTATTTCTAATCAGCACTTTGATATATAATAAAGAAGAACACGTTGGTGGCCCCATCTTCTCACGAAAAAACCTTCCAACAGCTTCTAAACACACCCAAATCCCCAGTTTGCCGCCTTGATTTATTATAAAGGACCACATGTGGGCACACTTCCTCACTGTACCACATTGATCAAGCTGTCAGTCATCTAAACCTTCTGTTTGAACTCTGTATTTGTATTGATCGCACAGAAATTTGCTTGCGCTGCAGTGGTGCCTTGATGAAGTGAGGCTGTTCGATTGGTTCGTGGGTTTAAGCGGGAGCTGTCAGAATATCAGCTGCCTCTGGTAACAAGCTTACTCGTGAGAAAACGCTGACTGAGCAAAAGCTAAAAAAGTTATAAAGTTATTTTTTGGAATAGCAAGTCAATTAACAAATGAAGGTGAGACTATATGAAACATGTGTACAGGTATACTTACATGTTACTTTTTATATAGAGTGCAAGATTTGGTATATAAAACTGAGTGTAAAATTTGATTCAAAATGCATGAAATGTTAAATGAAAACAATTTTGTAATTCTGTCTAAAATTCGAAGCTCTACAATGCAGGGACAGAAAAGGTTTTTTATTGAAAGAAAACATACTTTGAAGATTAAGGAGGTGAAACCTCGAAAACGGAAGACAGAAAAAACGAGTTTTGCGTAATAAGACTCTATTTACAAATGTCGAGGCAAAATGAAATGTGCCAGTGCTGAAAGTAATATCTTACAAAACAGCGTTCAAAAAGGGGACACAGTAGCGGATGTATAAGCAAAATCACACTCTTGGCGTTCTGACTAAAGTGCGCAAAAAATTCCCGTTTCGAATACAAACTAACAAGGTACATATTGAAAGAAATAATAGAAAGATTTTGCCTAAATGTCAGATTTCTCTTGCACCAAAGAGAAATCATCTTTTTAGCAACCCGTACGCTATTTTAGATATTCATTAAAATTTTTAACAAATAATTTCAATTTCTTTTATGTTTCGAGTATGAGAAGTTTTTGCCATATTTTGTCTATATTTTTCTATCATTTCTTCATTTTTTACCCTGTTCCGTCGCAGTCAAAATTCAGAATCCTTACGCATAAGCCAAACCACTCAAAGTGTGATTTGGCCCATTATACTGATTTCGATTTTGTATCATCTGTTATTGAGAAATGTGCAATGTTTCGTTCCATTCGAGATGTAACATGGCTTCTTTTCTTAACTTTCCGTGTGTTATGTGATTCTAAACGAACTGAATCTCTTTTTGTTGTGATGTTAATATTTGCATTTCTCTTCTAGAAGATTTCTCTGATGGCGGAATCATTTGGACGCATGTAGATCCTATCTGGTGGCCAGAATTCGTGGCAACGGCCTGCTTTAACAACGCCAGGGTGTGGTTATGGTCAGAGGGCACCGAGTGAGTGGCTTTACAGTAAATCGTTCAATGTAGACCCACTACTGTTTAATTTTGATTTTGATGGTATTTCAAATGACAGATTTTTAATGTTAATATGACTCATTAGCACATTGGTGTGTTATTAAAAGTAGCAATCCAACACTGTTGATTCCTGCCAATGTGTATGATTCATTTTAATAAGTAATTGTGTTAATTTGCGGTATTTATTGTATTACCTCTCTTAAATTCTATTCTTAATTCTTAATCTTAATCGACAGGCTTTCTTTTCGACCACTTGAAATTCTGCTAAGTTGTGGTTGATTGCAAAAATAGATGGGGGCTCTTGCGTTATCTCTTTGGTGCTTATTTATCTGTATTTTGTTTATTTAATTTTGTTAGTTATTTTCTGGTTGGGCGTAAAGCTGGACGGATCTTGGCTTTGTAGGTTTTCAAAAAATTGTTTCCCGTGTTATTCTGTGTTTCATTCCAACAAAATGAGGACTTTTGTGATAGATTATTGGGTGTGCATTCTCCTGGAATTGAGGTTGAACCACCCACTCCCTCCCCACCGCAAAAAGTATAAAGAAATAGCTTTTGAAGGTTTAAGTTTTGTGGCAGGTAAGCTGTCAGACAAATGGATTCGGATGAGTGACCACTGTAGAGTGAGATCTTTATGTCCAATATGTGTCCACTTTAGAGAGTAACATTTGTTTGACTGCTGTTTGCTGCTGTCCTTAAAAACATCCATGCATCCGTGATGTTCATACTCTTTTTAATTTTTGCCTCCGACTTAACCCACTTCTGTCTTTTAATTTGAAGACGGAGCGGCGGGATCTCTAGCATGTATTTGAAGGTCTGTACTAAATTTTGATTGGACGCAAAACTGAACAGACATTGATTGTACAGGTTTACAAATCATTGTTCTCCGTAATAGTTTGCGCTTTACTCAGCATAGTGTAGAGTATTTTTATTTATTTCGGTGTTTAGCTTATATATTTTTTCTGTGTGTTTGGATGCTAAATGAATTGTCATTGACTCTATATGTTTTCAAGTCATTGTTCTCCGTATTAGTTTGTGTTTTATTCTAACAAAATGGGACCCTTGTGACTTATTTTAGGGCGTGCAGCCCGTTGTAATTTGTGGTTGAATCACCCCTTCCCCCTCCCCACCGCCACAAAAAATTATTTTTGTAGGTTTTAGTTATAAGGTAGGGAAGCTGTCAGACAAATGCATTCTGTGTGGTCCGATCTTTAAGTCGGATGAGTGACCAGTGTAAAGTGAGATTTTTATATCCGATGATGTTTGCCGTACTTTTTCCCCTGCCCTTGGCGACACCTGGTGTTGTAATTGTTACCCATATTTACACTGGAAAGCACACGGGGTAAGTTTCTTGGTCAGCCAAACATATTCTGCAATTCAGGTGACTTTATTCATGCGCTATGTTTTGGTTTTAAGCCTTGAGATTTCCCGCTTTAGAAAACTGCAGCCTCCATCCAGTCTTCCAATCACAATAAAAATGATAAAGGTTCTTAACCACTTGTATGGATGTTGTGTCAAAAGGCACAAGTTTTTACTGCTTTCTGGGTGTAAAAAAAGGCTAGAAAAGCGGAAACTTGGAATTATATCAACTGTTTGGTGTGAATCGGTCAGTTGTGAGCACAAATGGCGGAAAATGCGCGGGATTGAAATGTGCAAGTGTTGTTTCATTAAAATGTTGCTATTTCCAAGTGGATATTACAGTAAATTATACACATAAATGTATACTATTACACCAAGGATCGGTTGGTAAAAGTAAGAAGAAATCATAATATAAGGTTGAATTTTAAGAGAAGCTTTGAAACTGAAGTGAGCAAAGTTTGGTGTTATCGTTCACTTCTTTTCATGAGGTTTTGCTAGACAGATTGAGTTATTCATAGCCTAAATGCTAGTTATAGCAAGTAAATAAACAAGTTTCTTCTACAAACATAATTATTCCTTTACATTATCTTTGATTATGAACGAAGGATAAAATTTTACATTTAAAGCAGAGTGACAGACAATAACAACTGTTTACATATAAGACGCTTCGTACCTTCTTTCGACTGGAATTCTTTGGGTTAAATAAGCGGATTACGACTTAGAGTTTTGCCAAAAAGTTCTTGCGTTTCGACCGAATAACCCAATGCGTACGTTCGATAGAAGTGCCGTTTCGACTGCAGTTCTTTTTGGCATAAACTATAATGATATGATAAGGGTAAAACATAAAAATTCTTATTTCTTCTCAACATACACACCTTTACACCAAAGAAGCCACCATGTGATGTTTTAAAAACTATTTCACATAGCTTACATAGCTTAATGCCTGTTAAAATTCAGAAAAAATTAAAATTTTGATGTTTCCCTTATTATTTCTATCCGAATTGACCAAAACATGTGCAGTCGAAACGACACCTCTGTTGAAAAGGTCCGACAGTACGAAATGGCTTATTACAAATAAATTATGAAAATCGCAAAAATAGGCGTTCAAGTCGACTGGAATAAGAATTAAAGTGGTCCTAACACAACCAAGAAGAAAGTATACAGAAAGAGACGTAAGCAAATAATTTAGTCAGACGGAAAACTGCAGCGTTATGACAGTTACAGAAGCGAATTTAGTAAACAAAAATCAGTACCGGTGACTTCAAAGATGCCAATTTCTACACCGGAAATGGACTTTTACCCTGCTAAAGTACTGAAGTGATTATACAATCAATGTAATATGGATTGCCGAGGATATACATCAAGCAGCGAAAATAACTTGGAAAGAGATAACTAAAAATAACATATATAAAGATTCTTTATACAAGCAATACAAAATGTATGTTAAGTACAAAACTGCTGCTCTCAAGCTGCAGATGTTAAAACTCGCTCTTTGAACTTTTGGATACATGTAAATAATGTGTTCTGCGTTGAATGCATTTAAAGGTATGTGGAAAGTGCTTTTCTTGCATTAGGGATTTGTGAAGTTTATTTTGTGTTAGAAAGCTGTTTTCTTACGGGATTTTTCTCAGGGACTAATTTTGTTTCCTTTAAATTTTTTTTTTATAAATTTACTATGTCTTAAATAGCTGGATTGGTTATGAAGTTGGCTAAAAGTGAAGGGTGTAAAAAGAGCTAAAATAGTGTTTGATACGGTGACAGTGCTGTCAAATGAGTAAATTGCAGTACTTTTATTGTTTTTTAACGGAAGACTTTAAGGGAAGAATTTTAAGTAAAAATTATTGACTGCCCTGTGACTGTGTTTTAACTCTAGACACAGTGCTAAAAATACAAGTCAGTCAAGTGTGCTAATGACTGTACTGTTACTGTTTTTTACTGAAAAGTTCTACGTGGCAAAAAAGATTAAGTGTTCTGCGTTTAGAAGTGATGGTGAAAACCTGCACGAAAACATAGGCATTTATGTATCTATGAATGTGGATATTTAAATAATGAGAAAGCAATACACAAGCGCGTTGGGCGTGGGGTAGGGCTGGAGCTAGGGCGGTGCTTCTTTGAAAATGAAAAATTGGAGGTATAAAATGCATTACAGAATTTCCAAAACGCAATGCTACTAAATGCTAGAGGGAGACGGTAGCTCGAGGTTTGGGATATTTCTTGGAAAATTAAAAATTGCATTGCTGAATTTCCTTTTCGTTTTAAATGAAACATGACTTTATTTCTAATCAGCACTTTGATATATAATAAAGAAGAACACGTTGGTGGCCCCATCTTCTCACGAAAAAACCTTCCAACAGCTTCTAAACACACCCAAATCCCCAGTTTGTCGCCTTGATTAATTAAAAAGGATCAAGGTGTCAGTCATCCAGACCTTCTGTTTGAACTCTGTATTTTATTGATCGCACAGAAATTTGCTTGCGCTGCAGTGGTGCCTTGATGAAGTGAGGCTGTTTGATTGGTTCGTGGGTTTAAGCGGGAGCTGTCAGGATATCAGCTGCCTCTGGTAACAAGCTTACTCGTGAGAAAACGCTGACTGAGCAAAAGCTAAAAAAAGTTATAAAGTTATTTTTTGGAATCGCAAGCTAATTCACAAACGAAGGTGAGACTATATGAAACATGTGTACAGGTATACTTATATGTTACTTTTTTTATAGAGTGCAAGATTTGGTATATAAAACTGAGTGTATAATTCGGTTCAAAATGCATGAAATGTTAAACGAAAACAATTTTGTAATTCTGTTTAAAATTTGTAGCTCTACAATGCAGGGACAGAAAAGGTTTTTTATTGAAAAAAAAACATACTTTGAAGATTAAGTAGGTGAAACCTCGAAAACGGAAGAAAGAAACACGAGTTTTGTGTAATTAGACTCTATTTACACATGTCGAGGCAAAATGAAATGTGCCAGTGCTGAAAGTAATATCTTACAAAACAGCGTTCAAAAAGGGGACACAGTGGCGGATGTATAAGCAAAATCACACTCTGGGCGTTCTGACTAAAGTGCGCAAAAAATTCCCGTTTCGAATACAAACTAACCAGGTACATATTGAAAGAAATAATAGAAAGATTTTGCCTAAATGGCAGATTTCTCTTGCACCAAAGAGAAATCATCTTTTTAGCAACCCGTATGCTATTTTAGAGATTCATAAAAATTTTTAACAAATAATTTCAATTTCTTTTATGTTTCGAGTATGAGAAGTTTTTGCCATATTTCGTCTATATTTTTCTATCATTTCTTCATTTTTACCCAGTTTCGTCGCAGTCGAATTTCAGAATCCTTACGCATTTTGAGCTAATAAGCCAAACCACTCAAAGTGTGATTTGGCTTATTATACTGATTTCAATTTTGTATCTGTTTTTCAGAAATGTGTAATGTTTCGTTCCATTCGAGATGTAACAGGGATTCTTTTCTTAACTTTCCGTGTGTTACGTGATTCTGAACGAATTGAATCTCTTTTTGTTGTGATGTTAATATTTGCACTTCTCTTCTAGAAGATTTCTCTGATGGCGGAATCATTTGGGCGCATGTAGATCCTATCTGGTGGCCAGAATTCGTGACAACGGCTTGTTTAAACAGCGCCAGGGTGTGGTTATGCTCAGAGGGTACAGAGTGAGTGGCTTTATAGTAAATCGTTCAATGTAGACCCCCTACTGTTTAATTATAATTTTAATAATAATTGATGATATTTAAAATGACAGATTTTTAATGTTAATATGACTCATTAGCGCTTTGGTGTGTCATTAAAAGTAGCAAGACAACACTGTTGATTCCTGCCAATTTGTATGATTCATTTTAATAGGTAATTGTGTTAATTTGCGGTATTTCTTGTATTACCTCTTTTTATTTCTATCTACCGATATAGAGCTTAATCGACAGGCTTTCTTTTCGTCCCTTTGAAATTCTGCTAAGTTGTGGTTGATCGCAGAAATAGATGGAGGCTCTTGCGTTATCTCTTTGGTGCTTATTTATCTGTATTTTGTTTATTTAATTTTGGTAGTTATTTTCTGGTTGGGCGTAAAGCTGGACGCACCTTTACTTTGTAAGTTTTCAAATAATTGTTTCCCGTGTTATTCTGTTTTCATTCCAACAAAATGGAGATTTTTGTGATAGATTTTTGGGTGTGCATTCTGTTGGAATTGTGGTTGAACTACCCACTCCCTCCCCACCGCAAAAAGTATAAAGAAATAGCTTTTGAAGGTTTAGGTTTTATGGCAGGTAAGCTGTCAGACAAATGGATTCGGATGAGTGACCACTGTAGAGTGAGATCTTTATGTCCGATGAGTGGCCACTTCAGAGAGTAACATTTGTTTGACTGCTGTTTGCTGCTGTCCTTAAAAACATCCATGCATCCGTGATGTTCATACTCTTTTTAATTTTTGCCTCCGACTTAACCCACTTCTGTCTTTTAATTTGAAGACTGAGCGGCGGGATCTCTAGCATGTATTTGAAGGTTTGTACTAAATTTTGATTGGACGCAAAACTGAACAGAATTTTTGGCAGGGTGTTTGCACGCAGTTTGTCGTGCTAATGGCCTTTATTTGGCCTTTAGGTAATAATTAGAATTTTTTAAGATATTAACTTTGTATGATGATTTTTGCATGCTGAATGCCGTGCCAATACCCTGTCAGCTTATTTTATAAGATTTATAGCATCTTTCCCAGTCACAAAATTTTTGGCAGGGTGTTTGCACGCAGTTTGTCGTGCAAATAGCCTTTATTTAGCCTTTAGGTAATAATTAGAATTTTTTAAGATATTAACTTTGTATGATGCTTTTTGCATGCTGAATGCCGTGCCAATACCCTGTCAGCCTATTTTATAAGTTTTATAGCCTCTTTCCTAGTCACAAAATTTTTGGCAGGGTGTTTGCACGCAGTTTGTCGTGCAAATAGCCTTTATTTGGCCTTTAGGTAATAATTAGAATTTTTTAAGATATTAACTTTGTATGATGCTTTTTGCATGCTGAATGCCGTGCCAATACCCTGTCAGCCTATTTTATAAGTTTTATAGCCTCTTTCCTAGTCACAAAATTTTTGGCAGGGTGTTTGCACGCAGTTTGTCGTGCAAATAGCCTTTATTTGGCCTTTAGGTAATAATTAGAATTTTTTAAGATATTAACTTTGTATGATGCTTTTTGCATGCTGAATGCCGTGCCAATACCCTGTCAGCCTATTTTATAAGTTTTATAGCCTCTTTCCTAGTCACAAAATTTTTGGCAGGGTGTTTGCACGCAGTTTGTCGTGCAACTAGCCTTTATTTGGCCTTTAGGTAATAATTAGAATTTTTTAAGATATTAACTTTGTATGATGCTTTTTGCATGCTGAATGCCGTTCCAATACCCTGTCAGCCTATTTTATAAGTTTTATAGCCTCTTTCCTAGTCACATAATTTTTGACAGGGTGTTTGCACGCAGTTTGTCGTGCAAATAGCCTTTATTTGGCCTTCAGTTAATAATTAGAATTTTTTAAGATATTAACTTTGTATGATGCTTTTTGCATGCTGAATGCCGTGCCAATACCCTGTCAGCCTATTTTATAAGTTTTATAGCCTCTTTCCTAGTCACAAAATTTTTGGCAGGGTGTTTGCACGCAGTTTGTCTTGCAAATAGCCTTTATTTGGCCTTTAGGTATTAATGAGAATTTTTAAGATATTAACTTTGTATGATGCTTTTTGCATGCCGAATGCCGTGCCAATACCCTGTCAGCCTATTTTAAAAGTTTTATAGCCTCTTTCCTAGTCACAAAATTTTTGGCAGGGTGTTTGCACGCAGTTTGTCGTGCAAATAGCCTTTATTTGGCCTTTAGGTAATAATTAGAATTTTTTAAGATATTAACTTTGTATGATGCTTTTTGCATGCTGAATGCCGTGCCAATACCCTGTCAGCCTATTTTATAAGTTTTATAGCCTCTTTCCTAGTAACAAAATTTTTGGCAGGGTGTTTGCACGCAGTTTGTCGTGGAAATAGCCTTTATTTGGCCTTTAGGTAATAATTAGAATTTTTTAAGATATTAACTTTGTATGATGCTTTTTGCATGCTGAATGCCGTGCCAATACCCTGTCAGCCTATTTTATAAGTTTTAGAGCCTCTTTTCTAGTCACAAAATTTTTGGCAGGGTCTTTGCACGCAGTTTGTCGTGCAAATAGCCTTTATTTGGCCTTTAGGTGATAATTAGAATTTTTTAAGATATTAACTTTGTATGATGCTTTTTGCATGCTGAATGCCGTGTCAATACCCTGTCAGCCTAATTTATAAGTTTTATAGCCTCTTTCCTAGTCACAAAATTTTTGGCAGGGTGTTTGCACGCAGTTTGTCTTGCAAATAGCCTTTATTTGGCCTTTAGGTAATAATTAGAATTTTTTAAGATATTAACTTTGTATGATGCTTTTTGCATGCTGAATGCCGTGCCAATACCCTGTCAGCCTATTTTATAAGTTTTATAGCCTCTTTCCTAGTCACAAAATTTTTTGCAGGGTGATTGCACGCAGATGTCGTGCAAATAGCCTTTATTTGGCCTTTAGGTAATAATTAGAATTTTTTAAGATATTAACTTTGTATGATGCTTTTTGCATGCTGCATGCCTTGCCAATACCCTGTCAGCCTATTTTATAAGTTTTATAGCCTCTTTCCTAGTCACAAAATTTTTGGCAGGGTGTTTGCACGCAGTTTGTCGTGCAAATAGCCTTTATTTGGCCTTTAGTTAATAATTAGAATTTTAAGATATTAACTTTGTATGACACTTTTTGCATGCTGAATGCCGTGCCAATACCCTGTCAGCCTATTTTATAAGTTTTATAGCCTCTTTTCTAGTCACAAAATTTTTGGCAGGGTGTTTGCACGCAGTTTGTCGTGCAAATAGCCTTTATTTGGCCTTTAGGTAATAATTAGAATTTTTTAAGATATTAACTTTGTATGATGCTTTTTGCATGCTGAATGCCGTGCCAATACCCTGTCAGCCTATTTTATAGTTTTATAGCCTCTTTCCTAGTCACAAAATTTTTGGAAGGGTGTTTGCACGCAGTTTGTCGTGCAAATAGCCTTTGTTTGGTCTTTAGGTAATAATTAGAATTTTTTAAGATATTAACTTTGTATGATGCTTTTTGCATGCTGAATGCCGTTGCAAAACCCTGTCAGCCTATTTTATAAGTTTTATAGCCTCTTTTCTAGTCACAAAATTTTTGGCAGGGTGTTTGCACGCAGTTTGTCGTGCAAATAGCCTTTATTTGGCCTTTAGGTGATAATTAGAATTTTTTAAGATATTAACTTTGTATGATGCTTTTTGCATGCTGAATGCCGTGCCAATACCCTGTAAGCCTATTTTGTAAGTTTAATAGCCGCTTTCCTAGTCACAAATTTTTTGGCAGATTGTTTGCACGCAGTTTGTCGTGCAAATAGCCTTTATTTGGCCTTTAGGTAATAATTAGAATTTTTTAAGATATTAACTTTGTATGATGCTTTTTGCATGCTGCATGCCGTGCCAATACCCTGTCAGCCTATTTTATAAGTTTTATAGCCTCTTTCCTAGTCACAAAATTTTTGGCAGGGTGTTTGCACGCAGTTTGTCGTGCAAATAGCCTTTATTTGGCCTTTAGGTAATAATTAGAATTTTAAGATATTAACTTTGTATGACACTTTTTGCATGCTGAATGCCGTGCCAATACCCTGTCAGCCTATTTTATAAGTTTTATAGCCTCTTTTCTAGTCAAAAAATTTTTGGCAGGGTGTTTGCACGCAGTTTGTTGTGCAAATAGCCTTTATTTGGCCTTTAGGTAATAATTAGAATTTTTTAAGATATTAACTTTGTATGATGCTTTTTGCATGCTGAATGCCGTGCCAATACCCTGTCAGCCTATTTTATAAGTTTTATAGCCTCTTTCCTAGTCACAAAATTTTTGGCAGGGTGTTTGCACGCAGTTTGTCGTGCAAATAGCCTTTGTTTGGTCTTTAGGTAATAATTAGAATTTTTTAAGATATTAACTTTGTATGATGCTTTTTGCATGCTGAATGCCGTTGCAAAACCCTGTCAGCCTATTTTATAAGTTTTATAGCCTCTTTCCTAGTCACAAAATTTTTGGCAGGGTGTTTGCACGCAGTTTGTCGTGCAAATAGCCTTTATTTGGCCTTTAGGTAATAATTAGAATTTTTTAAGATATTAACTTTGTATGATGCTTTTTGCATGCTGAATGCCGTGCCAATACCCTGTCAGCCTATTTTATAAGTTTTATAGCCTCTTTCCTAGTCACAAAATTTTTGGCAGGGTGTTTGCACGCAGTTTGTCGTGCAAATAGCCTTTATTTGGCCTTTAGGTATTAATGAGAATTTTTTAAGATATTAACTTTGTATGATGCTTTTTGCATGCTGAATGCCGTGCCAATACCCTGTCAGCCTATTTTATCAGTTTTATAGCCTCTTTCCTAGTCACAAAATTTTTGGCAGGGTGTTTGCACGCAGTTTGTCTTGCAAATAGCCTTTATTTGGCCTTTAGGTATTAATGAGAATTTTTAAGATATTAACTTTGTATGATGCTTTTTGCATGCTGAATGCCGTGCCAATACCCTGTCAGCCTATTTTATCAGTTTTATAGCCTCTTTCCTAGTCACAAAACTTTTGGCAGGGTGTTTGTACGCAGTTTGTCGTGCAAATAGCCTTTATTTGGCCTTAAGGTAATAATTAGAATTTTTTAAGATATTAACTTTGTATGATGCTTTTTGCATGCTGAATGCCGTGCCAATACCCTGTCAGCCTATTTTATCAGTTTTATAGCCTCTTTCCTAGTCACAAAACTTTTGGCAGGGTGTTTGTACGCAGTTTGTCGTGCAAATAGCCTTTATTTGGCCTTTAGGTAATAATTAGAATTTTTTAAGATATTAACTTTGTATGATGCTTTTTGCATGCTGAATGCCGTGCCAATACCCTGTCAGCCTATTTTATAAGTTTTATAGCCTCTTTCCTTGTAACAAAATTTTGGCAGGGTGTTTGCACGCAGTTTGTCGTGCAAATAGCCTTTATTTGGCCTTTAGGTAATAATTAGAATTTTTCAAGATATTAACTTTGTATGATGCTTTTTGCATGCTGTGTATTGACAATTTAATAATTGCACATTTTAATGTTTGCAAAACTTTGTAATGCTGAAAAATCATAGTTTACAAGTCGCTTAATTGCATCTGGTCACAAGAAGAATGACAGATAGAACATAAAGCTGGCGACTGAGAATTAAAGTGCAACTTCATAACAGGTTTTCTGTTAAATGCACCTAATTATGTACTGAGACAATACTTCCTAAGGATAGAGCAGGGTTAGCAAGCAGTGACATCGGTGTGAAAGCCGAAAACTTCAATCTCTCATGGAAATCGCTCTAAACGAAGACGATGTAATTAAAGGCATCGGACCAAGAATCTCAATTGATCTGGGAACATCGAATCAGCGAACATAAGGCACAAATCTGGATTTAAGTTTTACCACGTTTATGCGCACAAGTATACATATTAAGTTCCAGTCAGTTCTATTTTCCCACAATAACTTCATTATTCTCATAATACCTCAAAACCTCGCCCAGCTCCCCATAGCACTCTGAAAAGTAAATCACATAGCTCAATATCGTAATATTCTAAGCCTGATTTCAATATTTTGAAATTATGACGAAAAATCTGGCATGAAAAAGTGAATGAAATAAAATCGAAGTAATTATTATGCTGTTGCCCAAATGAAATATAAATATGTATCCAGATGATCGAATGCAAGTGATCATTCTTAAAACTTCAGTTAAATACAATCAAAGGTCGCAATCATCTTAGCACGAAAAAAGAGAAAGATAAAAGAAAAGAAAACGGGTGGCTCTCTTCCAGGAATTTAAAAAGACCAAATGTGACATTGTAATGCTACAGGAGATCCAATCGACAAGTGATGTCACAAATGTCTGGGATAAAGTGAGTGGGTGGAAAAATAATTTGCAACCATACTACAAACAGAACTGCAGGTGTGTTGTTCCTCACGTCTAATAATTTGACTATCGCTAGTGATATTATGATGGCGGCAGTATTCAATATATAACACTTTAATTCAACTCAGTCCAACTGGGTATTTTCAATATCTATTCCCCAAACAAAGATGCTGACCAAGTAGCATTTTATCAGGACCTTATGGCAATATTGTCAAAAATAAGGTGCGATAAATTTATTATAGGTGGTGGCTTTAATTTGGTCCATTGATAAATTTGGTGTTCTCCTACCAAAAAGTCTATCAGTTCTGGAAAACATTTTAGAATCGTTCAATTTAACGGATATATGGCACTACTGCAACCCAAATGAAAAACAGTATACATGATTTCAAAAGTCACCCAGAATCCTTTGTCGGCTCGATTACCTTTTGGTCGCACCGGGTATTTTGAAAGCGACAAAGAAAACACATTTCAATGTCAATTTACTGACCATAAAAATATTGGATAATAGTAGATCTCTGTCTGGATATAAGTGGTCCAAATTTTTGAAAACTAAATAACAGTTTTCGCTAAGAACCAACTTACGTACAAACCGTTGAAAGGTTAATAACCGATAAATGGGCCGAATTATCATGCATCCGAGATATAAGAGTCAGATACGATCTTCTAAAATTAGAAGTAATGCAGTATAGCTTAATTTACGCTAAGAAGAGGGCCAGAGAAAGACGGGAAGAGGAACAATCGCTCAAATCAAAAATAGAAAATTTGTACTCAGTCTAGTAAGAACTAGTAAGAACGGACTGATTGAATACGAACTCTGCAAGCAACAGTTAGACACTATAATCGAACATAAAACCAAAGGGAAATGCGTCCGATCTAGACTTAAATTTATAGAAAAAATGAGAACAGCACATCATAGTTTTTCATAGGGCAAAACGAATATACGAAAAAAAACAAGTTAAAAACAATTGACGGATCCATTACCATGTCAAGCAAAGAAATTAAGTCTCAAATTAAAGACTTCTATGGTAAGCTATATACCTTACAGAGCCTTAAGTCCGTAGACACGTCATTTTTTGAACAATTTAAACAAATGCCCAAGCCTAGTGTTTTTGAACAACAAAGCATTGAAGACAAGATAGAATTATGTGAATTTTATAGCGCCCTAAAAGCTATGAAATCAAACAAAAGCTCCGGCGCAGATGGTCTATCTTCTGAATTTTATATCAAATTTTAGAACAACATTGGTTCCATACTTACACACGTCCTACATACATCACATTCAAAAGGAACAGTACCACCCTCACTTCGAAGAGCACCTATAACCCTGTTGTGCAAAAGGTGTAAAGATTATTAAGAGCTCGATTTATAAAAGGAAGATATATTGGTGAAAACTTTCGATTGATTTCGGACCTATTAGACTACTGACAATGAAGGAATCCCTGATTGCTCCTTCCAGAAGATTTTGATAGGGCTTTGGCAGTTTGAATGACAGCATTAAAACATTTCATTTTGGACCGGAACTTATATCTTGGAATAAGCTATGCTACACAGTATTTTATTTTATTTTAGCACAGTAATGAATAAGTGCTATAGCACCGGCTGGTTCGAATTACAAAGGGGTGTGAGACAGGGTTGCGGTTTTTCCTGTAAACTCTTTGTGCTCGCAGTCGAATTGAAACAATCTCAGAACTTTTCTGAGTGCTAGAGACCTTCGCAAGCAAGTCAGGCCTTAAAATCAACAAAGATAAAACTTTACTTACATGGCTTAGTCCTTGGAAAAACAGAAATGATTTAGATGTGTGCCGAAACCGTTTCAACACACTTACAATCTCCCTTGGATATGATCTTAAAATGCAACGAAAAGAATATTATCGATAAGATCGCAAAAATGAAAGAAAAAGTACCTATTTTGGTCTTATAGAGAACTGAATCTGTTAGGAAAAATTCTAATAACTAAGTCACTTGGAATATTTAATTTATTTTGCTCACTTTCTAAGACTAGATTTGACGTACACTTCACAAAACAAGCACAAAACAAGCACAAAACAAGCACAACTTCATAATTTTTATAAGATTAGTATTACATCAAAAGTTAAACATACCACTGTAATAATGAACTATGATGAAGGTGGACTAAGAGCAATTGACATTTCATCACACAATATGGCTCTTAAATTTGCTTGGTTACCAAAATTAATGTAACAAAAAAGTGGTTCCAAGTAGTTAACTATTACTCAGAAAAGGTTGGTGGCCTAAATCTGTTAATGCGCTGCAACTTTGACATAAAAAACTCCCTTACATGCCTCCTTTTCATCAAGATATTTTACAAGCTTTTAAAAATATTTCCTTTCTCGAAAATGTCTACGCATTTGCTCTGGAACAATCAAGATATACTTATAGATAATAAACCCATCTTCTTTAGGAACTGGTTTCAAAACGGAATTGTTTTTATACAAGATCTAATGAATCAAATAATATGGTTGACATGCGATGAACTAGCGAGGAAATATAACATCAAAGTTAATTTTCTAACATTAACCAGTATTCAACAGGCAATGAACCAACAAATTTTATCTAATCAAACCTATATTTTAGGAAGTTAAATATTTGCAAATAGAAGTGATCAGCGTTTAAATGGAACAAATTGTAAATCAAGGGATTTTTATAAAGAACTAGTGAAACAAATAGATCAACCCCGACTAGCATAAAAACTTGGAAGGACAAGGGGATAGACCTGACCCTAGTAAACAAAAGTCTCAAAATGTCAAGAGATTGATGTCGTGAGAACCTACTACTTTCCTTCCAGTTCAAGATATTAAACGGCATAGTAGCCAATAAATAAAATCTAAGAAAGATAGTTTTCATCTGTTCATCAATTGTCCTAAAACGGTGACAATAATACAAAAAACATGGCAACTTCTTCGTCTTAAAAGCTTTCACGCTGCGAAGTTTCTGTTAGGATCTTGTAACAACGCTAAAAAGCTTATCTTTCTTATTTTAAAATGCCGAATATGGGATACCCGATGACGTAATTTAGCCTTTAATCATTCGTCCTTCATGCATGAGGTAAACATGTATATGCAAATAGATAAGATTACATTAGACGATGATAAATACCGTACGGAATGGGGATCTTGATCCATCATGAACAATTAAAAAAACAGATCTTGCTTTCCTTTTTGTCTTGTTAATGCATACCTACATTAGTCAAACCACATGTACGTTTCGAAAAACCCAACGACACCTCAGCGCACTTCTTGCATTCCAGTTTTATTTTTCTTCCAAATGTTAACTACATCGTAGATGCAAGTGAATTTATGAACATTTTTTAAAATAATTGCATTCTTGTGTCGATGCTGTGACACCTAGCGATGTGTAAACTGTATGTCTGCGAAAGGTTGCTGAAAGGTATTTGGTGTAAATATATGAGTGACTGACGTGACGTACAATGTCTTCTTTTACAAGAAAAATAAAAACATCTGAGCATGATAAATCTAAATACATGTTAAAAATAATAATAGGATATACCAACGGAAGAGGTCTTATTTACACCTTGTAAACGTTAGAAGACTCTCTTAATTATCATGCTTAATAAACATAGCGCCTGTTTATAATTAACAATATCTTGATGACTGTGCAAACTCTTATGATTCGTATACGGAAACAAACAGCAAACTCTAAATGGAATGGAAGTAAGACCCAGTGAGCGTTAATTTTAATTTTCTTGACAGGCGCTCTAAGGCAGTGTAATCTTAGCCAGGCAACACGAGTATTTCAAAAAGAGTATTTCATTTTCAGACCTCACACATTAAAACTATTACTGGAATTATTAAATTTTGTATTTATAGCTTAAAATTTTGTAGTTTATAGCTTCATCATTTTCTTGCAACAGGGCATGAAAGAAACAGCAATTTATAAAGCATTGCCTTATCTATAAATTAATCAATAACGAAATGCAGGAAAATATATTCATACGCTCAGTATCTCGTTGTTGGATTCTTAACCTAAGCGGATGTTTCTGATGAGAAGGAGTCAACGGTATAGCTTTTGGCGTTGTATGTTTGAAGAAACAGAACAATGAAAAAACACTTGACTTTTGGTAGTTATTCATAAAAACGTTAATAAAATATGCATTTTTTCAACGCGCTTTATAATATACAACCAGGAACTGCATAATAATTTGGTTTTCAAAGTAATAGTGAAGATGTTCGACTGAAAATAGTATGGAGAAGAAAACCCCTCATAAACACTGCTCAATCGTAACACTCCTGAAAGACGATTTAATTGAAGTTATGGTCCGTTATACTGCAAACAGATCAATTTACGTGCCAGTATCCTTTTCATTCCCCAAAGAATGTTTAATACAAGAAACTGTTCAAATATATAGAACCCCGTCAAAACGAAAAGGAGACAGGGAAAAATTCATCTTTTGAGGATTATATTACAACGTTATTTTTGTAACTATTAGCCCTACAGCACAATTTCTAAGGCATATTTCACTTTAAAATATTAAACAGCTCCAGAATGGATACCCGGTACACTCATGTAACGTCTTAGCTATTCAAGTTTGTGATAGATTTCTCGGAAATGACTAGGAGAGAGAAAAGGAAAAGCATTGGGATTCCCATTGGAAAGTATGACGTTCTATCTAAAAATGTAGTGTATGCATAAAATTGTTCTGGCTTCCTATGACCTTACTTAATTCCACAGTACTAGCTGACGAATCATGAGAAAAATAGAAGCATAAAACAAGTACAAAAGAAAACTTCATAATTTTTATAAGATTAGTATTACATCACAAGTTAAACATGACACTGTAATAATGAACTATGATGAAGGCGGACGAAAAGCAATTGACATTCCATCACACAATATGGCTCTTAAACTTGATTGGTTACAAAAATTAATGTAACAAAAAAGCGATATAAGGGACTGTTATCTTAGCTAGGGAACACGAATATTTCGAAACGAGTGTTCCATTTTCAGACCTCACACATTAAAACTGTAACTGGAATTATTAAGTTTTGTATTTAAAGCTTAAAATTTTGTAGTTTATAGCTTCATCATTTTCTTGCAACAGGGCATGAAAGAAACTGAGCAATTTATAAAGCATTGCCTTATCTATAAATTAATCATTAACGAAATGCAGAAAAATATATTCATACGCTCAGTATCTCTTTGTTGGTTTCTTAACCTAAGCGGATGTTCCTGATGAGAAGGGTCAACGGTATAGCTTTTGGCGTTGTGTCTTTGAAGAAACAGAACAATGGAAAAATACTTGACTTTTGGCAGTCATTCTTAAAAACGTACATAAAGGATGCATTTTTTAAACACGCTTTATAATGTATAACCAGGAACTGCATAATAATTTGGTTTTCAAAGTAATAGTGAAGATGCTCGACTGAAGATAGTATGGAGAAGAAAACCCCTAATAAACACTGCTCAATCGTAACACTCCTGAAAGACGATTTAATTGAAGTTATGGTCCGTTATACTGCAAACAGATCAATTTACAGTATCCTTTTCAGTCTCCAAAGGTTGCTGAATACAAGAAACTGTTTAAATATTTAGAACCAAGCCAAAACGAAAAGGAGACAGGGAAAAATTCAACTTTTGAGGATTATATTACAACGTTATTTTTGTTACCCAAGCAATTTGTACCTATTAGCCCTAAAGCATATTTCACTTTAAAATATTAAACAGCTCCAGAATGGATAGCAGATACGCTCACGTAACGTCCTAGCTATTCAAGTTTATGATGGGTTTCTCGGAAATGACTAGGAGAGAGAAAAGGAAAAGCATTGGGATTCCCATTGGAAAGTATGACGTTCTATCTAAAAATGCAATATATATATAAAATTGCCCTGACTTCGTATGAAGTTATTTAATCCCACAGCACTAGCTGACGAATCACGAGAAAAATAAAAGCAATTTGAAAGTTAACACTATTACCAAGATAATACGAAATTCGAAACTGTGCTATTTGAATTTAAACAAGATAATATTTTGTGCACTTAAGCAAAACTAATCCTTACACAGAAGAATAAATGAAATCTCATGAAACTTGTTTGAGATTTGGCTTCGCGAAAAAACTCGTACATACAATATGGAATATATAAAATATTGCACTTTTATCTTGCGTCTTTGCAATCTGTGTTGCTATCACACACATAGTTTGGTTGTAAACATCTTTTGGGTATGATTAGGAAAGGTTCGCAAAGGAATAAAAAAAACAAACTGGGGTTTACTCTCCACCGTGTCTAGTTGGTTTAACATAACAACATACAGTATTTCGATTAATTAATCCCAAATTATTGAGTATCTTTAAATTTGTGAGACTTTTCTATCAATTATTTGAAAATCAAGGTCATTCATTTAATGGACCTACCGGAAGATCAAGTCTATAAAGGAGTACGTTACAAATCCAAATCGACATAAACAGAATTAAGATACTTAAACGAATGCTTTATTTGATAAAAACTGCAGTACTACAGTATAAAAGAAATTAAATATTTTTAAAGCAAAAATTACTTACAAGTGCAATTAAATTCATCTGACCTGTCTTCACAATTTGAATACCCATTACAGACCCTATGTCGTGGGATACATCCTCCTGTACCACCGCACTGAAACTCACTATCATCACCTACCATGTGCGAATAATGTCATCTGTGGTTGATCCAAATGCAGTTACAAATAACAAGAAGGTCTTCGATGATAATCACATAAACAACAAGAACTGATTACTTCTCTTCTTAGCAGGAAACACATAATGCCGAAAATGGAATTAAACATTATAGAAATTAGGCTAATGGAGACCACCGAAACTTTCTTTTCTATGCGTTGTATCTTGTATTTTGATTAATTATGCCCAAATTATTGAAGATCTTTAAATTTGTGAGACTCTTTCATCAATCAGTTGCAAATCAAGGTCATTCAGTTAATGGACCTTTTGGATGAACAAGTCAATAAAGTTACAAATCCAAGTCTATATAAATAGGATTAAGATACTTAAACGAAGTGCTTTATTTGATAAAGACTGCAGTACTACAGCATAAAAGAAACCAAATATTTTAAAAGCAAAAGTTACTTACAAGTGCAATTAAATTCATCTGACCCGTCTTCACAATTTGAATA
The DNA here is from genome assembly GCA_949752745.1 of Protula sp. h YS-2021. Classification (NCBI taxonomy): domain Eukaryota; kingdom Metazoa; phylum Annelida; class Polychaeta; order Sabellida; family Serpulidae; genus Protula; species Protula sp. h YS-2021. The sequence continues at coordinate 98,185,234 of OX457025.1, read as the reverse complement.
GCCATTACAGACCCTATGCCGTGGGATACATCCTCCTGTACCACCGCACTGAAACTCACTATCATCACCTACCATGTGCGAATAATGTCATCTGTGGTTGATCCAAATGCAGTTACAAATAACAAGAAGGTCTTCGATGATAATCACATAAACAACAAGAACTGAATACTTCTCTTCTTAGCAGGAAACACATAATGCCGAAAATGGAATTAAACATTATAGAAATTAGGCTAATGGAGACCACCGAAACTTTCTTTTCTATGCGTTGTATCTTGTATTTTGATTAATTATACCAATATTATTGAAGATCTTTAAATTTGTGAGAGTCTTTCATCAATCAGTTGAAAATCAAGGTCATTCAGTTAATGGACCTTTTGGATGAACAAGTCAATAAAGTTACAAATCCAAGTCTATATAAATAGGATTAAGATACTTAAACGAAGTGCTTTATTTGATAAAGACTGCAGTACTACAGCATAAAAGAAACCAAATATTTTAAAAGCAAAAGTTACTTACAAGTGCAATTAAATTCATCTGACCCGTCTTCACAATTTGAATAGCCATTACAGACCCTATGCCGTGGGATACATCGTCCTGTACCAGCGCACTGGAACTCACTGTCATCACCTGCAATGTACGAATAATGTCATCTGTGGTTGATCCAAATACAGTTACAAATGACAAGAAGGTCTTCGATGATAATCACATAAACAACAAGAACTGAATACTTCTCTTCTTAGCAGGAGACACATAATGCCGAAAATGGAATTAAACATTCTAGAAATTAGGCAAATGGAGACTACCGAATTTTTCATTTCTTTACATTGTATCAAATGTTTAAGTGAATAAAGTAAATAATTGTTATACTTTATAATTTAAAACTGAAAATAATACACCTATAAATTACACGATCTGAAGTAAAGTTTAAAAAGTGTCCTAAACGGGGTCAAAAATACAAAAACATGGCAACTTCTTCATCTTAAAAGCTTTCACGGCACCAACTTTCTGTTAAGATCTTGTAACAACGCTAAAAACCTTATCTTTTTTATTTTAAAAATACCGAATATGGGATTCCCGATTACGCAATTTAGCTTTTAATCATTCGTTCTGCATGCATGAGGTAAGCATGTATATGCAAACAGATAAGATTACTTTAGACGATAATAAATATCACAGGAAATGAGGATCTTGGTCCATCATGAACAATTGAAAAAAAAAACAAAAAAAAATAAAAAAATGAGTATTTCATTTTCAGACCTCACACATTAAAACTGTTACTGGATTTATTAAAATTTTTATTTCTACCTTACAATTTTATAGTTTATAACTTAATCATTTTCTTGCAACAGAAATGTATAATGTATGAGCAGGAACTGCATAATAATTTGTTTTTCAAAGTAATAGTGAAGATGTTCTACTGAAGACCGTATAGAGCAAAAAACCCCTCATAAACAATGCTTATTAGTAACACTCCTGAAAGACGATTTAATTGAAGTTATGGTCCATTATACTGCAAAAAGATCAATTTATGTGCCAATATCCTTTTTACTCTCCAAACTATGTTGAATACAAGAAAATATTCAAATATTTAGATCCCGCCAAAATTAAAACAGGATAGGAAAAATCTGTAACAGAATTTCACCTTTAGCGGATTATATCAGAACGTTGTTTTTGTTGGTAACTAAGTGCAAGTTCTACCTATTTCACTTCAAAATTTTAAAGAGCTCCAGAGTGGATACCGGGTACGCTCATGTAACGTCCTAGCTATTCAAGTTTATGATGGGTTTCTCGGAAACGATTAGGAGAGAGAAAAGGAAAAACTTGAGACTCCCATAGGAAAGTACGACGTTCTATTGAAAAATGTAATATATGCATAAGATTGTCCAAAACTGCACATTATAACCATTAAATCTTATTTCTAACAGATTCTGTTCCTTTTTCCTGCAAAGCAGTTAATTTTATAAGCAACGAACCTAAGAGATTAGTAATCAATTTTTTATAGCTAATACTGGCTGGCTGTGAACTTATTTAATCCACAGCTCTAGCTGACGCCTCATGAAAGCAATTTGAAAGTTAAAACTTTTATCATGATTATAAAAAAATCGAAACAGCCCTATTTGAATTCAAAGAAGATAATATTTTGTCCACTCAAGCGAAACTAATCCTGAAAAAAACGAATAAATGAAATCTCATCAAACTTGTTTCAGATTTGGCTTCGCGAAAAAACCCGTACATACAATATAAAATAAATAAAATATTGCATTTTTATGCTTTACTTTATACAGACTGCAGTACTACAGCATAAAAGAAACCAAATATTTTAAAAGCAAAAGTTACTTACAAGTGCAATTAAATTCATCTGACCCGTCTTCACAATTTGAATACCCATTACAGACCCTATGTCGTGGGATACATCCTCCTGTACCACCGCACTGGAACTCACTGTCATCACCTACCATGTGCGAATAATGTCATCTGTGGTTGATCCAAATGCAGTTACAAATAACAAGAAGGTCTTCGATGATAATCACATGAACAACAAGAACTGATTACTTCTCCTCTTAGCAGGAAACACATAATGTCGAAAATGGAATTAAACATTATAGTAATTAGGCTAATGGAGACCACCGAAACTTTCTTTTCTATGCGTTGTATCTTGTATTTTGATTAATTATGCCAATATTATTGAAGATCTTTAAATTTGTGAGACTCTTTCATCAATCAGTTGCAAATCAAGGTCATTCAGTTAATGGACCTATTGGATGAACAAGTCAATAAAGTTACAAATCCAAGTCTATATAAATAGGATTAAGATACTTAAACGAAGTGCTTTATTTGATAAAGACTGCAGTACTACAGCATAAAAGAAACCAAATATTTTAAAAGCAAAAGTTACTTACAAGTGCAATTAAATTCATCTGACCCGTCTTCACAATTTGAATAGCCATTACAGACCCTATATGATGGGATACATCGCCCTGTACCAGCGCACTGGAGCTCACTGTCATCACCTGCAATGTACGAATAATGTCATCTGTGGTTGATCCAAATGCAGTTATGAGATGAGATTCCCATAGGAAAGTATGACGTTCTATTGAAAAATGTAATATATGCATAAGATTTCCAAAACTGCACATTATAACCATTAAAACTTATTTCTAACAGATTCTGTTCCTTTTTCTTGCAAAGCAGTTAATTTTGGAAGCAACGAATCTAATGGATTAGTAATCAAATTTGTATAACTAATACTGGCTGGCTGTGAACTTATTTAATCCCTAGCACTAGCTGACGCCTCATGAAAGCAATTTGAAAGTTAAAACTTTTATCAAGATTATAAAAAAATCGAAACTGTCCTATTTGAACTCAAAGAAGATAATATTTTGTCCACTCAAGCGAAACTAATCCTTAAACAGAGGAATAAATGAAATCTCATGAAACTTGTTTGAGATTTGGCTTCGCAAAAAGACTCGTACATACAAGATAAAATAAATAAAATATTGCACTTTTATCTTGCGTCTTCGCACGCTGTATTGCTATCACACACATAGTTTGATTGTAAGCATCTTTTGGGTATGATTAGTGAAAGGTTAGCAAAGGAATATAAAGCAAACTGGGGTTTACTCTCCACCGTGTCTAGTTGGTTAACATAACAGTATACAGTTTTTCGATTAATTAAACCCAAATTATAGAGTATCTTTAAATTTGTGAGACTTTTCTATCAATCATTTGAAAATCAAGGTCATTCATTTAATGGATCTATCGGAAGAAGAAGTCAATAAGTTACAAATCCAAGTCTAAGTAAATAGGATTAGGATTCTTAAACGAAGTGCTTTGCTTGATAAAGACTGCAGCACTACAGCATAAAAGAAACCAAATATTTTGAAAGAAAAAGTTACTTACAAGTGCAATTAAATTCATCTGACCCGTCTTCACAATTTGAATACCCATTACAGATCCAATCTTGTTTGATACATCGTTCTGTACCACCGCACTGAAACCCACCTGCAATATACGAATAATGTAATTAGTGGCTGATACAAATGTAGTTACAAAGGACAAGAAGGTCTTCGATGATAATCACATGAACAACAAGAACTGATTACTTCTCTGCTTAGCAGGAAACACATAATGCCGAAAATGGAATTAAACATTATAGAAATTAGGCTAATGGAGATCACCGAAACTTTCATTTCTTTACGTTGTATCACATATTTATGTGGATAAATTAAATAACGGTTACACTTTAAAATTTAAAACTGAAAATAATACACCTATAAATTATAGGATCTGAAGTGTAGCGGTTGTGAAATATGTGTAACCCATTATTAACTTTAATATTTGGAACAAAGCAACACATGTTAAAACAGTGTTGAGGGTTAGCAAAATGGTACACTGTGCGGTATGCCTCTTGATCAGGCATTAAATCTTACAAGACCATCAATGCATCAGTTAAGCTGATTGTCGAAGTTTATTCTGGTACCTTATTAAGAAAAATGTACAAATGTTTCAAATTAGCATAAAACACTGAGAAAAAGAAGTGATGAATGTCGAATATGAAAGAGCAATGTATTAATTTTGAGTTAGGCTTCCTTACTTTACACATTACTGTTTGGAGGTGAAAGAATAAGTTGACAAGAAATGCGACCAAATCGCGTTATCAGTTATTTAAAGTTTCTAAAAATGCAATTTCTATTTACTTTTTCCTCCACAATACCCTTTTACAACAGTATCACTAAAATGTAGACATCACAACACAGAAAAAAAGACGACTGTCAATACCCATGAAATGCCAAAACAGATTCTGAGGAAACTGAAACTGGAGGGAATGTTAGAAGTTAGCCTGTAAATATATATATATATATATATATATATATATATATATATATATATATATATATATATATATATATATATATATATATATATATATATATACTTTCACCTGTTTATAAATTGTCCTAAAACGGAGGCAATGATACGAAAAGCATGGCAACTTAGTCGTCTTAAAAGCTTTCACGCTAAGAAGTTTCTGTTAGAATCTTGTCAGAACTCTAAAAATCTTGTCTTTCTTACATAAAAATACGGAATATGGGATACCCGATTCCGAAATTTAGCCTTTAATCATTCGTCCTTCATGTATGAGGTAAACATGTATATGCAAATAGATAAGATTACCGTAGACGATAATAAATACCGTAGGAAATGGGGATCTAGGTCCATCATGAACAATTAAAATACAGATCTTGCTTTCTTTTTTTTTCTTGTTAATGCATATCTACATCAGTCAAACCATATGTACGTTTAAAAAAACCGTACGATACTTCAGCGCACTTCTTGCATTCCATTTCTTTTTTCTTCCAAATGTTTAATACATCGTAGATGCAAGTGAATGTATGAACATTTGTTAAAATAATTGCATTATTGTGTGGTGTTGCTGCAACACCTAGAGTCGTGTAAACTGTGTGTTTGCTAAAGGTAGCCGAAAGGTGTTTGGTGTAAATGTGTGAGTGATTGATGTGACGTACAATGTCTTCTTTTTCAAGAAAACAAAAAAGAATCTGAGCATGATAAATCTAAAAAAACCGGTAAAAAATAATAATAGGATAGACTAATGGAATAGGTCTTGTTTATACCTTGTAAATGTTAGAAGACTCTCTTTATTATCATACTCAATAAACATAGCGCCTGTTTACAATCAACGGCGGCTTGATGACTGCAAACGCTTGTGATTTGTATATGGAAATAATCGACGTAAGACCCAGTGAGCAAATAATTCTCATTTTCTTGACAGGCGCTCTAAGGGACTGTAATCTTAGCCAGGCAACACGTATTAAACCCCAATCTTCTCACTGCTGTCCAAAAAGAGTATTTCCTTTTCAGACCTCACACATTAAAACTGTTGCTGGAATTATTAAAATTTGTATATATAGCTTAAAATTTTATAGTTTATAGCTTCATCATTTTATTGCAACAGGGCATGAAAGAAACTGAGCAATTTATAAAGTATTGCTTTATTTATAAATTAATCAATAACTATATACAGAAAAAATATATTTATACGCTCAGTATCTCTTTGTTTGATTCTTAACCTAAGCGGATGTTAATGTTGAGAAGGAGTCAACGGTATAGCTTTTGGCGTTGCATGTTTGAAGAAACAGAACAATGAAAAATTACTTGACTTTTGGTACTCATTCTTAAAAACGTACATAAGGGATGCATTTTTTCAACACGCTTTATAATGCATAACCAGGAACTGCATAATAATTTGGTTTTCAAAGTATTAGTGAAGACGTTCGGGTGAAGACCGTATGAAGAAGAAAACCCCCTCATAAACACTGCTCAATAGTAACACTCCTGACAGACGACTTAATTGAAGTTATGGTCCGTTATGCTGCATAAAGATCAATTTATGTGCCAATGTCCTTTTCAGTCTCCAAAGCTTGTTGAATACGAGAAAATATTCAAATATTTAGAACCCCGCCAAAAGGAAAAGGGGAAAGGCAAAAAATCCGTCGGAGAATTTCACCTTTAGTGGATTATATTAGAACGTTGTACCTATTAGCTCTAAAGCATAATTTCTAAGGGATATTTCACTTCAAAATATTTAACACCTCCAGAGTGGATAGCAGGTACGCTCATATAACGTCCTAGCTATTCAAGTTTTTGATGGGTTTCTCGGAAACGACTAGGAGAGAGAAAAGGAAAAGCATTGGGATTCCCATAGAAAAGTATGACGCTCTGTCCAAAACTGTACATTAGAACCATTGAAACTTATTTCCAACAGATTTTGTTTCTTTTTCGTGCAAAGCAGTTAGTTGTGGAAGCAACCTAACCTAATGGATTAGTAATCAAATTTGCATAGTTAATACTGGCTGGCAATGAAAGTTTAAATTCCCACAGCACTAGCTGACGAATCATGAGTAAAATAAAAGCAATTTGAAACTTTTCCAAGATTATGCAAAATCTGAAACTGTGCTAGTTGAATTTAAAGAAGATCATATCTTGAGCACTCAAGCGAAACTAATCCTTATACAGAGGAGTAAATGAAATCTCATTTGTTTGAGATTTGGCTTCGCAAAAATACTCGTACATACAATATGAAATATATAAAATATCGCACTTTTATCTTTATAACACATATAGTTTGGTTGTAAGCATCTTTTGGGTATGTTTAGTAAAAGGTTAATAAAGGAATATAAAACAAACTCGGGTTTACTTTCCACTTTGTCTGGCTGGTTTAACATAACAACATAACAGCATACAGTATTTCGAATAAATAAAATCAAACTATTGAAGGTCTTTAAATTAGTGAGACTTTTCTAACAATCAGTTGAAAATCGAGGTCATTCATTTAATGGACCTATCGGATGAACAAGTCAATAAAGGAGTACGTTAAATCCAAGTCTACATAAATAGGATTAAGATACTTAAACGTAGTGCTTTACTTGATAAAGACTGCAGTACTACAGCATAAAAGAAACCAAAGATTTGAATAGCAAAAGTTACTTACAAGTGCAATTAAATTCATCTGACCGGTCTTCACAATCTGAATACCAATCACAGACCCAATTTCGTGGGATACATCCTCCTGTACCACCGCACTGAAACTCACTGTCATCACCTGCAATATACGAATAATGTCATCTGTGGTTGATCCAAATGTAGTTACAAAGGACAAGAAGGCCTTCGATGATAATCACATTAGCAACAAGAACTGATTACTTCTCTTCTTAGCAGGAAACACATAATGTCGACAATGGAATTAAACATTTTAGAAATCAGGCTAATGGAGACCACCGAAACTTTCATTTCTTTACGTTGTATAAAATATTTATGTGGAATGGCTACACTTTATGCCCAAATTATTGAAGATCTTTAAATTTGTGAGACTCTTTCATCAATCAGTTGAAAATCAAGGTCATTCAGTTAATGGACCTATTGGATGAACAAGTCAATAAAGTTACAAATCCAAGTCTATATAAATAGGATTAAGATACTTAAACGAAGTGCTTTATTTGATAAAGACTGCAGTACTACAGCATAAAAGAAACCAAATATTTTAAAAGCAAAAGTTACTTACAAGTGCAATTAAATTCATCTGACCCGTCTTCACAATTTGAATAGCCATTACAGACCCTATATGGTGGGATACATCGTCCTGTACCAGCGCACTGGAACTCACTGTCATCACCTGCAATGTACGAATAATGTCATCTGTGGTTGATCCAAATACAGTTACAAATGACAAGAAGGTCTTCGATGATAATCACATAAACAACAAGAACTGAATACTTCTCTTCTTAGCAGGAAACACATAATGCCGAAAATGGAATTAAACATTCTAGAAATTAGGCAAATGAAGACTACCAAAACTTTCATTTCTTTACATTGTATCAAATCTTTAAGTGAATAAAGTAAATAATTGTTACACTTTATAATTTAAAACTGAAAACAATACACCTATAAGTTATACGATCTGAAGTGCAATGGTTGTGAATTATGTGTAACCCATTATTAACTTTAATATTTGGAATACATGCTAATACAGTGTTGAGTATTAGCAAAATAGTACACTGTGTACATTAAATCTTACAAGACCATTAATGCATCAATTCAGCAGATTGCCGAAGTTCATTCTTGAGCTTATTGAGTAAGGTGTATACATGTTTCAAATTAGCATAAAACACTGAGCAAATGAAGTCATGAATATCGGATAGGCCAGAGCAATGTATTAATTTGGAGTTAGACCTGTTTACCTTACACATTGCTGTTTGGAGGTGAAAGAAAAAGTTGATCAGAAATGCTTCCAAATAGCGTTATCAGTTACTGAAAGTTACTAAAAAATGAACAATTCCTTCCTTACGTGATGACAATGTTATTCTTATTCTGCATGATCAAAATGGAAAAAAAGCAATCCAAGTCATCTAAGGATCTAATCGTCCGCATTAATGGGGTACTGAAACTTACGAGGGGTTTTCTAGCTCACTTTAGGCATCAAAATTAAAGGTAACCAAATTGAAAGTTTTGCTGTAAGAAGATGTCTATTCTAACCACACAAACACACACACTTACACACACAAATACATGCAAAACATAAACAGCCGCACAAATACACACACACACACACACACACACACAAATAATTAGATGGTAATGCCGAAGACGAACTTAATTCTATGCCTTAACCACTGTGCACATCAATGGAAGTTATTACTTAAAATGTAGGACTTAGGAAGATCATTAATATTTACATCAATGGAAGTGATAACTAAAAATGTAGGAATTAATAAGATCATTAGTATTTACAGATTGCTGTGGTTCTGTTCGTTGGCTTTAAACCTAAAAGGAAGGATAAGCTCTTTTTGTTGGAAGTGATATAGACCAAATTGAACCAGGTAATGCCAACCATGCTTAAAATTACGGCCTTATAAAATCATATGCAGAAAGAAAATGCTCCCAGATTTAGTCTTAGATCAATATTAACAATTTGTAATGATAGGCTGACAACGGAAATTTTCAGGCATTATAATCCTACCTGCATTAAATTCAAGAAACTAGCAGTTTTGCAAAACAGAGCGAACCTACACAACAGACTTTGACCTTATCAATTTTTGAGACTCCATTCTATGATTTAAAATTTGAAAGTAGCAAAAGGTATGAAAGTGTAGTAATAAAAATGGTGTTGTTCAAGCAAAATAGTTGAGGATTGCTAATATATTGCGTACTGACAATTTAATATTTAAACAGTTTAATTTTGGCAAGACTTTGCAATGGTGTAAATCATACTTTACAAGCCACGTAGTTCCATCTGGTCACACGAAGCATGACAGGTAGAGCATAAAGCTGCTGACTGAGCAGTAAAGCGCTGCTTCCGATCAGGTTGTCCGTTACAGGCACCTAATTATGCACTGGAACAATAGCTCCCTCAGGAGAGGGCATGGTACACAAGCAGTGACATTGGTGTGAAAGCCGAATGCTTGCAAGGCGAACTCACATGGCAATGGTTCTAATTGATAGTGGACGTTGCATTTAAAGGCATCGGGCCAATACTCTCAATTGATCTGGGAACATCATATCTGCCTAGCATTAGTCAGAACTCTTGATTTACATTTTTTCCGTGCTTATGGTTAACGACGAATATCCTGACAAATCACAGAGAGTTTTGCAGCGTTATGTGTATGTCAGATGGGTAATTACGTTGTGACTTTGTTTATGCTTTGATTTAGCTAGCCTTGGCTACTTGTCATTAACGACGGTAAAGTAACAGCCATTCGCTATGCATATGGTGTTTTAGATTAAAAGATTTGGTTCTACGTATAGCTTCAAATCAACAGCCTCAGCAGCCTTACAATTAAATGGTAAAAAAGTGAATATTTTTAAAGGTAATATTTCTAAAGATAATGCATTCAGTTAATCTACCACTACACCACTAGTGCAGATCGTTCGTCTAGTACGATTGTTATCTTTACTACTGCTTCCTTTATTGCTACTACCACTACTACTACTACTATCACCACTACTATCACCACTACTATTACTACATCCAGTGCTGCTACGAACATTAAATTTGATGTGTTAGCATAACTAGGCATTTTGACTTGCACACAGGTATACATACTGAGTTCAAATCAGTTCTATTTTCATACTTTAAGTTCGTTATTCCCATAATATCGCGAAACCACGACCAAATATCAATCTGAAAAGTAAATCAGATAGCTCAATATCGTAACATTCCTAATCCGATTTCAATATTTTGGAATTATCACGAAGAATCTGGTCTGATAAAGTGAAATAAAATCGCAGTAATTATTATGCCGTTGCTCAAATAAAATATAAAACATGTATCCATCAAGGGGGATTGAATGCAACTGGCCATTCCTAAAACGTCAGTTAAATACAATCAAAAGGTCGCAGTCATCTTAGCATGATAGATCTAAAGACATGTTCCAAAACATAATAATCGGATATACCTTTTAAATGTTACAAGACTCTCTCAATTACCATGCTGAATAAATATGACGCCTGTTTATAGCCAAAGGCGTTTTGGTGGCTGTGCACACTCTTGTGATTTGTATGTCGAAGTAATTAGTAAACTCTAAAAGAGAATGAAGTAAAACCAGTAAGACCTAGTGAGCTGTAATTCTTAATCTCTTAATGGGTGCTCTAAACCACTGTGATCTTAGCTAGGCAACATGTATTAAACCCCAATCTTCTGAGTGCTGCCCTAGAAGATTATTTTATTTTCAGACCACACATATTAAAACTTACTGGAATTATTAAAATTTGTTAACTTTCTCAAGAGTTATAGTTTACAGCTTCATCATTTCCTTGCAACAGGATACCAAAGAAACTGAAGAATAGAAAAAGCACTACCCTATCTATAAGTCAGACAATAAGTATATAGAGAGAAAATAATCATAAGCTCAGTATCTCTTTCTTTTATTCTTAGCCTAACAGGACATGTCTGATGTGAAAGAATTGAAGGTATTATTTACGGTTTCTGTGTTTGAAGAAATAGAACAATGAAAGGCTACTTGTCATTTGGTAGCCATTCCTGAAAACATGCAGTTTTGTAACATTTTTACGGTGTATAATTAGGAAGTGCATAATAATTTGGTTTGAAGATGTGAAGATGTTCGGCTGAAGCGGAGTAGAAAAGACACAAAACTGCGTAATGGCAACACTCCTGTAAATCGATTTATTAGAAATTTTAGTCCGTTATACTACAACTTAAAAAGATCACCAGATGTGCCAACATCCTTTTTAGCCTCCAATAGTGCGCTGAATATCAGATGGTGGGAGCACAATCGGTGAGAGAATTTCATCTTTAGCGGATTATACTAGAAAGCTGCGCTGAAAATTTTTAATGCATATTTCTAGTCAAATGAAAAGTATTTGATTTATGTTTAAAACGGTGCAAATTGCTTGCCTTGTGGCCTGACACGACCCTGTTTTCCTCACACTGTATGTTTATTTTTTCCCATAAGGATGTAGAAAACAAGGCCTGTCTCCCTTGTAAACGGCCACTGTGCAGAAGCCCTGCCACGACGGGCGACGCGCCGCCATGTCCCCAAAAATTTGCGTCGTTTGCTTTAGGCAATATTTTAACCCCTATCTCTCCCAGTTCTCTATCAGATTCAAGCGATGCAGCCGCGATAACACCACTAAAACATCCAACAAACCTGCTTTTCAAAAGTGAATCAGGAAACAATCGATCATGGTATCAGAGAGCTGCAACAATCGGTTAAAGAAGAGCTTTTGACCTAAGGAACACTTGAGTCTCTTATTCGTGAAGACTTCTTTCATGTGAAAGGTCTTCACCACATTGACAGCGCCGTAATGAAGACTCAAGCTGTCTTTATCACAACAAAAGACGCTCCTAGCTACCGTCTGTGAGATGAGACGCCGAAAGAAGCAATTCTGCATCTTTTCAGCACAGCGTCGTGCCAAGCGACCAACCACCAAGTCACTCTGGAAAACATTCCGCGTGTGGGCAACTCAAGCATTGCAATTTTTTTGGAGTCCTTGAAGCTCACGCCTGAAGACGATCCCTGGTAATCTGGTATGTCTGCAGGTAAAAAACCCTTGTTTTTGCAGGACTTTTGTGGTTCCTGTCTTGAGGCATAAAACAAGGAAACCGTGTTGTCGGCTCAGGGGGACTCAAAATTCATGCTGTTCAGGACAGCCACCAAGCGTCTCAACCAAGGAGAGGACCTGGCAACAGCGGATTATCGGACATAAGCGCCTTTACGAGGTTATCGCCCGCTCTGGACGGCTGCAGACGCCTCAAGCCCGCAATGGAAATAACCTTTACGCCGTGAAATTTGAGGATATGTGCCAGCACTATCCCATCAGGCCCTGTATGCGCTATGACTACGAGTACAGGCAGCGCGTCCACTCAGGAAGCTTACAGTGGGGCGAGGACGACAGCTACCTGCTGGGTGTCTGTATTTTTGAAGTTTGTTTCAAGGAGAGGGACCAACCTCAAATCGAGAGACCACGACGCACCGAGCCCCATGACACGAAAAGGAGAAAAATCTGCAGAAATTTCAACTCCCGCCAATGCTGCACCAGCCATACCTGCAGATACGCTCATACGTGCCCCAAGTGCCTCAACAGCAATCCAAGCTACCTCCACCAGTAATAGGAAATAATTCAACACGACTTTTCGACAATGACTCGGATAAAATCTTCCTATTGAACGGCATTTCTAATGGTTTCGACATCTGACATCGTAAACTACAAAACTGAGCGACAACAACATGTGAAGCCCCAAATAGCAACGCCGCTGAATCGACTAGAGTGGAACCGGAAATAAAAAAGAACTGACCTTGGACAGATTGTGGACACGAAACCTGTGATTATCTCGTCAATTTCCGCAGTCCCAAAGCACGATGTAGAGTATTCGTCCCATCCAAGATTGCTCCCAACCCAATGGTAATCCGTGAATAGTTTTGCTTCCCCGGATAAACACTCCTTTACATTTGTCAAAAAAGCAGTAGAAAGACACAGCCTGGACATTTTATGTATCGATCTTTTCCGGCTTAAGGTGGAAACTCAGTGGCAAGTCTCAGTATACCTATATGATGGACAGTATCCTGCCTTTTGGCAAATCGCTCAGTGTAGGATGTTTCCACCGCATCACCCAAAGTGTTTGCCGGATGCTCCAGCGGCAGGGAATCGAAGCAGCTATTTGCTACCAGAACGACTTCTTTATCTCCACCCTCTCCTATCGTACCGACAGTTTTTCTCTATTAGCTGAGATAAATGCGCCCCGCACCGAGTGCCTCACCTTCCTTGGAGTGCACTCTCTCCGTCTCACAGTATAAACTGCTAGAAACGCCGCCCACCGCTGGGCATGGACCAGCCTGAAATGCGATTCCAAGAGGGATCTCCAGAGTTTGATTGGAAAACTCAGCTGGATAGCACGTGTTATACACGTCATAGACCCGCCATGCGCTGCGTCACCACGATGATGACGATAAAAACACTTTTCAACACCTTCACTGGTAGATTCAACTTTACCAGCCGTACCCGAACCTGTCCTGCGTATCGTCACCGACATAAGCCCCACAGCAGCGGGCGTCGCTCTCGTGCAAGCGAGCACAGCGCTCGACTGGCTGCACTGCAACTAGGCACTGAACATCCCCCAGCTGGCCCAAGAATACATCAGTATCAAAGAGTTAGCCGCAGTTTAATTAGCAATTGGACATTCTTACCGACAACACGGTCGCCCTAGCAGCGTCATTCAACGCACAACACGCCTGCCTCGGATATTTTAACAAACTGGTAGACTGTATTTCGGGAATGAGCAAGCTGGCAAGCTGCCACACCCAACCTTCGGCTTAGCATACGTCCCCTTTACAGACTTGCGCTATCACTATCACATAAAAATAGCTGTCATTGTGCTTTCAGGAGTGGTCAGACATACGGAGATACTGGACCGCGACATAACGGAGTACTTAAAGTCTGCAATCGCCGACAGTCGCAACTCCACCCTACATCTCGTTTTGTTACTATTTTTGGTGCCGTCCAGCATCCGCCACCACGTTACCCCTGCTCCGTTACGTCTGCTTCCTGAGACGCTCGCTCAAGCCTTAGTCCATCAAGTGCTCCTATCAGCAATACGGATACTCCACCTTGAACTCGTTTTTTTCAACCCCTTGAAGGACAATTGTCTCCTCGGACCATTGTGGAAAGGCATCTTCATTGAGGTCGGCGTCGCTCCGAAGCAGAAATGATCCATTTCTCTGGAGAACTCTGCCAAATTAGCTCCTTCATTGGAACTCGAAGATCCCAGGCATCTCTGCTTTTGGGCAGCCTGTCTGGTGGGCCTTTCACCTTCTTTAAGAATCTATGCTGCTTACTCGCAAACTGCAATAGCCATTTGTGCCGCACAAATCTCTGCCGCTGCATTGCAAATTTCTACACAGAGAGTGCCGTTACAAACATTAAACGCACAAAAAAGTTGAGAGATTTCGCGCTCTGTCTCCTGTTACCAGTGCCACGGACTGCTGATTCCTCCCTTTGCCCGGTAGCAGCGTTGAAAAGTCTTCACGAATCTAACCCGGCCATGGGTTCCACGCCCCTGTTATCCTGCAACCAGCAGAGAAAACCACTACCTCTGACACGCGCCGCTCTTTATTATTGACGGAAAGCCTGTGTAGCATTGACGTAGATAGCAAAAAATACAGCGGCATAGCCTTAGTCGGGAGAAGCGAGTTTTGCCCTGGCTTGCGGCCTCCCAGCGCCCGTGATTAAATCACAAGGAGATTTGGCATTGGGCAGTTATCTACACTACACGGACATTCCCCTCAGTCTCTACTTACAGTGTTCCTCCGTTTTGGTGTCAAAAGTTTCGAGTTTTTAACCCTACACCTAATAACTACAGCGTTTTGGGATAAAACTTGGACATGATAATTTGTTATCAGCCTTTCCTGTCGTTAAGATACACTATATAGTGTCCCTTCGTGAAAGGACATGGTACGCAAGTATCGCGCAATGTTTTCACTTTACTAAAAGGCGTAACGAACTCTCCCAAAACGCCGCTACCTTTTATTTCCGCTTCAAATCAGTTGACATTATTTCACACTCCCCTGTTAAATAACTGCGTTGCAAGTAGAGTTAATATCAAGGTGTTAGTTAGATTTCACACACCCCTCCTTCCATGGGGGCATCACGTTTTGAGAGCAAATACTCAAACTGCAAGGTTCAATGGTTGAATAAAAAGTATTTTATTTATGATTAAAGCGGTGCAAAATGCTTATTTTGTGGCCCAACCTTGTATGCTTACTCTTTGTCATGAGGTGGTAGAGAACGAGGGCTGTCTCGCTTGTAAACGGCCACTGTGCAGAAGCTCTGTTGTGGCGGGTGATGTGCCGCCATGTCCCCATTGTTTAAAAGGTGTGCTGCATTTACTTAAGGCACTATTTAAACCCCTATCTCTCCCAAATCTCCGTCCGCTTCAAGCGATACAGCCGCGATAACACTACAAAAACACTCCGTAAACCTGTCTTCAACTTCTCCTTCTATAATTAGCTTATTGTTTAATGTTCCAGTTTATTCATGCGTAGCGCCCTTGTGTATTCACCACTCAACATGGTACCTTTTTTCAAAAGTATTTCTTGTCATGATTAAGCACACATGTATGCATAAACAACTCGGCAAAAATTATCTTTATTTGCCGAAACTGCTTACTTTTCAAAAGAAAAAACACCAGTGATGAATTTTTTCGATGGATGGATCAGAGCTATAAGACACATCTTTGGTTTTAATATGGGAATTCTTCTCACTCATGTATTAGCAGATGTGTCAAGCTGTTTACAAAAATAATACAGCTGTGAAAATAACGACTGACCATCTGCTTTCTGGCATGCTAAAATGAAGTAGTAATTCATTAAATACTAAATAAAGGTTGCCATATCTGCTATCCAAAAGCCATAAACCCTTGCAATCCCATTTTTGAAGTGTCAAAGAGAAGTTCTTGCTGTTTGAATCTTTCTGCAAAAACAGTTATGAAGTATAATAATACTTACATGTGCAGTTTAATTCATCAGATCCATCCAGGCAGTTTTCCATTCCATTGCAAATGTAATGTTGAGGTATACAAATGGTATCGTCACACCAACGATTACCTAGTGAACAAGGAATATGTACAATACAAAGCCATACCACAGCTTTATCAAAAACAAAAAAAAAAACAAACATTTTGTTAAACTTATGAAGTCTATGCAGCAGGAAGTGAAATTATACTTTAGGATATTGAAAAACTGCTTAATAAAATTATATTATTAAAAACGTTTTTAAACACAAAAATGCTTGAACATGCATATTGTGAATTTTAGGTAGTTTAAAGTGTTTGAGATCATGTATGAGATTGTGCGGCTTCTGTATTATATTCAGTATGTCTTCATCCCCGAAAATGTACTTAATTAGGCAGAAATGGAAGCAATTGTTATGGTAACACTAAAACGGAAGAGAAGCCTTGCACTGTAAATATAATATTGCTATGTAAATGTAGATTTGTATACAAAATCCTAAGGCAAAGAAGAAAACTGGAAAAACAGCTCCAAGGAGAAGTTTTATGCACAGCATAATACAACAAGCTTATAGCATAGAGTGCTTCAACCGCGCTTTAAACATAAAAGGCAATTCAGTTTCAAAATCAACTCTGTATTTCTGTGTGGAATCTCACTCTACCAGCCACAGCCAAAAAGAATCATGTAAAAGGCATCGTGCAAATTCAATAAATTATGATGATTGAAAACTCCCAAATGCTAAGATACAAATCATAAATTATACCACACAGTTGTCAAGACTAGATGTATAAAGTGGTTTTAACAAAATATTGATGAAATAAAAAGTTTGAAATATAAACGGTATATCTTATTCCTTGGCAACTATGGAAGAAGAAATTAAAGTTATTTCTACATATTTTTTATTGCAGCTTTATAATAGCAGCTTCTATTGTTACCAGTCGTTAAACGGAGCATGAAAAGTGCGATTTTAGCGGCAGTACAATTACTACAAACTTCATGCCATCGACTGTCTATTTCACCATGAATAAATTGTGGACCATGTTCACATACAACTAATCAAGGTATTTTAAAGTATTAATATATTCCAAGTGAAAGAATTATTTCTATATAGGGTATATCATGAGTTGTCATTGCTATTGATTTGACACTAATTGTTACGCGCAATCCTTTAACTCCCACGTGCGTTGTGTGAGCTATGGTAACGCTAGTCGTATTGCAATACCAGTGTGAATAAAGAAATCAGCATAAATATTAAAAAAGAGTAGTATTGTTATATACAGGTAGACATATTTTAATGAATAATCTGATTCATTAATTTTTCAGCAAATTATAAGTTACTGAATTGCAGCATAATGAATTTTGGCACGTTCTACCCTGCTAATATGGGAAAGGTTTTTCAGCTTTTTCATGAACTAATAATAGATCATTCACTAGAAGAAAATGGGTGGAATAGACTCACTGTCACACGTAATGCAGTTTCGCTCGTCCTCTCCGTTGTTACATTCAAACATGCCATTACACAAAAGTTCTTGAGGAAGACAAATGTTAGTAAGGCGGTAGAAATTGCAATAAAAAGGACAACCTGCAATATTAATTTTGTAACTTGACGTTAAACGTTTCAGTGAATGTCATACAATATCAGACGAAAGAGTGAAATATAAACTGTGACGTAAACAAATTTAAATATAAAGTATACTGTAGTTTAAATTTAGAATGAATCTATAGTTTATTCTTTGTTATAACTGAAAAATATCAAGTACACTTCAAAAGTTGATAAATTTGCATTAAAAACATTCGTTGCGAAATATAGTTGTTTGAAAAGATGTTTTTGCATTTAACAGCAGCGATATCAACTACTTATACAATATAAATCATAAATTATTTAATGTTACAGTTTTAGAATAAGAATTAATTGTTATCATTATTAGGTGATGTAGCTGATAAAAAGTGATTGCATTGGAAGATAAGACCAAGGACATTTCTTGACAAACTTGTGTAATATGAACTATTCAGTTTGTGCACAATATTTCATTCCCTTTTAATTGCCCATCCGATTTAATAATAATAATAATCTTGAAGCTGTAGACTCATACCTGTTTCGATTTCACTCACTAAATAGGAAAGCATAAAGCCTGGGATAATACTGTCACCCAACGATACGGCACTCTTTCGAACTGGGTTGACATTGCAGACACTAACAACCGGAAACGGTACTTCTCCAAAAATAGCCTATAAATTTCCGTCAGTATATCCATTTCATCTCATATTATCTTGCTGTTTTCAACCATTTTATTTATTTGTGAGACTTCTTTTGCAACATTGATAGAAAATAATCAAACTAGAGATTGAATAATTTACCTTTTAAAATAAAATTAAAGTATTTTTACATAAAATATTCAAATGAAATAAAATGGAGCGTGTATTATGTGTAAATAAAATTACGTGAACCATCCTACCATCCTGTATAGGGAGACAGAGAGGGGGGAGAGAGAGAGGAAGAGAGAGAGAAAGAGAGAGAGAGAGAGAGAGAGAGAGAGAGTCATCTAGGTTTGATAATAGCAGTACAGTCCATATATGATCAAACAATTAAATATCCTACTCTTTGTGAGTCTATATCTCAACTTAAATAAAAATCAATGAATTAATGCAAATACCTATATTTTCAAATCGAATTGATAATTATTAGTGTTGCTTATTTAAAATAGAAAAGCCTCTTGAAATGAAAAAGTAAGGAGAGTAATTCGAGTAAGATTTACCTAAGTACAAGATGAGAGTTAATAGCAAAATATATAGGCATGTCTGGACATTTCCGTTAACCAGTAAACACTTGCAGAATGACAGTATGATCTTTAAATGATATCCCAAATAAAACAGGTGAGAAGCATAATGCTTCTTATTGCCAAAAATGCTAGAAATATCTGAAGAACTGGAGTTCTAACAAGAAATAGGACTTTTATCTCTGAAACATTGGATTATAAACACTTTGTTTGACAATATTATGCATCTTTTTTTAAAATAAAATTCATCATGAAATATAAGCTGTTTTTGCTTATATAGCAAATATGAGAAAACAGAAAACAGTTTTAATGTGTAATAGTAATATTGTGATTATTTTATTTACGTCTGCACGCACTTGTTGACGGATCGTCACTTCTCGCTTGTAAAATTGATTACAGAGAACATATATGAATCTGAAGCAGGCTATGCTTGTAGCGAGGACAATCAGGCTCCAGAGAACGCGGATCCATGTCCTCTTGGACGTTGATATCCTACTTATACCATGCGCGGTTGTGCTTTCAGCAAATTGTTTTAGAATATCACGAATCATTTTCACACAATAGTTTCTCCTTTCGTGTACACATTCAGTGTTTCTGTGACTTTATCTCTTAATTCTCATGATAAAGTATAATACAAGTTTTCAGCTTAAATTCATGACATATTTGGTTGATGACATGACATATTTACCGTTATTTACTTTAATAAGGATAGAGTTTTATTTGTTAATTATTTATTGGCATGGCTAAGATAATACTTTGAATATTTAAAGCTTTTAAAGCAAGCTATAATACAATGATATAGATTACACATTCCTATATTTAGTTGGAACAACTTAGCAAAATAATTGCCATAGTGGATCAATAAGTGCTTTGACAATGGAACTCAATGTTAAAGAACTATCAGGTAATGAAGTGCTGACTGGCTCACAAGTAACTGCTGACGTGCTCACATGTAAGCACTGAGGTGCTCACATATAAGTGCTACTTGTTTGAGTCACGTGACCCCCCTAGGACATACTATGTGCTGATCCCCCCCATAGGACATACTAATTGTCGACCCCCCTAGGACATACTAAGTGCCGATCTCCCCCCCCCCCCTCCCCGGACATACTATGTGCCAATCTCGCCCTCTCCCCCTCCAGGAGAGCAAAATTCAGCCAAACCATGAAAAAGGCCACTTTGGCTAAGTCTTAGCGGTATAAAAGGATGAGCGAGACCAGTTCCAGCGTTGCAACAACAACGGCAGCCAGGTCAGTAAGCTTTCATATGCTATTTGCATAGGTGGCTATAAGCATAATGTTAAAATCTTAAAAACCAAAACAAGTTGATAACTTTCGTCATGTTCAACCGATTTGAATGAGAATTTTACCGTTTGTTTTATATCTAGTTTTCACATAAAGTGGTCAAAGGCTATTTGCATAGGTGGATGCACACATAATATTTATTTTAGTTACTTTTTTAAAAAGCAGATAACCTTCGCCATGTTTAACCGAGGTGAATGAAAATTTAACCGTTTGATTCAGTTTTATATCTAGTTTTGACATAAAGTGGTCACAGGCTCATCCTTTTAAGGACCACCTTCTCTTACGAAATAACGCTAGTCAGTCTGTGTGGGTGTATAAAAGGATGAGCGAGACGCAAATTTCACCTATATCAGTTCTAGCGATTGATGCGACAACAACAGCGGCAACCAGTTTACACTCACCAGTCCTCTGTCATGGTTCTGATGTAACATTTCAATCTATGGAATTGTTCGAGGCACATACATGTAAGCCAACTCAGATGAAACGTGTTCGTGAAGAGCTTGCTGAGGAGAATGAAGCCAAGAGACGAAAGATGCAACAAGATGGCATCTACATACCCAGTTCAGTCCTCTGCCATGGATGCTATGTAATGTTTCCCTCTTTGGAGTGTTTGAGGCACATGCATGCAGACCACCACCTAAGATGGAAAATGTACTTCATGAAGAACAAGCTGCAAAAAGACAAAAGACGGGACAAGTAGGGAGAGGCAGAAGGGCTAGTCTTTGTGAAAACGTGCAAGAAAAACGGTTGGAGTCTGAGAATGGAACAGATTTACTACTTGAAATGCGACATCATGAGAACCGTATCAAGACACATTTGTTGGAGACTTGAAACCATGGAATGAAATGGTATATTGTGGTGCATGTGCGCTTCAAGAAAATGACGGCGAATACAGAAGGCGTCATGACAGAACAAGTGGATAATGCATTTATCAGCAGTCTAACATATACAGCATACAATCCAGCAGATATTGAACAGGACTTGCCAGAAGCCTATAAAGAATTGTTCACTAAGTTTGCTGACCATGAGCGACAATTCTCTGGCTGGGTGTTGGATAACATACTGTACACTGAACTACATACAGCTACATCAGCGCCTCTGGAACCAAGCAGTTTTATCCCATTGCTGAAGAAAGTGAAGAATACGAATGGTGTGTTAAACATTAAGAATGAAGACAACAAGTGTTTCTTATGGTCCGTATTGGCTCATCTTCACCCTCATACCTACAATCCACATTGCATGAATCATTACAAACGATTTGAGAACGAATTAAAGGTAGAAGGTATGGCATTTCCCACACCGTTTACGGACATTCCAAAGTTTGAAAATGAGAACGATGTATCCATCAACGTGTTTGGATATGAACAAGATGTAGTTGTTCCGATACAACTCAGTCGAAACGTCAGTACCAGAGAAATCAAGATTGCTAATCAAAATCTGATTAGCAATGACACGAAAAGGCATTATTACTGCCTCATCAAGAATTTTAGCAGACTTATCGTAGCAAGTATAATGGAGCAATTGTTTCAACTGTCTTCACGGGTTTATGCGACAAGATCTTTTAGATGAGCATTGTAAAGTGTGTGGCAAGCATGGAGCGCAACGTTTATCATTCCCCAAGGAACCTTTCAACAAGAATGTAGCCAAACAAAGGCGAGCACCTTTTGTGATTTATGCCAACTTTGAATGTTTCACGCGAAAGCATGAAGAAAGAGACAAGTATCAACATCATCGTCCAATCAGCTTTGCCTAGCTTTGTGGAGGTCAGCCAGTATGACACACGAGCACCAGTAGCGTATCGAGGAGACAATCCCGTGAAAGTCTTTTCAGACGATATGGTTAACGAGCATGATCGTATTGTTCGTGGTTTAGAGCAGACAAATGATATGGTGATGACTCGTGAAGACCAAGAGAATTTTAAGAACGCCGTCGATTGCTACATTTGTCATGAGCCTCTAGAAACGGATCGTGTGAGAGATCATGACCATCTTAATGGCAAATACCGCGGAGCTGCACATAATGAATGCAACTTACAATTTCGACTTAGAAAGGATAAGCAGAGGGATAAAGATTCTTGTATCATTCCTGTGTTTTTCCACAATTTGCGAGACTATGCGAGACAAAAGTTGATAAATTTGCATTAAAAACATTCGTTGCGAAATATAGTTGTTTGAAAAGATGTTTTTGCATTTAACAGCAGCGATATCAACTACTTATACAATATAAATCATAAATTATTTAATGTTACAGTTTTAGAATAAGAATTAATTGTTATCATTATTAGGTGATGTAGCTGATAAAAAGTGATTGCATTGGAAGATAAGACCAAGGACATTTCTTGACAAACTTGTGTAATATGAACTATTCAGTTTGTGCACAATATTTCATTCCCTTTTAATTGCCCATCCGATTTAATAATAATAATAATCTTGAAGCTGTAGACTCATACCTGTTTCGATTTCACTCACTAAATAGGAAAGCATAAAGCCTGGGATAATACTGTCACCCAACGATACGGCACTCTTTCGAACTGGGTTGACATTGCAGACACTAACAACCGGAAACGGTACTTCTCCAAAAATAGCCTATAAATTTCCGTCAGTATATCCATTTCATCTCATATTATCTTGCTGTTTTCAACCATTTTATTTATTTGTGAGACTTCTTTTGCAACATTGAAAGAAAATAATCAAACTAGAGATTGAATAATTTACCTTTTAAAATAAAATTAAAGTATTTTTACATAAAATATTCAAATGAAATAAAATGGAGCGTGTATTATGTGTAAATAAAATTACGTGAACCATCCTACCATCCTGTATAGGGAGACAGAGAGGGGGGAGAGAGAGAGGAAGAGAGAGAGAAAGAGAGAGAGAGAGAGAGAGAGAGTCATCTAGGTTTGATAATAGCAGTACAGTCCATATATGATCAAACAATTAAATATCCTACTCTTTGTGAGTCTATATCTCAACTTAAATAAAAATCAATGAATTAATGCAAATACCTATATTTTCAAATCGAATTGATAATTATTAGTGTTGCTTATTTAAAATAGAAAAGCCTCTTGAAATGAAAAATTAAGGAGAGTATTTCGAGTAAGATTTACCTAAGTACAAGATGAGAGTTAATAGCAAAATATATAGGCATGTCTGGACATTTCCGTTAACCAGTAAACACTTGCAGAATGACAGTATAATCTTTAAATGATATCTCAAATAAAACAGGTGAGAAGCATAATGCTTCTTATTGCCAAAAATGCTAGAAATATCTGAAGAACTGGAGTTCTAACAAGAAATAGGACTTTTATCTCTGAAACATTGGATTATAAACACTTTGTTTGACAATATTATGCATCTTTTTTTTAAATAAAATTCATCATGAAATATAAGCTGTTTTTGCTTATATAGCAAATATGAGAAAACAGAAAACAGTTTTAATGTGTAATAGTAATATTGTGATTATTTTATTTACGTCTGCACTCACTTGTTGACGGATCGTCACTTCTCGCTTGTAAAATTGATTACAGAGAACATACATGAATCTGAAGCAGGCTATGCTTGTAGCGAGGACAATCAGGCTCCAGAGAACGCGGATCCATGTCCTCTTGGACGTTGATATCCTACTTATACCATGCGCGGTTGTGCTTTCAGCAAATTGTTTTAGAATATCACGAATCATTTTCACACAATAGTTTCTCCTTTCGTGTACACATTCAGTGTTTCTGTGACTTTATCTCTTAATTCTCATGATAAAGTATAATACAAGTTTTCAGCTTAAATTCATGACATATTTGGTTGATGACATGACATATTTACCGTTATTTACTTTAATAAGGATAGAGTTTTATTTGTTAATTATTTATTGGCATGGCTAAGATAATACTTTGAATATTTAAAGCTTTTAAAGCAAGCTATAATACAATGATATAGATTACACATTCCTATATTTAGTTGGAACAACTTAGCAAAATAATTGCCATAGTGGATCAATAAGTGCTTTGATAATGGAACTCAATGTTAAAGAACTATCAGGTAATGAAGTGCTGACTGGCTCACAAGTAACTGCTGACGTGCTCACATGTAAGCACTGAGGTGCTCACATATAAGTGCTACTTGTTTGAGTCACGTGACCCCCCTAGGACATACTATGTGCTGATCCCCCCCATAGGACATACTAATTGTCGACCCCCCTAGGACATACTAAGTGCCGATCTCCCCCCCCCTCCCCGGACATACTATGTGCCAATCTCGCCCTCTCCCCCTCCAGGAGAGCAAAATTCAGCCAAACCATGAAAAAGGCCACTTTGGCTAAGTCTTAGCGGTATAAAAGGATGAGCGAGACCAGTTCCAGCGTTGCAACAACAACGGCAGCCAGGTCAGTAAGCTTTCATATGCTATTTGCATAGGTGGCTATAAGCATAATGTTAAAATCTTAAAAACCAAAACAAGTTGATAACTTTCGTCATGTTCAACCGATTTGAATGAGAATTTTACCGTTTGTTTTATATCTAGTTTTCACATAAAGTGGTCAAAGGCTATTTGCATAGGTGGATGCACACATAATATTTATTTTAGTTACTTTTTTAAAAAGCAGATAACCTTCGCCATGTTTAACCGAGGTGAATGAAAATTTAACCGTTTGATTCAGTTTTATATCTAGTTTTGACATAAAGTGGTCACAGGCTCATCCTTTTAAGGACCACCTTCTCTTACGAAATAACGCTAGTCAGTCTGTGTGGGTGTATAAAAGGATGAGCGAGACGCAAATTTCACCTATATCAGTTCTAGCGATTGATGCGACAACAACAGCGGCAACCAGTTTACACTCACCAGTCCTCTGTCATGGTTCTGATGTAACATTTCAATCTATGGAATTGTTCGAGGCACATACATGTAAGCCAACTCAGATGAAACGTGTTCGTGAAGAGCTTGCTGAGGAGAATGAAGCCAAGAGACGAAAGATGCAACAAGATGGCATCTACATACCCAGTTCAGTCCTCTGCCATGGATGCTATGTAATGTTTCCCTCTTTGGAGTGTTTGAGGCACATGCATACAGACCACCACCTAAGATGGAAAATGTACTTCATGAAGAACAAGCTGCAAAAAGACAAAAGACGGGACAAGTAGGGAGAGGCAGAAGGGCTAGTCTTTGTGAAAACGTGCAAGAAAAACGGTTGGAATCTGAGAATGGAACAGATTTACTACTTGAAATGCGACATCATGAGAACCGTATCAAGACACATTTGTTGGAGACTTGAAACCATGGAATGAAATGGTATATTGTGGTGCATGTGCGCTTCAAGAAAATGACGGCGAATACAGAAGGCGTCATGACAGAACAAGAGGATAATGCATTTATCAGCAGTCTAACATATACAGCATACAATCCAGCAGATATTGAACAGGACTTGCCAGAAGCCTATAAAGAATTGTTCACTAAGTTTGCTGACCATGAGCGACAATTCTCTGGCTGGGTGTTGGATAACATACTGTACACTGAACTACATACAGCTACATCAGCGCCTCTGGAACCAAGCAGTTTTATCCCATTGCTGAAGAAAGTGAAGAATACGAATGGTGTGTTAAACATTAAGAATGAAGACAACAAGTGTTTCTTATGGTCCGTATTGGCTCATCTTCACCCTCATACCTACAATCCACATTGCATGAATCATTACAAACGATTTGAGAACGAATTAAAGGTAGAAGGTATGGCATTTCCCACACCGTTTACGGACATTCCAAAGTTTGAAAATGAGAACGATGTATCCATCAACGTGTTTGGATATGAACAAGATGTAGTTGTTCCGATACAACTCAGTCGAAACGTCAGTACCAGAGAAATCAAGATTGCTAATCAAAATCTGATTAGCAATGACACGAAAAGGCATTATTACTGCCTCATCAAGAATTTTAGCAGACTTATCGTAGCAAGTATAATGGAGCAATTGTTTCAACTGTCTTCACGGGTTTATGCGACAAGATCTTTTAGATGAGCATTGTAAAGTGTGTGGCAAGCATGGAGCGCAACGTTTATCATTCCCCAAGGAACCTTTCAACAAGAATGTAGCCAAACAAAGGCGAGCACCTTTTGTGATTTATGCCAACTTTGAATGTTTCACGCGAAAGCATGAAGAAAGAGACAAGTATAAACATCATCGTCCAATCAGCTTTGCCTAGCTTTGTGGAGGTCAGCCAGTATGACACGAGCACCAGTAGCGTATCGAGGAGACAATCCCGTGAAAGTCTTTTCAGACGATATGGTTAACGAGCATGATCGTATTGTTCGTGGTTTAGAGCAGACAAATGATATGGTGATGACTCGTGAAGACCAAGAGAATTTTAAGAACGCCGTCGATTGCTACATTTGTCATGAGCCTCTAGAAACGGATCGTGTGAGAGATCATGACCATCTTAATGGCAAATACCGCGGAGCTGCACATAATGAATGCAACTTACAATTTCGACTTAGAAAGGATAAGCAGAGGGATAAAGATTCTTGTATCATTCCTGTGTTTTTCCACAATTTGCAAGACTATGACAGCCATTTGATCATGGAGGAAATTAGAAATTTCAAATATGAAACGAATACAGTCATTCCCAACACTATTGAGAAATATATTGCATTTACCAAGAGAAATCTAAAATTTACGGACAGCTTCAAGTTGAAGAGTACCTCTCTACAGAAGTTTGTATCCAACCTTGCGGCACAAGGGAAAGATAAATTCTACAACATGACTTCTCACATCCACGACAGTGACAACAACATTTGCTGTGTACCCTTATGATTACGTGGAAGAGCCATCCAAGTTTGCTAAAACACAGCTACCGTCAATGGACAAGTTTTACAGTCAGCTCAGCGAAGAGGACATTAGCGATGAGGATTATGCTCATGCGCAGAATACCACGACCTGTACCTGAAATCAGATGTGCTTCTGCTTGTGGGCGTGTTTGAAATTTTCGTCAAGTATGTCTCAACACGTATGAATTGGATCCTGCCCATTATTATACAGCGCCAGGACAGTCGTGGGATTCTATGTTAAAAGCGACAAAGGTGAAGTTGGAATTGATCAATGACAGTGACATGTACCAAATGATTGAACAAGGTCTACGTGGAGGAATATCTGTGATCACGCACAAGTATGCGAAAGCAAATAACCCCTATGTAGCAGATTACAATTCTGAGATACCGAACAACTACCTGATGTACCTGGATGCAAACAACTTGTATGGCTGGGCCATGTCACAAGCATGCCTCAAAGTGACTTTATGTGGGTGAGTGAGCCAGAATCCCTCGACTTCATGGATGTGGCTGAAGATGACGACATTGGATACATTTTAGAAGTGGATTAGAATGGGGCGGTGTGGCCTAGTGGTTAAAGCCGCTGTCACAGCCAAACGTTGTGGTGCTGTAGGTCGTGGATTCGAATCCTGTTTATGCCTAGGAATCACAACATTAGTTACACACCTAGGGATATTGATGTGCTTATATAGTTTTCTGCCTTTCTACTTAGGAATATTGTAAAGCGCCAACTTTGCTGTATCAGATAGGGACTGTAAGAAACATTGTATGAGTACGTCGATTTAATAGTAATCTTGGGTTAAAAATAAATATGACTGTAGTGTATGTTCGAAACTTGATGTAAAGCGGTTTGAGCAGTTGTTTCAACGGGGAAGGCGCTATATAAAAACCCAAAATTATCACCGTGACACTGCTTCAAATGAAAGCTTTAAATTGGACGAATATTTGCTATATAACAATTACCCGTCTCTGCGCCCATGCACTGCTTTTGTAAACTGCCCAGCCATATTCTCTCTCTCATCTCTCTCTCCCTTCCTATCTCTCTCTCTCCATCTCTCTCTCTCTCTCTCTCTCTCTCTCTCTCTCTGGCTATCTATCTTTCTCTCTCTCTCTCCATCTCTCTCTCTTTGTCTATCTCTACCTTCTTCTCTCTTTCTCCCTCTCTCTAACTCTTTGTCTATCCCTATCTTCTTCTCTCTCTCCCTCCCTGCTTCTCTCTCTTTGTCTATCTCTGTCTTCCCCTTTCTCCCTCTCTCTCTCTGTCTATCTCATTCTTCCTCTCTCCCCCCTCTCTCTCTCTTTGTATATCTCTATCTGCCCACATACAATCCATGATCGTCATAGTCACTACCTGGTGCCTCCAGAAGGGAAATGTGTCAAATTTAGAGAATTGTCAGAGCACGGTAAGAAGCTACGGAAAGATCTGGACATGAAAGGCAAACCTAGTGAAAAGCTCATTCCTAACTTGCGTGACAAGAAGAAATATGTGCTTCATTATGGGAATTTGCAAAAGTACGTCTCACTGGGGTTGAAAGTCACCAGCGTGCACCGCGCCATCATGGTTGCACAGAGCAAATAGTTAGAGAAATACATTACCCTGAACACAGAAAAGAGAAAATTGGCCAAGAACCCGCTTAAGAGAAAGACTTCTTCAAACTGATGAACAACTCTGTGTTTGGCAAAACCATGGATAAGGCGAATCAATGTTGAACTTGTTCATAAGGAAAAGCGGTTCAAGAAACGCGTGGCCAAGGTTTCTTTCTACAAATTTAAAATTTTCAACGAAGATTTGACCGCCGTACATTTGCGTAAAGTGAATTTGCTTCTGGATAAACCCATTCAATTTGGCTTCACCATTCTCGACCTCAGCAAAGTGCTTATGTTCAACTTTCATTACAATTACATCATGCCAAGTTTCCCAATGCCAAGTTGTTTTACAGCGACACCGACAGTCTATGTTATGACATAGAAACGGAAGATATCTACAAGGATATGCAGCAAGATGCCGACCTGTTCGACACAAGTGACTATCCGCCAGATCATTTCCTGCATTCCAACGTGAACAAAAATGCTTGAAAAAAAGGATGAGACGACAGGCATCCCCATTGAAGAGTTTGTTGGACTTAGACCGAAATGTACATTTTAATGTGTGGTGAGAAAGAAAAACATACGGCCAAAGGCATCACTCGAGCTTGTCAAAGACACATTAAACATAATCAGTATAAAGACAGTTTGTTCAATCAAACTCAAGGTATGGCTACAGGGCACATTATTCAAAGTCATTTTCTCGAAGAAGTTGAGGAAAGTAGCCCTCTCCCCATATGACGACAAGCGATACATGTTGAATAATGGCTATTCCACCTTGGCGCATGGACATTACAAGACGACATTATAAAAGGGGGAGACTCTCCAACTTCAGAATTATTTGAGGTGTGAACACTGAAGCGTTAACATGGAAGTTGGAAATCGGAAGAGATCTGCAACTGATGTGGATACTCTTGCTGATACAGTCAAAGACGTAAAAGTAAAAAATCCCACCACCACCACCACCAAGAAATTGGAAGTGGAGACGACGCAGTGGGAGTCGTGGGAGGGAATGCTTTCTCTAGGAAATGGAAAGTGCATTAAAATTATGTAATGTAATTTAAAGTAATGAAGGTGTGGTGAACATTTGCAGGTACCTCAGAAATGAGGGGTCTTGAAGAAACCGTCCTACGGAAAAGGTTATTTTGCTGACAATGCCTGAATGGAAAATGTTGAAGAAGCAGGTGAAAGAAGTGGATAAAAGGCTTTGAAGGCAAGAAGACACCTTATAAAGTCTACTGTCATCATGAATGCATTAGTGTTTAACGGCGGTGCTTCCTTCACTGTAAATGACATGAATGAAGTGATGATAAACTCGGCTTATCGGTTTAAACCTAAAGTGTCGAAAGACTTTAAAAACATACCGTTTAAACCTGGATTTAAACGAAAACATGAAAATAATGTTGAAGTGTTAGTTATTGGACATTATTCTGGCATACGTGTAGATTCTGGAAAAATCTTTTACAGGATTATCCAGAGGATTTTAATGGAGTTGTGCCAGATACTCCCTATACATCATTAATTGACTTTGATATGAAGAGTTGGCACGCAGTCTTACGATTCCTAGAGGCTAAACAGCATTCACAAAATGGAGGACTTTTTATCAGATTATGAACTCATTACAGATGGATTCTCATATATGAGAAACGCATGTGATGACATTGTGCTAAGACATTTTTGAAAGTATATCATACTATCGTCTGCAGAACAATCTGTGTTGAAGAACCATCTTGAGAAGCTGACGATACCTGGCTTTCTGCATGTACTCTCAAATGATTTACAAGTGCGTGTGACTAAGAACTGTCTAGACGTGTTTGTACAAATTCGCCAGCATGACGGGCTTACAGAACACTACTACTATATCACCCTTAGCACAGTGAAATGGAATGCTCTGTTACAAGCATTGGATTGGAAAGAACCTGATGCTTGAATTCAAAGGGGAAAGAGTACAACCCATGCGGGGTACCAAGCCCATTGAGTTGGCACATCCCATGTGGGTTATGGTGATGGACATAGACATGAATGAAGATGGATATGAACTGAAACTGTCTGAACATGAAGCTGTTAAAATTATAAAGTTTGGTAATGTGAGTTATATGAGTTTTCATAGCATTTACAAATGTGGGTATAATGTCTATGATACAGATATTAATTTGGATCGTAATGAATGGCATTCATTTATCAATGCATTGAATGCATTTGTAAAATAAATGTTTTGCATGTATTGAATAGGTTTGTAAAAAAAGTTTGTAAAGTAATTGTTTAACATGTAAATAATGTATTGGACAGTCAGAAAGAAAGTTGTATAAAATCTGCTTTTTTATTATAACAAAAAATGAAAATTAACAATTACTACAGCTTAACTAATATAACTCTATATACAGCATCAATAAAACAATTACGAAAAACAGCTTAACTAATACAACAATAATAAAACAATGGTTTATAATGTCTATATACGAAATCCTTTACAAAAAAATCACCTTCACTTCTGTTCAATGCATCTACAATATCAAACATACTCTGATCTCCAGCTCTATACAATATATAATATACACAATAAAAAACTACATGTAGATGATATCGATGTTTGTAATGGTATGGAATTATACATATCGTCATTACTTAAAAACGTTTGTAAACGATTATCTAGAGGTGAAAGTCCATATAAGTCAAATATTCTACAGAGTCTTTGTCAAAATACACTGCCACCCAATGCTCTCCTGTGTTCATCATGATCGTCTGTGTTGATGCAATAGACACCGAGTTGTAATGATGGTAACTGGTCCATGGAAAACACGCATTGAAACAAGTCTTTTGTCATCCAATCAAAGGTCAATATGGCATCGATCTGCTTCGTGTTCATAACTGATAGTCGAATTGAATGCTGCGATTTGCACTTATTTCAATACTGTTATCAAATTTAACATAGACTATGACATTGACTGTATTTTTCAAGGCACCAACAAAATTAATCTTGCAGCCGCAAATTCCCATGTTTGATAAGGGGATAGTGGTCATCACCGTCATAATCAGGTGTTAAGTCGAAAGAAAATAATGCATAACCTCTAGGCCAATCTATCCGTTTTATGATAGAACTTTTCTCACCATTCAATTTATGAAAAGATTTGTAAAGAGTTTCAAAAGCGTCAAAATATTTGTTCTGCGTAATGGCAAGCTTGAGAGGTGTGTTTAGGACTGGTTCAACATCCGTGTATAGTTGCATGTAGTCCAAATTAAAATGTTCAAAATTGTATGGATTTCTCAATGCTGTTCCAGCAAAGGATTCATTACGAACCTGTCCAATTACAATACGTTTTTGTAATTGACCCAAAAATATGTTATCTTTCACAAAAGATTAAATTCTTGCTAGAATGGCCAAATTTTATATTCTTTTCTAGCAATAGGCAACTTGGCAGGAGTTTTCATCAATGTATATGTATGTCCTAAATGAATACCTGGACTAACCCTCACTTTGCGAATGGTTAAACACGC
Organism: Protula sp. h YS-2021; assembly: GCA_949752745.1. Lineage (NCBI taxonomy): Eukaryota > Metazoa > Annelida > Polychaeta > Sabellida > Serpulidae > Protula > Protula sp. h YS-2021. The sequence goes on along the minus strand of OX457025.1, from coordinate 98,152,733 downwards.
CTCAAATAAAGGTATTATTTGCAGCCATTGATACACATTCATCTATTTGTCTATGTAAACGCAATTTCAAACTAATGCTATTGGGAAGATAGCGATCCTGCTCAAACAAATCTACCCTTAAACTGCCTGTAGGCATAAACTCACGGCTGAGGCGCGTATGCAAATAACGATTATGTAAACCATTATTTCCTTGCTCACCTATATCACCACCGTCAGGATTTACATGAAACCCTGATACATATCTTTTATGATTAGCTCTTTTCATCTCATAAGCATTCATTGACCCGGCAGTATCCTTATACATGAGACGCATAGATCGCTCAGAATTGGGACTTTCTAACGAATCATGAATGAGGTGGGAAATAATGCTGATATAGCCGTGGGTATTGTTACTATGTGATACCAATCGATCATTAAGAAATAATTCAATAATATACCATAACCCATTAAACAAATCATTGATGCATGATACATTGTCATCTGCACTACATGGTGTTCCACCACCCTTTACAATGCAGCATACAATGTGAAGTTTGCTGTTCTTTAAATCTATATATTCTTCTGTACTTGTAGGAATGTAAAATTCTATTGGGGCGGCCTCTCTAATGGTAGTCAGTGGTTGGTATGTGAAACCATTCCAATGGAGAAAGACTGCATTCACATGAATGATTATGAATTAAATGCATTTGTGGTGTGTTTAAAAATATCTTTTTTATTTTTTGTTGATATTATCCGTCTAAATGTTTTTCGTCTTCTGGCACGTTTCGGCGATTGCACTCTCTTTTATCCTTCTAACACATCACCAATCACATGCTGTGCAAGTCGGCCCGTAACATCTTTCGCGATATTTTTAGCAGCCTTTTTAAGATGTGGCGCAACGATCTTAGAACCTGCCCTAAGTAGTGGATAGCTTTGCGAGCCAATGATCCCAGTTTCAACCAATACCATCTCCATATTGTATTCGCGCTCTTTTGAATCCTGGAAATTCCCCGCCCACTTGACGAAGAAAATGCAGATGGATCGTGTGTGTATGATTTCATAATGCTTTTGGTCGAAAATGAAGTTGACAGATCACCTTTCCAGTGACATTATTGCCTGTATCATCCTTAATATTCATTTCTATCATGTGAAATTTGGATGTGTTCACAGGAACATAATTAGGTTCTTCATAAGTTTTCATAATAATATCACCATCTACACCTTTAATGGGAACAGAACGTAGCAAAGGAACATAATAATCTCCAATAACTTGTGGTTCACGAATACTGCAATACACATAAAGTAAATAAAATCCTTGTATTTTTACCTGCTTTATGTGCAGCAGGGCCAGATTGTCTATACCATTGATCTGGTATAAATCCTAAAATCTCTCACCTAATCCAGCAGAAAAGACAATTTCATAAGCATCTGTCAAAATAAGAAAATTTATAATACTTTACCCGAATAGAGCTTACATCTATAGAGAGTTCTAATTCTTCATTGACTGCAGTACATATTTCTTTATGGATCTTTAGTAACCATATGGAGTGGAATGGAATGAAATATTAGCATCTACAATTTTGGATAAATTGATTTCAAACATGTGGTGGTAGCAACCAATGTTTCTTTCAACAAATCAATAATATTGGAATTGGCGATAACATCACCCGTTTCCAACACATTTTTCTCTGTCCATTTTGTACCATATTTCTTAAGTTCTGCTAAAAGTTGTATTACTTTCCATGATAGGTTGAAAATGGTTTAGCAATATTAACTTTTCTGGTTTTTCAGCTGATGTAACAGACTTTTGTTGCTGTAGTTGTGATTGACGACCAAGAAGTTGAGATATTTCCATTGCCTTTTCACGAGTTCGTTTTCCACGTAAAAGTTTATTCACTTTTGTTTTAATTCTACCATTTTTCTTTTCTAATAACATTTTATATTCGTATTCAGGAATGAGGACCATTTTCAAAGTATGCTTCATTTTAACAGCAATTGGGCTAACAAGGGTAACGCAAATTTAGCAATAGCTCCAATAATTCCTCCTTTCTGATTGATCAACTTATTTTTCCTTCGAAGTGCTATCTTTTATTTGCCAGTGTGCGTAGGATATGACGCTCACGCTTGAATTCCTTAAACTTTTTTGAGCTTAAGAGTAAATTCAATATATTCAAGCAAATTTCAAACAAGCTAGTTAATTCCTCCTTAGTATCTTGCTGTAGCAAGGATGTGAGTCGTTTGGGCCCACTGCGTGCGAGCAAGTGAAGAAAAGGTTGGTTAGGTTAAATACGTTTAGACATCTTGACTGGGAATGGTTAAATGACTTGGTCCTTGTTCACACACCGCTTTATCAATCTATACATAATGCGTATCTTTTGGTAAAATGCCTGTACAAATACGCAGGAGGGGGTTTAATTAGCTTTTGATATAGAATTTCCTTGACTAGAGAAGTTTTACCACTCCCTGTAGGTCCAGAGACCAAACATGTGATTGGATGCTTCATTTTTGAATGTCTGTTTCTTTCATGAAACTGTTAAACTTCTTATGCCAACCTAACCACTTCAAAAATTATTCTTTCACACCTCGTTGTTTTTCGTTTTCAAGACCTTTTCAAATCTGTAAATAGATTCAATATCCTTTGTCACTTTCTGCAGTTCTTCTTCATAGAAATGTCAATCAATATCTTCATCCCAAAAGTCTTTTACACGATAAAAATGTATTCCTTGCTTCTTACAGCGAAGTGTAATAATGAAGACTTCTTGCGTCCATTTTATGTGATAATTCCGTTGAAACATGTATTTCATGTGGGAAATCCAGTATCCAAATCCAGTATAGATACTATGGTGTGAATAATTGAAGACCATTGGTCTTCAATGAACACTATCCAACTACTCGTTCATCAAATGTGATAGCATCTACAATATATTTCTCACAACGTTGATTTGCATTGTATAACACTTTATCTAAATGAATATAATATTTAGCTTCATTACAATATGCATAGACACATGTGACATGGCAAGTATGTTTTTGACACTCCTCATGATTACAAGCAGGACATAATAAACATGCAAATTCTTTTACAGCTGATAACACTTCTTCACAATATACTTTTTGAGCAATATATTGTCTCAATGTAATGTCTGCCATTTTGCTGCAATATAGATTAACCACTCTCTCACTTCATCAAACAGTTTTGGATCAAATCGAGCAAAGTGATATGCTGCTTCAACATCAAACTCCTCAGCTCCGTCAATGTCTGAAAACACACACTCTTTGATGAAATCCTCACGTAAGTTTATCAAGTTCATCGTGGAATGAGACAGTTCGCAATAGATGTTGATGTGTTCCAGTTGCTGTTGAACAGTCCCAAAATGTGCCAGTTCACTTATAATGTAGTCCAAGTACTTGTTCTTGAAACACGTTTCTACATCCATCCTTGCTTCGCATGTCCACACGTCTACACTCTTGTCGTACCACACTTGTTGAAGTATTAGATAAGCCATTCACATCACTTTTATACGCTCTCATACAAATTTCTAACAACTTTCTCATTCTATTCTGACCAGGATATGAAGGAGATGACAATTGTTTAACACCAGCTCCCCACAAGGAATCATAAGTTGGTTCAACTAAAGTCTTATCTTTACATTCTTTTAACTTTTAGCAAAATAATACACACTGATTCAATTTGACATACATAACATCTTGCATTTGCTCATCTTCACTGTATGCCACAAAGGACATTGCTTTCTCACTTTAGCTATACGTTTCACTTCATATCCATTTCTACATGAAACAATAGCCGAAGCAATATCTTGACGGTGATGAAAAACTGCTTTCTCATATTGATATAAAGCTTCACTCGAGTTGAACGTATGTCCGTACTTTTCAAGTCGTGTTGGAAACCTGTTTGAAAGAACATCCTTATGACTGTTAAATAATAACACATTCCCAATGTCGTATCTTTTTTTCAAAGTTTGATAATGTTCACCAAGACTTTGTTTCTTTGTTTAGTCCGTCGCTGACATGTTTGAATGTTCCTGTAATAGGATAATGATGAGAATGGTAAGCTTCTTTTAAAATTTCTGCTACCTCTTCTATCATTTTTGTTTTTGTTCAGTTTGAAAAATTCACATAAGATTAAATGTGCTAAAAAGAAAAACATTGTTGCTATATGTTCTAAGTTGTTAAAAGGTTGTTGCTATATCTTTAAAGTTGTTGAAAAGGTATTTTCTCTTACCTGATCTGTGTAGAGCTGCTCTGTTTCTTCTTCTTTGCAACAATCTCTTTAAAAATCACCCACGAGAAAGTACACTTCTGTATCAGTGCGGGAAGAATAGAGCGCAAAATCAAAGTCAAAGTCAGATGTTCTATTCCATTTTTATGACATTCTGCAATAAATCTTGAACGTAGTTCAATCACAACGAGGCTGGTGTACAACATCCCGAAAAGCGCCTAAATGGTAAAGTTGATAGCCTGGAGTTCCGCAGCAAGCAAGTTTAGCAATCATAAAGTCAACATAAGCATTTTAAAAACACAAGTCCATCTTTTCGGTATGTCCTGAACAGCAAAATGTGGCTTCTATTTCTCTTCAAGTCTTTAAGTCTCCACACTTGCTGCAGAAGTTGTCTGGTTCACACATCTTGCAATTGTACTTGAGACAGTGGCAATGATGATCCTGATCATATCCGTATCCATATTCGTATTCATGTTGCTGTAATATGTATATTCTTTCCATTCAAACAGTGATGCGCGTACAAAACTGACATAACGCATGTCTAGATACGAAATGACTTCGTTTGCGTTAAATACAGTTTGAAGCCAATGTTGCGTAAATTTTTTGTTCTTACACACGATATTCCACAAGGATGGTGCTAAAGCAAGCCATTTCTCTCCACGTTTGATTCGAAGAAATGGTCCAAATTCTCCATCTCCACAGTAATTTTTAGGTTTGCAGTAATTTTAAAACTGCTTATCTTCCCCATGGCTGTACATTGAATGATGACTTCACACCCCACTCCTTTTATGCCATCACAAATTGCAGAGTCAGCTCCTTTTACTGTTCTTCAAACATTTTACAAAGTTCTGTATTCACCTCAACTCGTCAATTGCTGAATCGAACAAGTTCTGGTACAAACGTTGACAATGAAACATCATCATCATCATAATGTAAAATAATTCTAGCAGCCTCAACTGCCCAAATTGTATTGGCGTTGATAAATGCTTAATCAATGTGGTAAGTGTTCCCTGGTAAATGTAGTTCTTCATATTCGCCCAGAAACGAGTGGATGAAACGATTTCTAGGAATTGTCATTATAACAGCCTCCCAGTATTTATGCATATTCTTCACTTGCAAAATCCAATCCGATTCCAAACCCGGAAGCTTTGAAAACACATAGTCAGCATAGTTCACTTCGAAGACATCATCCATGGTTTCTACACATCTGTAAAGAAGTAATGTTGACATTTTCGACACTAAATACACCACGTGAAAGATGATATGTGGTTTCTCACTCATCTTTCTATACCACTCAGATTTCGCCAATGTGGCCTTTTTGCTGATTTGGCTGAATTTTGCTCTCCTGGGGTAGGGGTTCAAAAACCAAAAAGCCTAAAATTGTCTGAAACATGAAAATATGCAAAAATTTGAAAATGCCCCCTGAGTTCTGGAACAGAAAATGACTTCAGAATGTTTCTACACTACTTTCGCATGTAATGTCTGACAAATTCACATTTGAGTTCTGACAAAGTCACATGGAAGTGCTGATGTACTCACATGTAACTAATTACTTATCAAACTCGACATTCCTTCATAAGCCAAGCAACACTTTTGGGTGGTTTGAGTGTGACATCACCTACATATTGTAACAAAGCCCCTTCTTATAATTAGAATGCTTAATATGTTATCTTAACAAATGGTTTATTTTAACGTGCGAATTAAAATTTCCTTTATGGGTTTATCAGCAGCGTCAAGCTTGTTACTAAATCTTACCACTTAAACGTGCAACTCATTAAAAGGTTAATAGGGAGATAAGCAATCTTCCTTTATTTTTATGTTCTCTCGTTAATTTAGTTTATGGTATTTTCACAGCATCCAGTTTTGGAAATAACCCTGGTGAACAAGGCGTCAAACATTAAGAATATTTATCTCGCATTTATGTCACTGTGTATCCTTCTAAAATCGTAAACAAAGTAATTAAAAATCTGTTCACCTCAGCTTAAAAAGTCACACCTGCAGAACAAAGGAATTCCAATGTAAATTAGGTTCAAGCGTGTGGAACTAACGGCATTCCATTGTCCGGTATATAACCCCGAGCCCGGCTCGAGAGCGCAGATTTAGATTCAGATTTGGATTTTAGATTTTGGTTTTCGGACACTTTTGGAATGTTAATCTCTTGTCAAGTTTCAAAATAAATAAAATTACTGAAGAAAACTTAGTTTATTTTTCACAACTAATTAGTGACTCTGTTACACTGGTGCCGTCTACCAGAATAAATAAGAAAATATAAAAAAAAGAGAAAGAAATATATGCAAAATCGATGGAAAATAATTTCAAAAACGAGTTTAGGAAATTTCTCATCTCTCGTCAATCGGAAAACCAAGAAAAAAGATCGGAAAATAACGAAATTATAGAAATTCTCTCGGACTCGAAGAAACTCTCACAATATCCGACACAGAGGAGAAAGAAGAGAACCAACCAACATCCTCTCAAGCCCAAACCAAAGATATTAGAAGGATGATACGAAGAGAAACACCACACGAAATAAAAAAGAAAATCAGAGACGTCCAGAGGTCTCTGCTAAGGGACCAATCTAGACTGGTTGTTCAAATTCAACGTCCCACCGGCAAAGTGCGCTCGTTCTGGAGATCGCCATACCAGAAGACACCCACCAGACCAACGCGTGACGCAAGCTGCCAGACGGACCCCACAGAACTCTGAAAAGACAGCCAAGCAGTTCAACAGGCAAGCAGCCCAATAGCCAAGCAGCCGGCAACCCAACAGACAAGCAGCCAGAGGGACATTTAAGCAGCCAGGACATTTAAAAGTCAGGTTAGTGGCATATTACTCATCAAATTTCACCTTATAAAAAGCACGAAATGTCGGTAAATTTAATAGAACAAAAATGAATCCAGACGAAGTGCCCCTACCGTTAGAAAAATGACCCCTTAAACCTTTTTCAAAGATCCATTAAGTCCCTTCAGCTCGAAATGCGTGCACAAGGTATCTCTAAACAAATTAGGGATTTAGATGGGCAGAGCTCACGGAAATTTAAAGATTGGCTTAGGGAGATTGATAGGGACGGGTCGGTGGTGGAGGCTGATGATGAGAGATACAGAGCTTTCGCTCTCCAAACGTTAAAGGGACCCGCGTCTGACTTTTTAGGAAGGGTCCTGAAGCAAAATCCCCGAATGCCCTGGATCCAGTTAAAACAACTATTAAATAATTAGTTTAGTGACTTCTGAGATAGCCATCTGGCTGAACAGAAATTAAGAAAAATGACCCAAAACAAAGATGAGTCCATCAAGAATTTTATTGAAAGAATTTTTCACATGGCCGAAGAGGCTTATGTCGGCGAAGATTTACGAAACCCCCTCATACAATCAGTTTTAGAAGACACCCTAATCGACGGTATCATTAACGATTCAATATCACACAAACTGATTAGGGAAAAACCGAATGACCTCGATGCGGCGCTTAAAATAGCAGCCCAGGAACAACAGGCCTCAAAATCTTTCGAAATAAGGAGAAGATACGAAGAACCAATGGACATTGGTATGGTCAAAACGGACAGCCGCTTAGATCAAATGGCTGAAGCTATAATAAATCTAACTTCTAACATACAAAACATTCTCTCCTTACAAGCAAAGAAAAACGACAATCCAAAGAAAACTGTCTTACCGGCCCTAGGACAAAAACCTCATTATCAGTCGACAGAGGATAACAAACCTATTTGTTACTTCTGCAAGAAAATAGGGCATAAACAAAGAGAATGCAGGGCAAGAAAATTTGCATCTTCCAAAGGCCCCGGTAAGGCGTTAAACTAAAACAGTCTGATTCTCTCCGAACCGGAAAATCAGACAAAGGCCACGGTTCTAATTATGAGGTAAGGTCTGAAACGTTCGAGAGCAAAGTGTGTCCCCTTTCTTTTGGAAAATTTATGTGCGAAGGTTTTGTTATGGTGATCAAAGGGTTCCTTTTGAAAGTGTGAAGCCTGTCTTTTTTCTGTGGTTCCCATGCGTTTCCTGCTCTCAATATTGCAACTGATCAGTCAAGCGTGTTCTTTTGTTTAATATAAATTCCTGGACCACGTGTATCTCGGTGCCAGTGTTCTTTGAAGTGTGTTAAAGGAGGAGCTGTTTTGGGATTTTAAGGCCCGCATAGTCGGTAAATATAGAATTTTGTTTTATATTACCTCGTGTTACTGGTGAAATTATCCCGTGTAATAATTGCAGTTATGTCGTGTAATTATTGAAGTGATTTCATGTACGAGTTTCGGGCCGTAAGTTTACCTTTGTGAGTTTGGTCAGTGAATTGTTGTATTTTTTTTTGTTATTGCATTGTACTTATAAATTGTTGTTTGTTTTACAGACAACCGCGTTTTCAATAAACGGGTGTTTTCCACTTTCGGCCTTTTATTCCGTCACATAGTTGTCGACTGGCCATGCCGTGCCTGACGGAATAAATCCGATGTGCGGCTAACCTCCTTCATGGGGCCGGCCAGATGTGGCCAAGCAGTTTCCTACCACGATGCGCGCTCGCTACGATTACGACGCCGGACAGTTTCGCCGCGCTTGTCACGATGCGCGCTCGCTTCGATCATGACCCCGGGCAGTTTCAACGCGCCTGCCACGATGCGCGCTCACTACGGTCACGGACCCTGGACAGTTTCGCCGCGTCTGCCACGATGCGCGCTCACTACGGTCACGACCCTGGACAGTTTCGCCGCGCCTGCCGTAACGCGCACTCACTACGATCACGACCCCGGACAGCTTCACCGCGCTGTCATTGCCTCGAACAGTTTATAAGACGCTGATTCTACTTGTAAAGCACACATCATGGCTTTCCATGGAACTCTTGTGAACTGGACATTGCTTGAGGTAAATGTGGACATATTTTATCAGAATTTGACAAACTGTGTTTTATTGGTTAATGTTTTTTTTCGTGTTTTTTTTTTTAATTTTCAAAATGTTAGATTTGGTCCCGTGCCTTTAGGTTTGGTGAGATTTTTTTTTGTGGTGAATGGAATCTGTCAATAAGCTGCGTGGTGTCTCGGCTTTAATTAAACAAGGTGTGATATTGATTGTCAGGAAGAGAGGGTGTCTGAAAACCATGGCTTTCCATGGAATTCTTGTGAATTGGACATGGTTATCGTTCCAAAGGCACTTATTTCTTAATATTTTAAACACTTTATCTTCTGGGCTAAGTATTTTTGTTAAAATTTAGTCCTTTTGACTAAAAAAGTATTTGTTTCTAAATATTCCGTTGTGTGTCCATGGATTACCGTCACTTACACATACCCCGTAAAAGTTTTGCTGCTATGACGTCGTAAGAGAGATTCTATCGGTGGTTCATTTCTTAGAGTGTATGGTGCACCGTGGTGCCAGTGACCTTGTCGGTCACATGCTTGTACTTTAAGTCGTATTAAAACTAGAGTGTATGGTGCACCGTGGTGCCAGTGACCTTGTGGGTCACATGTTCGTACTTTAAGTCGTATTGAAACTAGAGTGTATGGTGCACCATGGTGTCAGTGACCTTATGGGTCACATGTTCGAGCATTCACATCGTATTAAAACTAGAGTGTATGGTGCACCGTGGTGACAGTGACCTTGTGGGTCACATGTTCGTGCATTCACATCGTATTAAAACTAGAGTGCATGGTGCACCGAGGTGTCAGTGACCTTGTGGGTCACATGTTCGTACTTTAAGTCGTATTAAAACTAGAGTGTATGGTGCACCGTGGTGTCAGTGACCTTGTGGGTCACATGTTCGTACTTTAAGTCGTATTAAAACTAGAGTGTATGGTGCACCGTGGTGTGAGTGACCTTGTGGGTCACATGATCGTGCATTCACATCGTGGTATCGTGTGGCTCTAGTTGTTGTTTAATAAAAGGTCCCTCCCTTTAACGTCCCCAGTGTCGAGTGTTAGCGCTGCAATCTCGATGAATTGGTTAAAACTGCTTGGTCATAGTTTGGTCGGCCCCCCTACGTTGCGATTTAACTTTCAAAAAACCGTACTCAGTTCAGAAACGTAAGCTTATTGCGACTTTATGTAAGTTATTAGGTAGGTACACTAGTTTGTCTTTACAAGTCGCTCATTATAGTCTATCATTAACAATGTCGGTCTCGGGTCAAGATGGTGAGTGCCCCCTTGTGGAAGGGACTATGATCGGTTTCCCTGACGCAAGTGGTTTTACTGAGGATGTAAAGCCAAAACGAGTCCGTCAGCTTACTGAAAAGGGTCAATCTTACAAAGTTGAGCAGTTCAAGGGTTTTGCTCGGAAGTTTCTCAAACGCGCCAGAGCGTTCGAATCGGCTGTATCGTCCGAGGAAGATGTGGATCGGCTGAAATCTTTTAAAGCACAGTTTTGTGCCGAATTAGACGAATTTTCCGACGAGTATAACAAACTCATGGAATTAATCGATTTTGACATCAAGGATTCCGACAAGGAGTTTCTTTCGTCTATCGAACAACAAGGCAATACCTTGTACAATCTCGTGAATTCGAAAATTTCGAATCTTAGCCAATCCTTCAGAGTCGGTAGTCAAGCCGGTTCATCTCGTCGTGTCGTTGCACATCCAAACAGTTTATCACGTGGTTCAGCGCGCGGATCCGTCCGCGGTGCTGACTTACGGGCTGATTCGGATCGTGGATCAGAGCCCGTCAAAGGTTCTCATGTTGGGGCTGAAGTGGTCCAAAGTGTGGTCAGTGGCGCAGACCGACTTCAGTCGTTAGGAGAATCCATTGCCGGTATGCAACAAGTCTCTAGTGAGGAGAAATGTACCCAGTTTCTCGTTCAGCAAAGTGATGGGATCCATGTCAAGAATGCTCAACAGGATATTATTGGTGCTCTGTGTTCCCAGTTATCTCTGTCACGTTTACCTCCTCCAGAACCTTCTATGTTTAGCGGTGACGTACTTTCGTATAGAGGTTGGAAGAGGTCGTTCGAGGTTTTAGTGTCTAGCAGAGGTATTCCTGAGGAAGAGCGACTCCACTATTTGAAGCGTTACTTAGACGGCGACGCCAAGTCGTGCGTGGAGTGTTTCTTGTCTTTGGGTACTCCTGAAGCCTTTGTTGCTGCATGCAAACACTTGGATCAGCGTTTTGGAAACGCATTTGTGGTCAGTGAGGCTTATCGTGATAAGCTTCAGGACTGGCCTAAGATCCAAAACCGTGATGGCCAAGGCCTTCGTAAGTTTGTAGATTACTTACGTCAGCTAGAGGTAGCCAAAGAGTCTATGCCCAGCCTACGGTTTTTAAATGACCCTCGCGAGAATCGCAAGATGTTGTTGAAGCTTCCGGAATGGTTGATCCAACGATGGAAGCGCGTGGTCAGTAGATGGACTATCGACAAGGGGGATTTTCCACCTTTCTCCTCCTTTGTGCAGTTCTTGTACAACGAGTCAGAAATTGCCAACGAGCCGTTCACAACTATAAATAGCGGCCACAAATCGGAGGACTGTAAGTCGAAGTTACCTAATGGCAGTTCGCTTAAAGTAGACAAAAGGTCTACAACGCATACTGTGGAATCTAAGAAGGCCCCAGGGTGCTTATTTTGCAAGAAACCACATTGGTTGGTGAAATGCAAATCCTTTGTCTCTCAGCCCGAGGCTGAAAAGAAGGACTGTGTGTTCAAACACAAGTTATGTTGGGGCTGCTTGTCACCTGGCCACGTTTCGAAGAAATGCAAGCGCAAAGCGAAATGCGAAGTATGTAATAAAGGGCACCCAACAGCACTTCACGACAGATGGCAGGCCTATTTCAATGGTAAAACAAGAAGCAACAGTACTGCTCTGCAACCTGAGGCTCCGCCCTTTCTTCCGCAAGGTGAAACCCAAGCCGTGGTCATCACCCATAGCGGTGCTACATCAACAGTGGCAGCTAGTTTGAGCTCAATGATAGTGCCTGTCTATGTCAGCCATCACAGTGCGCCGAACGACGAAAAACTCACTTATGCTCTCCTGGACACGCAAGCGGATACTTCGTTTATATTGGACCGTACGTGTGCCAAACTGAATGTGTCAGGACCAGAGGTGAAACTTTCTCTCTCCACTATGTTGGCTGAAAATAAACAAGTGACATGTCAAAAGGTTAGCGGTTTAACGGTCAGAGGCTTCGACAGCGACTTACGTGTTCCTCTTCCTCCGGTTTACACAAGGAACGTGATGCCTGCAGATCGCTCACACATACCCACTTCTGCTATGGCCAGAAAGTGGCCACACTTACGGCGAATAGAAAATTTGCTAATGCCTGTGGCAGACGTGGAGATAGGCTTGTTGATAGGCTACAACTGCACCAGGGCTCTGGCTCCTAGGGAGGTTATAGTTTCCGAGACGGGCGGCCCTTTTGCCCAACGCACTGATCTGGGCTGGGGTATCGTTGGAGTTATTGACCACAGGAGCGCGGAGAACGATCCGATCGGGTTTAGCCACCGAGTTTTAGGAGTTGAAATGGAATCAAAGTCGGTTCAACTAGTACTCAAGACTAGCGCTAAAGAAACCATATGCCCTCGTGATGTCGTTGCAGTATTAGAGGCGGATTTTAAGGACTCGTCTTCTGCAGAACAAGGAATGTCTCGTGATGATCTTGCTTTCCTTGAGACAATGCGCAGTAACATTCATCAAGACCCGGATGGCCATTACGTCATGCCTTTACCATTCCGCGACGGCTCGCCAGATTTGAGTAACAACCGTTCTCTTGCTGACAAAAGGTTGCATCGTTTGAAGTCTAAATTGGATAGTAATACAGATTACAAATCCCGGTACACTGCCTTCATGGAAGACATGTTGACGAAGGGATACGCGGAGCCTGTAGAGCCTCCTAATAACGATCCCACAGAGGTATGGTACATCCCACACCACGGGGTGTACAACGAACAAAAGAAAAAGCTCAGAGTGGTGTTCGACTGCAGTGCCCGCTATATGGGCAAGTCCTTAAACGACACCTTATTACCTGGTCCAGATCTAACAAACTCCTTGTTAGGCGTCCTGTTGAGGTTCAGGAAAGAGCCGGTTGCATTTAGTTGTGACATAACTAAAATGTTTTATCAATTTAGAATTCCAAAGGCTCAACGTGACTTTGTTCGATTTCTCTGGTGGCCAGGCGGTGACACAAGCCGGGATCCACAGGTGTATCGCATGTGTGTACACATATTTGGGGCATCCAGTAGCCCCTCGTGTAGTAACTTCGGACTAAAACAGATCGCTACGGATTACTCTGAGGAGTTTGGAGAGGATGTGCGCGACTTCTTGCACAACCACTTCTACGTGGATGATGGGCTAATCTCCGTCAGTGACGACGACACTGCAATAAGTCTTGTCCAGCGCACTACACAGTTATGCTCTAAGGGCAGACTCGAGCTTCATAAGTTTGTGTCCAATTCGCCCGCGGTACTTGAGTCAGTCCCACAGGAGGTCAAGACGGTCGACAAACTAGATCTAAGTTTTGAAGATATTCCAATCGAGCGAACTCTAGGCACTGAATGGTGCGTTCAGTCCGATGTCTTCAAATTCAAAACATTTGTCAAACAGCGCATGCTGACTCGACGTGGTATTCTAGCAACGGTGGCTTCGATATACGACCCTGTAGGTTTTATTGCGCCGTATACCCTTGTTGGTAAGCGCATTTTGCAACACGTTTGCATTGAAGGGTCTGACTGGGATGAAGAGGTTTTGGAGCACACCGCCTCTCAATTTCAGCGTTGGCTGGCCGATCTCGGCAAGCTAGAAGATGTTTCAATTTCACGATGTGTCAAACCAGAGGGATTTGTAACGAAATATGTTGAGCTGCATCATTTCTGCGATGCGTCGTCCACTGGCTACGGATTCTGTAGTTATTTACGATTAGTGGACGAGGACGAAAACCCAAATGTGGCTTTAGTTATGGCAAAATCACGCGTCGCTCCAATCCGGCCCATAACTATCCCCCGCTTGGAGCTGGCTGCAGCAGTTTTGGCAGCCAAGGCAGCAAAGTTCTTAGAGTCTGAGCTGCGGTACTCGGACGTAAAGCATTTTTTCTATACAGATAGTAAAGTCGTATTGGGTTATATTCAGAACAAAGCTTCGCGTTTTCACGTCTATGTTGCCAATCGCGTCGGACTTATTCACACTTACACTAGTGTAGACCAATGGCACCATGTGCCCGGTACCTTGAACATAGCAGACTTGGCCTCCAGAGGCTGCTTCGTTGAAGAACTTCGGAAGTCAAGATGGTTTCCTGGACCAGAGATTTTATGGCGAAGCTTGTTACCTGAGCCTAAGACTGAGATTGTTGTGGCGAAAGATGACCCTGAAGTCAAAAGGGCCATAGTGTTTTCTAATACGACTCGCGACGCGTTCGACGTTTCAAGATTTGACCACTTCTCATCCTGGATACGCTTGAAAAAGGCGGTTGCGTTGATACTTCAGTGGCGAAGTTCATTGTTGCGGTCAATTAAAGGAGTTACAGTACGAGTCGGCACCCGAAACCGTCCTGCGCTCTCACTGTACGAGTCTGTAAACGCAGAAAATCTTAGAGAGGCAGAGACTGAGATCCTCAAGCTAGTACAGGGTCATTCGTTTGCAGATGAGATGAGATCCCTGTTCAAGAAGGAACCAGTTAAAAGCAATAGCTCGCTTCGCAAACTAGACTGTTTTGTGGACAATGGCATAATCCGCGTTGGTGGTCGATTGCGACTGTCTTCATTGCCAGAATCCAATGTACATCCTGTTGTCCTTCCCAGGTCAGCTCACGTTTCAGAGCTGATTATCAGCCACTACCATAAAAAGGTTCTTCACCAAGGAAGAGGTATCACCCTCAATGAAGTTAGATCCAATGGATTTTGGATTCTAGGAGGCTACTCAGCAGTATCAAAATTCATCTATCATTGCGTTATCTGCAGAAGGTTAAGAGCGTCCCCTCAAACTCAAAAAATGGCAAATTTGCCTTCTGATCGCACACAGTTTAGTCCTCCCTTCACCTTTTGCGGAGTGGATTACTGTGGTCCTTTCATTGTCAAAGAAAGACGAAAGAAAGTCAAGCGTTGGTGTTGTGTCTTTACCTGTCTCTCCTGCAGAGCTGTGCATCTAGAATTGGTTCATTCACTTACGACAAGCTCCTTCATCAACGCTCTAAGACGATTCATAGCAGTAAGAGGCCCGATTTCATTGCTGAGATCAGACCGGGCGTCTACCTTCGTCGGTGTCCGACGTGAGCTGAAGGAAGCCTTGAACGAAATAGACGACAAAGATGTTCGTGAGTTTCTGTTGACTAATGGGTGTGAGTTTGAGTTTCGCATGAACCCCCCTCTAGCCAGCCACATGGGTGGCGTTTGGGAGCGGATGATCCGCAGTGTTAGGAATATTCTAGATACCCTCCTCTATCAGCACGGGTCCCAGCTAGACGACGAGTCGTTGCGGACGTTCATTTGCGAAGTATCCGCAGTTATCAATGGTCGACCGTTGACGCTCGAAAATATTTCTGACCCAGATCATTTAGAACCGTTGACGCCTAACCACATCCTCACTATGAAGTCGAAAGTTGTTGTCGCTCCACCAGGTAATTTTATACGTGACGACGTATACTCTGTAAAACGGTGGAGGCGTGTCCAATACATGGTCGATCAGTTCTGGTCCAGGTGGCGCAAAGAATACATGCACCTTTTGCAAGTGCGTCCCAAATGGCACAAGGCGCGTCGCGATTTGAAAGTTGGCGACATCGTCGTAATTAAGGATGATCAAATCCATAGAAGTATGTGGAAGCTGTGCAAGGTGGCACGTGTGCATAAATCTCCCGACGGACATGTACGAAGCGTGAAACTAATGCTAGCTGATGGGCATTTAGACAAAACTGGTAAACGTTTGCGCCCGGTGGTTTTTCTTGATAGGCCTATCCACAAACTTGTTTTGTTGGTAGAAGCAACAGATTAGCGTTAGGGGTTAATTCCCGGCCGTGGGAGCCGCTGTTGTGTTTTATGGCTAGTATCGTTCTTATTATATAATGCGTTATGTGTAGACCTTTTAATTCGCGTTACAAAATTATGTCATCATTTTGGGGAGCCATGTTATGGTGATCAAAGGGTTCCTTTTGAAAGTGTGAAGCCTGTCTTTTTTCTGTGGTTCCCATGCGTTTCCTGCTCTCAATATTGCAACTGATCAGTCAAGCGTGTTCTTTTGTTTAATATAAATTCCTGGACCACGTGTATCTCGGTGCCAGTGTTCTTTGAAGTGTGTTAAAGGAGGAGCTGTTTTGGGATTTTAAGGCCCGCATAGTCGGTAAATATAGAATTTTGTTTTATATTACCTCGTGTTACTGGTGAAATTATCCCGTGTAATAATTGCAGTTATGTCGTGTAATTATTGAAGTGATTTCATGTACGAGTTTCGGGCCGTAAGTTTACCTTTGTGAGTTTGGTCAGTGAATTGTTGTATTTTTTTTTTGTTATTGCATTGTACTTATAAATTGTTGTTTGTTTTACAGACAACCGCGTTTTCAATAAACGGGTGTTTTCCACTTTCGGCCTTTTATTCCGTCACAGGTTTATTAGATTCGGGTGCTGATCGCAGTTTAATTAGCTCAGAAACATTTGGAAAGGTCAATGCAAAATTTATCCTTAGCAAAAGCAAGCCAAACGTGGAATTAAGAGGAGTGACAGGGCACGCCTTAAGCGTTATTTCTTCCTCCGTGCTACGTTTTAAAATAGGAAATACAACATTAACGCACGGGGACGAATTTCAAGTGGTGGAAGGTCTTCGAAAGGCTGTTCTTTTGGGTGTTGATTTCCTACTCTCTCATAAGGTCAAATTAGATTTTGAAAAGAGAACTTTGGCAATAGGAAATCAAGTAACCATACTTAAAAATCAAGATGCAAAGACCGAAATCGAAGTATTTCTCGCGAAAACTAAACATAAGGGATTCCTCGAACCTAGAAGTGTTACTTTGATAAAAATTGGTTTAAAGAAAACTTTGAAAGGAGATTGTTTAGTGTCACCCCTAGAAAACTCCTCTGTATTTTGGGAACAGCCTGGTCTGTATTCCCCCAAAGGTTTGGTAAAAGGCAGTAAACATCTGGTCATTCCAGTTTACAATGAAACTTTCACGCGATTTGCTCTTAAAAAGGGACACCCCGTAGCTCTCGTAGAGAATGTTAAAGATCAAATATTAGAAAATATCCCCGAAAACACAACCCAAAAACAAATACCATCGCAAATTAATTAAGCAGAGTCACAACCTCAGTCATACACAACACGAAGCAATGATCACTTACCCACGCATGAAGAGAACACGTTTCACATAAATCTCACAAAGCAGTCTTTTCAAAGCCCCTATCCAACCCCGCACCAAGAGAAATTAAAAGCATTCTTAGACGCTCATAATCATCTGTTTGCGGAATCTGACACTTACTTAGGTCGTACCCATTTGACGGAGGTTCACCTTGATACGGGAGATAGTAAACCCATTAAGCAACGACCCTACCGTATGCCATTTTCACAAAGACCCATTTTAGAGAAACATTTAGAGGAGCTATTAGCAGCAGGTATAATAAAACGCTCAAAATCTCCGTGGAGTTTTCCTATTCTATTCGTACCACAAAGGATGGAGGAAACCCATGCATGTGCGTAGACTATCGAAAGCTGAACAAGGTGTTAGTGCAAAATAGCTATCCTCTTCCCAATATCAATGATATTCTGCCATCTATGCAGGGTGCAAAGGTCTATAGCGTCTTAGATTTAAAATCGGGATACTATCAATTAAAAGTGAAGCTAGAAGATTGCCAGAAAATCGCTTTCGTGTGCCATAAAGGTTTGTTTGAATTTAATGTGTTACTATTTGGGTTAAGTTCCGCCCCACCCTCTTTTCAAGAAGTGATGACAGAAGCACTTGGTGAAGCCTTGAACGATTTCGCAATACATATTTGGATGATATCATCATTTATTCAAATTCAGTGGACGAACATTTTAAACACTTACAGATTGTGTTCGAAAAATTAGAGAAAGCTGGTTTGAAATTGAAAAGATCTAAATGCGAATTCTTTCAAAGCAAAGTCAAGTACTTAGGACATGTGATCTCAGGACACGGAATAGAACCAGATCCAGACAAGGTAAGAGCTATTCAAATGCTACAACCACCACAGACAGTGAAAGAGGTAAGATCAATTGTCGGCCTGGCATCTTACTATAGAGCTTTTATTGACGGTTTTAGCGAAATTATCAGACCACTTACTGAACTGACCCGTAAAACACAAGGTTTGTTTGGAACGGAAGTAGACAAAAGGCATTTGATTTGCTTAAACAAAGGCTAAGCAGTACCCCAGTTTTAGCCCATCCACAAACAGGTAAACCTTATAAGCTGTAAGCCGACGCCTCAAATTATGCTTGTGGCGCAGTGCTCACACAGATGCACGAAGATGGTGAAAAGGTAATCCAATATATATCTCGCCAACTTTCTAAAACACAACAAAAATGGCCGGTTATAGAACGCGAGGCATATGCCATTGTTTTTGCAGTAAACAAACTGAGACATTTTCTCTTTGGGAGTAAGTTTACATTATTTACGGATCATAAACCGTTACGTTCGCTATTTACATCCGAGATGAAAAACGTTAGAGTTCAGCGTTGGGCAGTCATGCTAGAAGAATACGGGTGTAATATCGAATACAAGAGTGGAAGTACTAATATTCCCGCAGATTTGTTGTCAAGAATTCGTTTAAATGACAATCAGAATGTCACAAATTTAGAAGATGAAAAGATAAATGCCGAAATCGACGTAATTGACAGTTCAAAACTTCCCTCGAAAACCTTTTGGAACGATAATGACAGCTCAGAAGAAGAGTCTGGGACAGAAAACTTTGAAGATTGTTCTGATGTACCACCAAATTTAAAAGACCAGTTATCAAACAAAATTTCAAAATTACAAAAACACGATACCTTAATTTTGGAAATTATTACAAAATTAATGGAAGATAGGGACGCGAAAATTAAAGGTGAATTTATTCTTGACAATGATATCTTGTATCACATATCAACTCCTGTTAGAAACGACACGACATCACGATTACAACTGGTTATTCCGGAAGGTATGAAATCGGAAATACTAAGCCAAGCTCATCTACCTGAGTTTGGAGGTGGTCATATGGGTCTCGATAAAACGTATGACTAATTACGAGTACGGTATTTTTGGAATAATATGTATCGTGACACGGCTCAGTTTTTAAGAAACTGTGGTTTATGTCGGTCTCGTCAAATGCGTAAGTCCAAGATTCAGATGCAAGACATGTCAACCCCAAATTACCCTTTTGAAATAGTAGGAATCGACACCAGTGGACCATTTCCTGAAAGTGTCAACGGTAATAAATACGCTATTTCCTGAAGCGTTTTTAGCCTGAAGTATACCCAGCCCCCAATAAATCAGCGGAAACTGTAGCCTCACTTTTGCTCGAAAAGTTTATCCCAACACATGCTTGCCCACGAGTTATTCTGAGTGACAATGGCACTGAGTTCGTGAACTCATTAAGCGAGTTGTTATTTAAACGCCTCAAGGTTTCCCACACTAGGTGTTCCATTTATCACCCTTCCACGAATGGGAAAACCGAACGTTTCCATAGATACATGAATGACGTCATCGCTAAGTACGCTCACACAAATCAGTACACTCGGGATCAACACATACCAGGTGTTCTAATGGCTTACAGAACCTCGGTAAATGAGAGCACACGGTTTACCCCTTACTTCTTAGTTTATGGTAGAGATCCCGTGCTTCCAATGGACACATTATTAAACCCTAAAGTTAAATACATGGGGGAAAAGTATTCCCTTGCATGCTTGAACGATTGCATGTTGCCTATAAAGCAGCCCAGGGTAATCTCCTCGAAGCCAAACAGCGAAACAAGGTAAGAATAAATCAAAAGGCTACCTTGCCCCATTACGAACCAGGTGACGCGGTGTTTTATTTTTAACTTTTTATTGACAAAGTTATCAAACCAGGTGAGTCACAAAAGTTCTCCCTTCTATGGAAACCCTTTTATCGCGTAGTAGCGAAAAGGTCACCCGTTAATTATCTAGTTCGTGAGCAGTCTACCGGAAAAGAGAGGTTAGTGCATGTTGAGAATTTACAACCTGCTAACCCAGAACATGTATGGGATGTTCCACGTGATAAGCTAGAATACCTTGACGAAGAGTGCATTGAAGACACCCCTCGCCGTGTTCAACCCATGCGGAAAGCCAAATTAGCCAGTAGGCCTCTAACTAATGACCATTACGGTTCACACCCTCATGACTCCCCAACACCGTTACTTATGCCCAAAATATCAGAACCCACCCCCCCCCCCGAAAAAGGAAACGATCATGTTCAGATGACCATGACGCAGAATGACCGCGCCACAATGTTACTGAACCACAATTATTTGTTGACCCCGATATGGAATGTGAACGCTTTGAAAAACGAAAACACTGTGATTCTGAAGACGAGTGTTTTGATGATGCTAATGCCAAACGTTTGCGTGTACTCCTTGCTTTAGCGTACGAGCCGAATGCATATTTTGGCTAGATTAAGCCCCGATGTAAAATCAAGTCATTTTTCACATCTGAATAACTGGCCCTTATTTAGAAAACGAGTTGTAATTTGATTTGAATTGTAAATATTTGTACATAAATTTACTTCAATTCATTAAACAAAATTCATACGACACTTAACTTTTGTTGACGTAATATTGGCATGCAGACATTCAAAGAAAAATTCATTTATTGTTGTGAATTTTCTTATATTAGATAACGCAAGTCCGTATCTATATAACGCCTTAAAAAGAATACGGTTTCTTTTATTGCAGAATGATCACAGACACATATTTCACCTTGCTCGTCCCCGTTCTACTGACAATTGCAAATGCAATCGGTGTTTTCTTTGTACAACATGATCCCGTTTATATCTCATACAACTCATGGCTTGTGACCTTGACGTTGGATTTAACACCCTATGAGAATCAGATTAATGTAATCCGCAAAGAAATTTTAACGTTTAATGTTGCTTTTGAAAATATGAAGCAACATGGCTTTGAAATGTCACAAAACAACCAGACGAATGATATACATGGTGGTGTAAACCATCTCCTGCAGCGAGAAGTTTTAAAATTTGACGCGAACTTTGATTTAATTTTGGCTAGATTTAATGACTTAAGGACTTTAGCCCTCAAAACATATAAAACAAGGTCTAAACGAGCCATTATTCCGTTCGTTGGTGAACTTTTACAGAGTTTATTTGGGACAGTATCCGAGAAAAATTTTAATGCATTGAAGCGAGCCCTTTTCATGATTGAAGATTCTCAAAATGAATTAGTTCATATAGTTGAAAATAGCATAAGTATCCTCAATACAACTCATAATGATGTTCAAATAAATCGGGACTCTATCCAATATCTGCAAGAAACTACTTCCTTATTACATGAAGAAATGCAAAGTGTTATGGACGAAATTTCTAAAAATATTCTTCCCGAAATACAATATGCACAGCTGATCAATCGCATCCATGACATTTTCCATGTTGTTTCTCACACTATTAAACGCACTGAACAACCTTTATAGTTACTTATAAATCAACTCGAATCTTGCATTCAAGGAAAATTACCTATTACATTATTTCCACCCTCTCAACTTGTTCCTATTTTTCGACAAATTAAACATAAAGTGCCTGAGTCCATGTCTTTACCTTTTGATATGCGTGATATTGAAATGTTATCGTACTATAAATTTCTTCATCCTATGCTTGTTCCCGACAGATCTAAATTTCATGTGCTGTTAGCAATACCAATACTGCCTGAAAATGCAAAATATGAGGTATTTAAGGTAGTTTCATTGCCATTTCATGATGTTTCAGCTGAATTATCGTCCAAATACGAAATTGAATCAGATTATTTAGTAATTTCAAATACCCGCCGTCAGTACTCCTTTTTAAACAAAGGGGAAAAAGATATTTGCCAACAGAGTCCTGTTTGCAAATTAAAATTACCCCTGTATAATATGGACAAATTCCCGTCTTGTGTTCTTTCTTTATATTCAAGAAATCCGGAGAAAATAAGAAAACATTGCTCTAATCGAATCTCATCACTTAATGTTTACCCCACGGTCAAATATTTGTCTTACGGCAAATGGGTTGTATCCACCCCGAGTTCGTTTCAAATACAAAAATTTTGCATTGGTTTAGTTAAGGAAAATAAAACAAAAACGCTAGATTAAGGTCTAAATATATTATTGAATTAGAAGATGGTTGTGGAATTGAATCTCCATTCTTTTATCTTCCCATTTATGAAAGTGGAAATATCAATATTGAAGCTAAGTTACAAGTTCAAAGTGAGATAAAACTAAATAAAATGAGCCCTGATTTATGGAATCATACTGCCACTATATTTGCCAAGTTTTAAAAATTGGGACAGACTCTTCAGGGTAAACAGAAAATTTTGACAGGTGTTTCTGATATCCCTTTAGAACAGTTAGAATTAATGATGCACGACTTCAAGCTTAAGCACCAAAATTCTGTTATTTCAAATAATTTGTCTAATTCTCCGTTTTGGTTAAAATTGGTCTTGTTAATTATTATTATATCACTAATTATTGGCCTTGTTTTTACATTCATTCGTCTGGGTCATGTTATTTTATTTCGGAAAAAGATAAAAAAACGTGCTGGTAAGGTGACATTTCAGGGAGATACTGAACCGCCAGAACCTGAAGTTTCTGACGCAGCGGATCTTACATTAATGGGTAATTTGTCACGAGAAAGCCTGAGGAATGTGGTGGGATCTTCAGCTACAGTGGGAGGACAGAGGAGGAGAACTGACTCTACCGCTGCGGTCGGAGAGCAAAGAGAAAGAATGGGATCCAACGAAGACTATACAGTGAAATTTATAAGCACCTCAATTTAAACATACACACCACATGTTATTTATATTTTACTGAGCATATCCTTGGGACATTTGATATTAAGTGTTTGTAGAAATCCATTTTTATGTATTTTATTAAAGTCATGTTTAATGAAAGATGTATGATGTATAATGTTTAGTGGTAGACTGTGCGCCTAGAAATTACTGAAGCGTATTAGTTAAATTTCATTGGTTGTTTACGCTCGGTTGAAACTATGGTGAATCTTTAGTCTAGAGGACGCTTGGCTGACAACATCTGTTAGTCTGTTCTATAAGTTTAAAGAGTTTAATTCTATAGAGTATGTGTTTGGGTTTCTGAAAGAAGTTATCCTTGCTTTAATTAGCCGGGAAAAGCTTTTAGTCTATTACCTCATTTCGCGAAGGGTTAAAGGGCGTTGAACCTATTTAAATGCATATCCTTTTAGTTTTAAACATATTACATGCAAGCTGAGTATAATGTGACTATTGAAAAGAACATACACTCTATTGTCTATTGAAATGTATAACTTTATTTTTCCAATTATGTATAAGCTAGAACATTGTGTAATCACTATTAACACTTAATTGATTTAATTATGTAAGAAGTTCCTTTGTTTACGTTTAAAGAACTTATAGATGATAAGTTTAGATCACAATAGTCAAGATGTCTTTGTGATTTTAAGGTGCGGCGAGTGTAACAAAGCCCCTTCTTATAATTAGAATGCTTAATATGTTATCTTAACAAATGGTTTATTTTAAGGTGCGAATTAAAATTTCCTTTATGGGTTTATCAGCAGCGTCAAGCTTGTTACTAAATCTTACCACTTACACGTGCAACTCATTAAAAGGTTAATAGGGAGATAAGCAATCTTCCTTTATTTTTATGTTCTCTCGTTAATTTAGTTTATGGTATTTTCACAGCATCCAGTTTTGGAAATAACCCTGGATGAACAAGGCGTCAAACATTAAGAATATTTATCTCGCATTTATGTCACTGTGTATCCTTCTAAAATCGTAAACACAGTAATTAAAAATCTGTTCACCTCAGCTTAAAACGTCACACCTGCAGAACAAAGGAATTCCAATGTAAATTAGGTTCAAGCGTGTGGAACTAACGACATTCCATTGTCCGGTATATAACCCCGAGCCCGGCTCGAGAGGGCAGATTTAGATTCAGATTTGGATTTTAGATTTTGGTTTTCGGACACTTATGGAATGTTAATCTCTTGTCAAGTTTCGAAATAAATAAAATTACTGAAGAAACCTTGGTTTATTTTTCACAACTAATTAGTGACTCTGTTATAATATTGGCTATTGTGCGTTTGAACCATGTTTGAAATGAAGATCAAACGCAACCAAGAAAGTGAGTTGACTGTCATGAAACTAACTGAATTACTTATGTTTATATTTTTAGTGGGCGCCAAAAAAGCCTTTTTCATGAGAAACTCGTAGTACTGGAGAAAATTATAGCTCCATTCATTTTTCAACGAAATTGAAACTCCACACAGACCTCATATAACAAAAATACCCATTCCCGGCGTTTTTGAAACAACAGTAATATTTATCTCAACGATTAATAAATCAATGATTAATAAAACTAATGATTTAAATGCCAGTAAAATCTCCTGGCGACAGCCAATAAAATTGTTTGTATACCAACAATGGTTCTGAAACGCGCTTAGACATTTGGACACTTACCAGCCAAAATCTGATCGATCAAGTGCGTCTCTCTGACATCATCGCTTGGTCGCCCCGCGGATATTTATTTTTGTAGTGGCCCCCAGTGGTGTCGTAGCGACTTCCGCCTGATCGACGCAAAGCTATCTTTAAGTTAATCCGCTTATTAGGCTACAATTAAAAAAACCGATAAAGACGCAGTGGAGGCAATTTCAATAGAATGTTTTACTGCGATGAAGGTTAAATCAAGACCCCTGAAACTATTAAATGTTTCCAGTGCAAGCTCCATCGCCGATTTCTCAAACATTGATTGTTAAGATGTCAAATGCAACAGAAAGTCATTTCGAGATTGATGAGGGAATTCCTTAACCCTAAAGATAACCACAAATCGACCTGGTCGAAAAAGACAAAACAGAGGACATTTTATCTCGCAATTATATGTCGTTTGGATATAGTTTTAAGGTCGGGAAAATGTCCACACGTTATTATCGCTCAAGAAATTAATAAATGCAGCATAACTTGTATTGTAATGTTACACGATTCATTGTCGCATGATTTGTTGGTGTTTTCCTTCTGTTTGGGTTCTATTGTGAACATTATTTATTTATTAATTGATTAATTATGGTATCCTGCTTGCAAAAGAGGATTGCAGTGTCATATTCAGATGTCCAGTGTACACTCGTTTGTGTTAAAATCAGAATCCCGACATGAAACGGATATAAAAAGCAACGTAGCAATGACGCCTGAACGATGTTATACGACCAAACAAATGGTTGCTGAGAGTATGTAAACAAAAGCACTGTATGTTCACGTGTCAAGTATGTAAACAAAAGAACTGTATGTACACTGTCAAGCATGTAAACAATAGAACTGTATCTACACGTGTCAAGCATGTAAACAATAGAACTGTATGTACACGTGTAAGCATGTAAACAATAGAACTGTATGTACACTGTCAAGCATGTAAACAATAGAATTGTATGCACACGTGTCAAGCATGTAAAGAATAGAGCTGTACGTACACGTGTCAGACATGTAAACAACAGAACTGTATGTACAAGTGTCAAGCATATAAACAATAGAACTGTATGTACATGTGTCAAGCATGTAAACAATAGTACTGTATGTACACGTGTAAATGTAAACAATAGAACTGTATGCACACGTGTAAAGCATCTCACTCCAATGCTGACAATTCAAAGAAAATGCCCTTTTATCCCAAAGCCATCACTTCAGTTCATTGCATCTATCCAATTTTTACAGCTAGAAATCTCGATATTTGTAAATACCCTGAAAATGTTAGGATATTTATAACTACCCTGATTTCACGTATACCCTGTAACACACACACACACATATATATATATATATATATATATATATATATATATATATATATATATATACATAGTGAGAGAGAGAGAGCGAGAGAGCGAGAGAGAGGGAGAGAGAGAGACAGAGAGAGAGAGAGAGAGAGAGAGAGAGAGAGAGAGAAAGAGAGAGAGAGAGGACCTAGTAACTGTTTGTTAGTCATGGCTTTTCAGTCTGTCATTTACCATTTTGTTTTCAGAAACTTGCCTAGGAACTGTCTTAAACAAATCTGGTTTAGGGATTTTATAGATCCTCGCGTGTTATTTTAACACATTCCATTATATTAATACTTTACATTGATACCGCATTTTCCATTTGTTACAGAAATTATTTTCAGTTTGAAAATTTTCAGTTTTTAATTGTCTGAACATGGCTTATATGATAACTCCAATTGAAGAAGAAACTATTTCCTGCTCTGTGTGATTTATCTTAAATAATGTTCCTTTTCTTTCACGAATGACCACACCTGTCATACGTATTTTTAGCAAAAGAATGACGTAGCCGCAACATCCAAAACTCCTTTTATAAAAGCACATACTGAGGCGATTGATATAAACAAAAGTAATGCATTTTCCAATTAACTTTGGCAGGTGATAGATAAATTTATTTAAATGTGGACACAGTATCGATATAGTGTATGGCATATTCTTTAGAAAGAAATATTTTCAAAATCCCCATAAAACCTCGACAATTTTTAGCATCGGTAAAAAAGCAATACAAGCTGTCTTAACCCTTTGTTTTAAATTGGACTTTACCGATTAGTTGCTCGCTTTATAAAAATTGGCTTTGTCAATTTCTAAGTTTGCTACTTACTAAATCTGTGGTAGCAATGCGTGAATAAAACAGTGAAGAACAGTGAGCGACGTTATGGGATATGGGGGCAATAACAAGGAAGGAACAATACTGAGGAAGAGGCAACAACCCGGAAGGACCAATAACAAGGAAGGAACAATAACGAGGAAGACACAACAGCCAGGAAGGAGCAGTAACGAGGAGGGTGAAGCAGCCAGGAAGGGGCAATAGTAAGGAAGGAACAATAATGAGGAAGAGACAACAACCAGAAAAGGACAATGACGAAAAGTGAGC
The DNA here is from genome assembly GCA_949752745.1 of Protula sp. h YS-2021. Lineage (NCBI taxonomy): Eukaryota > Metazoa > Annelida > Polychaeta > Sabellida > Serpulidae > Protula > Protula sp. h YS-2021. The sequence continues at coordinate 98,125,535 of OX457025.1, read as the reverse complement.
ATTATTAACAATGTATGAGACACTGTAGAAATCGCTTCTTGTTAGTCAATAACCTGCTCTGAATTGAATTAATTGATTTCCGGTCACAGGTCATTGTGACGTTTGTCCGGTCACGTAATCGCGTCATCGCAACCACGAAGGCGACGTCACGCCATCTCGTGAGCCGTAGATCTAAGGAAAAGAAGAAAAAGATACGTTACTGAGACGGATAAGACGTGTTTTAATAAATATCTGCTATTTTAGTAGATATTTGTGATTTGTCCGGGATTATCCGTCCGTGTCTCAACCATAAAAGTCAAATAATCATTTCTGTCACATTGGTGGCAGCGAAAAGTTTTTATTTTGGTTATTTACGGAATTTTGGTGTTGTCAATTCTATTTTAAAAAAAATCAAGTGGAAGTTTTTTTCGGGATATTTCCATTCGTCTTTTAAAAATAGAAGTGAAGGGGGAGAAAAGAAAAAAGTCAAACTATGGAATTACGAAGCGGTGGATTTGTAGGGAGAAATCCTCGTGAAAAGCAGGATTCAAATCTGACCGTTTTGGTGTCTGAGTATGAGAGGCAGGTTGAACCGTCCCAGAAAATTTCTGAGAGCGACTTAGGGGCCAAAAGAGGAATGGCTGAGGAAGGCTCAGGGGCTCAGGTTAATAATACTGAGAATGACTCAGGGGATGTTTTGCAAAGATTTGACGAAGAAAACGATTGGAACTTACCGATAATGGATGCCAGAAATCCGCCTCGCAAGAATGTATTGGCCGAAAATATGCCTTATCCACGCGATATGATACTGGGAAGGCATGATAGCGTGGAAAAAGCACAACCATCAGGCATTCCTGATAAATCACAGGTTTTAAACGATTCGTACATTCAAACTCTTCCTGTTGCTATGGTTTGTTTTGAATCGAGTGTATGTCGACCAATCACAGACGACCACACAATTAGTCAACGAAACTTTCACAATTTCAGGGAAATACCCAGAGAAAGTTATACTCGTTGTAATATTAATTCATAGGAAGCTGCTGTGAACACAAACACTGTTTTCAGTGACCTAGAACCTAGAAACTATGAAGAAAACACTGAGCAATTATTGCGAACAAATGAAAATTTTCAAGAACCTTCAAATGAAGGATATAGACGATCGGATAAGCCTATACATTATCGGGAAAGACCCGAAGTACTCGGTTATTATTCGTACGAATCTTCAAATTTTCAAGAACCTTCAAACGAAGGATGTAGACGATCGGATAAGCCGATGCATTATCGGGAAAGACCCGATGTACTTGGGTATAATTCCTAGGATTTTGGTGCTTCTTCACGAGTGGGAGGTGCCATACCAAGGCAAGAAAAAGACTTGGAGAGGATTTATTTGCAAAATAATCCTTAATATCCGGATTATTTACATGGTTTAAACCATGGAGTACAAACTCGCCTTGAAAATTACCGCACTCAGCGCGGAAATAGAAAGTGTGTTTCTAGACCATTCCAGGAAAATACTGGCACACCTCAAACATATTTTGAGAACAATCCAGATTATAATCTGGTTCGAGAGAATAATTATTCTCGGAGTCAAAATACGATACCTAGAAATATTGGACGTGAAGTAAGGGATAGAGACCGTTTTGATGATAGAATTCATGGATTGAATGACATGGATAGAAGCCATGACAAAGAATATTTTCTTGGATATCAAGACCATGCTAGGAAAAACTTCAAAATCAAGTCACCGACATTTAACGGAAAATATACGGAATGAAAAGACTTTTCAACGAAGCAGCGACTCTAAACCGCTGGGGAGAACAAGAGAAAAAGTACTACCTTTTGGCAAATTTATTTGATGAGGCTAGAATTTTCGTGATTTCTATGGAAAATCAATTGAGTAATGCACCTTTTGATTACTTAATGAGAGCTATGGAACAACGATTTGACGTTGGAGAACAAATTCATCATTTCCAGTCTTTACTGGACAGTCAGTTATGGAAACCCGGAGATAATCTCCGCACTTATCTCGACGAAGTCAGGAGATTAGTTTCTCTTGCATATTCAGAGGTTCTTGATTATCGCCAACAAGATGCCTTGGTTAGAAAACATTTTATTAATGGACTCCAAGATTTTACTTTAAAGCAAAAACTGCTCATTGATCCACCTGCATCAGCAGAATAAGCTATGAAATATGCTGAGAGGTATGTTGCTGCAAGAACAGCAGTACAGACTCAGAAACATTCTATGAGTAGAGACAGGGCACGAATGGTACGTCCCTATGATGAGGAAGATGATGAAGACTCAGATGAAGAACAATTTGATGATATGGTGTGCTACTTTAAGAATAAATTCTTCAAGTCAAAAGAAGGAAATACGGGTGATAAGCAATCCACTGAGAAGTGGGACATACCAAGCGAAATGCTTTCGATGTAGTATAACAGGACACATTAAAAAGGAATGTCCTAATCCATATTTAAACACCCAGGGGTCTCCTTCTGCAGGCAAGGAGGAGACAAGAAAGGAGGAAAAGACAGTGTCCACAAACTGAACGTTATTCCTGGTAGGCCTGAATTAATAGAATCTGACGTGCAGGAGTCGGATTTCGAAGCTCATGAAAATTCTGAGGAAATACCTGCACTTAAAACAAAAAGTGTAGACTCAGACGAAGAAGTAGATGATCTAGTCTTTTCTAGGAAAAATAAAATAACAGAACCTCTTTGTTCTTCAGTGTTTTCACTGAGTCAAAGTAGCATCGAAGTTAAGTTTTCGGATAAAATACATTGTTTACTACCAGAGAAAAATGTAGATGCTGACACTCTGCAAATGATATCTAGGAAAATATATGCAAGGTGTAACCTAGAAATTGGCAAGAAAAAGATGCCCGTAGACTTTCATGTAGCCAACCTCTGCGATCAGGTTATATTAGGCATGTCTTTTCTCACTGATTTCAGTGTGACTCTGGATACAAAGAGGGGAATTGCTATTGTGTCAGAACAAGAAATTCCTTGTTTTGTACTGAATAGTAAACCTTCTCCAGGCAGAGTTTATATTACTGGCGAATTTGTAGTACCACCTGGATGAGAGACAATATTACCTGGACAAATGAAACGAAAGAAAGATGATGGTTCTAACAACTCAACTATTCCCATGTTATTTGAGCCTCAACTATCCTTTTTCAGCAATCATGGTCTTCTTGCTTGCTCAAGTATCTCCATGAATCACAAAGCAATCGTACCTACAAGAGTTTTTAACCCAACAGAGGATGTTGTGGTTTTAAAGTCAGGTAACTGTGGATTGCGTTGTGGTTATTTAAAATCAAATACAGTTGTAGTTGAGGTTTTCACTACTTCAGACTTGGTAGCCAAAGTAGGAATAGATCTAAGTCAGTCCTGCGGAGCAGAAATGCCTGAACATCTCGCGAAACTCTTTGGGGAATCATGTGAGACGTTAACAGCGGAAGAAAAGGGATTAGTAAAAGAGAAACTTATCCAGGATGTATTTTCTTCTGGAGAAAACGACCTGGGTAGAACACACTTAGTAGAACATAAGATTGTTACTAAGACTGATCAACCTTTTAAACAGAGGCCAAGACCTCTGCCACTTAAAAAGAGTGAAGAAGTGGAGAAACAGATATAAATGCTCCTGGAATCAGGAATGATTTCTGTCTCTGACAGTGCCTGGTCAAGCCCTACAGTTTGTGTTAGGAAGAAGGATGGCTCATTAAGAATGTGTTGCAATTATCGCAAGTTAAATGATGTTACCATCAAAGATGCTCACACAATACCGCCTATTAACCAGTCTATCCATGCCTTAGTCAGAGCTAAGTACTTTTGTTCTTTAGATTTGGTATCAGGTTACCGTCAGGTTGGAATTCAAGAGGAATCTAAGAAAAAAAATGCGTTTTGTACTCACAGTGGCCTATATCATTGGAACATAATGAGTTTTGGGTTAACGAATGCACCCGCAACGTTTCAGCGTATGATGGAACGGGTTTTACAGGGTTTGCTCTGGCAAGTATGTATGGTTTATCTAGATGATATTCTAGTCTATGGAACTTCAGTACAGGAAGTCCTGGAAAGAGTAGAGATGGTATTATTACGTCTTAGAGCAGCTGGACTTAAGCTGAAACCCAAGAAGTGTAACTTGTTTAGGAAACAAGTGTTATATCTTGGTTATATGATAACCAATAAGGGAATTCACACTGATCCTTCTAAGGTAGAAGCAGTAAAGAATTTTCCAAGACCAACTGATGTTCAGAAAGTCAGAAGTTTTCTTGGTTTGACCAATTATTATCGGAAATTCATAGAAAACTATGCAAAGATAGTTTTTCCTCTTAATCGCTTACTAGATAAAGGAGACAAGAAATGGTTCAAATGGACAGAAGACTGTCAAAAGGCATTTGAGCTTTTAAAAACAAAGCTTGTCTCTGCTCCGATCTTGGCTCTTCCAAGAGAAGACGGTTCGTATATTATTGACACTGGATGCTTCAGGGCAGTTAGCTCGGTGGATAGATTCCTTATCCGAGTATGATTTTGAGATTCAGGCTCGAACTGGTCGGAAAAATGGAAATGCTGACTCATTAAGCAAAATACCTTGTTGAGGTAAACGATGTTTTTGTGATTATTCATGCTCTGACCCAACTTTAGAGGAGTTTCATGGTCGACCATGTCCTCTAAGGTTTATTGAGCAGGTGCCAGAATTTGACGACTGCCTGGAAGATGTTTCTAAAGATTTAGTTTACGCAGTAGAAACCGATTCATTGGATGGTGAAATTGAAAACGACTCTCAAAAGAAGGAACCAACAGATGATTTTCCTTTTCCCTGGACAAGAAAATCCTTGCAGAAAGCTATTCAATTAGACCAATCCCTAGGTCAAGTTCTCAAATGGCTTGAGAGCAAACAAAAGCCTGTCTGGCAGGAAATTTGTCATTTTGGTAGAACTGAAGGAGGTCAAGTCTTATGCAGGACTTTGGAAGAACCTGATACTCCAGGATGGTGTCATTTTCCGTAAAAACCTGGATCAGCGCAAGGGAACTACCCATCATCTGGTTATTCCAGAAAAATATAGGTCTCCTTTACCTAAGCACTACCATGAATCGTTGGTAGGAAGCCACTTAGGTGTGTAAAAGACCTACGGAAAGTTAAAGCTCGGTATTTTTGACCCGAGATGAGACAATCCGTTGAACTTTGGGTGAAAACTTGCATTTCTTGCCAAAAGAGGAAAAGCCCACCAAAATCATTTTTCGCACCATTACAAAAACACGTAATGGGGTTACCTTTTGAGAGAGTTTCCTGCGATGTTATTGGGCCATTGCCGGAGACTAGCAAAGGAAATGTTTATGTACTGGTTGTCTCAGACATGTCTTCTCGCTGGGTCGAAGCATATTGCATACCAGATAAGAGAAACTGAAATCATAGCCAATATTCTGGTTAAAGAATGGATCTCCAGATTTGGCTGTCCTCTAGAACTACACACCGATAGAGGAACACAGTTTGAATCGAATATATGTCGAAGTATCTGTGCATTACTCGGTATAGAGAACACCGAATAACAACAACTTTAGTCTTCCTGATTACGTAGAATACATTCAGGAAATGTTGAAGAAATCACATAGTGCTGCTATGAATTATTTACAAAAAGCCATTAAGTGTCAGGAACACAATACCTGAATAGACTCAAACCTCATCGGTATCACTTAAAAGATGCTGTTTGGTACTGGCGTCCAGTATTTAAGAAGGGGCAATGCCCAAAGTTACTGAGTTTTTGGACTGGTCCTTATTTTGTAGTTCAAATAATCTCAGATGTGGTGTACCGTATTCAGAAATCGGCTAATCTACTTCTTTCGTAGTTCACCACAATCACCTTAAATCCTGTTTCTTTCGGGAAGATAACCAAGTTCCTTGGTTAGAAGGTTCCATCACTAAATTCGCCGCAAAGGAGCAGGAATTAGATGAAAAGAAAGGACTCTTGGAAGTAGAATTAAATTTACAGAGGCCAAGCCAAAAATCTGAGCGTCAAAGACAGGCACCAGAGCGATATGGAACACGAATAATGAATTCTTAATTATTAGTATAAAGTATTACGCTTAATACTTTCCTAGAGATTTTACTAGGAACAGAGTTTTATTAAAAAATAAATTCAATTCCCGGGATTAAATAAGCTAGGTTCATTGTCATGGAAATACATATTTCAGTATTAACTAAATATTGTACCTTTTCGCGAGTAAAGTTAACGCTTTGTATGAATTTTGTATGAGAAATGCAATTTTCAGTTAAAAAATATATTTCCTGGATAAAGGAAACAGTAATGACCTGAATTGTTATAGAAAGAGAGATTTTAGTATTGATGGAATATTATTACTTTTCGGGATAAAATGATTCATAAATTTGAAAAAAAAAAACAAAAGTTTCGGCGACTAATAAAGGCATATCACGTGGCTTGGAAGGATCTATTCAGAACAAATAACAAGGGGTGTAACGTTTAGAAATACGATGTTTAGAATTTCAATTTTGTATTAAATTTTAGAAAAATTTGTAAATATATAAACTTTTACTATCGTGTAAGAATATGAAAATGTTATTTTACATTTATTTCCATTAAATTTAGTAGGTTTGTTGATATTGTTTGGGTGTGGCGGCCTTACACCCCCGATTTATAAGACGAGTCCATCTGTCAACGACGTCACTCAACGAACGCGCCCGAATACCAAAGCCTGTCTGTTGAAAATTTATTTCGTCGGTTCCACAAAATCTTACAAGCAAATTGTTGTAGAAATGGCGGATAACAATGTCCGTTTTAAATGTCGCCACTGTTCATTTCGGTGTTATGACGAAGACGAAATGAATCAACACAATATTCGTAATCACGCCGAGGACTACACATATTGGTGCGAAACAACGAGATTACCGCCCTACAAAATCCAGATCTCGGATTTGCGAGGATTGTGGGATTTACGCGGAATGACCAGGGATGAGATCCTGGCAGAATATATCTCGACCAAATCACAATACAGGCCACGTCCTGGCCAGCCAAGGAGAGTAAGAGCCCTTGTTGATGCACCCAGGGTATCAATCCTTCCTGCAGGAATGGAATAGGAGCAGGGAGCGACTGGGTACTCCCAGATACCCATATCTGTTACCATAGAAGGATTGGGGCTGCGAGACAGCAGTACGCAGGTGAGTAGCTCGATAAAGTTACCCAGTGAAAAGCCTGGGAGCGATTTTAGACCGAGTATTTCCAAGAGGGGTAGTGATATTAGTTTTGCCAAAGTTGTTGCAGAATCAGTCGCAAAAAGCCGAGCAATTGATAGCAAATCTCAACCTGTTTCTGAAAATAGAATAGCTTCTCAAATATTGGAAACTAATCAGAAAGTTGCCCAAAACAGCCAGACTTTTTCGGTAGAAAAGCAGTCCCAGGTTGATCGTTCCGCCACAAAGACAAACACCACCATTAGGGCGCCTTTCAAAAACGTCGTTCAGTCAAAATTCTGAGAATAAACGGTCCACGAACAAACATAATTGGAATACAATTTCCATGGTATCCAAACGGACTGCTTCGACTCAGAATCCTGAGAACAAAAGACCTATGAAAGGTCTAATTTCTGTGAAAAACCACATGAGATGGGAAAACCTAAACCCCAGAAAGACCGTTCTTTCCCTTCCACCAAAGAAGGCAATATGGCTTTGTGGAAGCACATCCGAGGTGCTCATCATCACAAATTGTTGTGCTTAATTTGCAATGGCTGCGGATTATTCCACTTTGTGGGACCACGGAAATTTCAGGGTCATCTGGGTTACTGTCATGTGGATGAAATTAAAGATAAGACTGCCCCAGGTCCAGACAATTTCGTTCCATCTTCTTTCGTCAAAGTTAAACTTTGTAGTTACACTCTTATTCCTTTTTGCAAGGTCTGTGGGTATGCCAGTTTCATTTTATTTAGCCATCAATTAGGATGTTTGTGTAAGAATCACAGACCAACTCCCGGGGAGCCCTATGACTACGAGGGAATTTTTGACGGGCCCACACGGGAGATTAAGGGAATTGTTTATAGCCAAGTGACTAAAATCCCAGAAAATTTCATCTGCAAATAGGTGGGCGAACCATTTGTGGCTCTAGTAGAAAGAAATGTGAGCCCAACGAGCTCATTAGCCTTGGTAAATATCAAGGAGAACGAAACCACAAATAATGAACCTCTGGATTATGTCGATATCCTCCCTACTGACTTGGAAGATCCAATAGTCATGGAGGCATCGGAAACGGCCGAGCCAAAATCCGGAAAAGAGCCGGAAAATTCTTCATCTTTCTTTAGCGGCACTTGAAGCTGATCTTTCATCATTAAATGTGATTTCGAGCAATGAAATTCGTACCCCACTATCGAGCCCGGTTAGGGAATGGAGAGAAACCTCGGATGAGGACAAGAAAGTGAGCCCATTAAGTATAGTTATACCGTTGGTAGCACATAATCTTAAAAAGAAGAGTAAAAAGGGAAAAAGAAAAGATAAAAAGAAGCGCCATTGACATCATAATGGTTGGATTTCAGACGATGATCACCATGGCGGACATGGAGCGAATGTTCAATGGGCAAGCAACTGCTGGCAGTCTCCTCGATGCCCCTATCGAGGGAGACCAGATCCCAGCCTTGAAACCGCAGTCCTCCACACCCGAGGCAATCCTCGACTGTGGAAGCCCTTCGAGTATGATAGAAGGGCAGTTCCTCGACGCCGAGGAAGGGACCAGACCGTAGACCGGTTACAGGAGGCGCCTGTGGAGCCCCCGGCTTCTTTGGAATTCTTCAATCCGGCATTAGACGACATCTTTCCTTCTCGGGATGTCCGATACAAAAGAAAATAGACAGGTGTTTTGACTTAACCAGATTTTTGTGGAAATGTTGGATAAGGGGGTTATTTTTTTGAGTAACCAGGTATTCCTGGAATTTTCAGCGTCACGGGCATTCCTGGAGGTTCTTGGCTTTGCCGGGTGTTCCGGGGGTTCTGTGGTCGGCGTGTTTTTGAGAAGATTTCGCCAGAGGCGGGTTTTCCTGGGTCTCCTTGTGGGGGTGCTTTTCGGGTGGTTTTCTCATGGGCCAGGTGTTCCTGGAATTTTTACCAATAAGCCAGGTGTTCCTGGAATTAATGTAAGTTAACCAGGAGTTTCTGGAGTAGTACAGTTTTACTTTGCAACAGATATGTTGGGTAGAATATAGATTGTTTTGGGATGGATTTTAAAATCTGTGATTTTATGTAAATGGGGCCATTACTGCTAAGTGATTAGATCAGGGATTTGTTAGAGGATTGGGTTTAGTTGGTTAGAGTAGTGGGGTTAGCTTTATGTACATATGTTTTAAAAAATAAAATTGGGAGGTTTGCTTGTAACTGTTTACAGGTAGTGCCCGGGACTAAAGCCCAGTTAGTCATGGCGAGGTTTGTTGGTAACTGTTTACAGGTAGCGCACGGGAATACGGCCCGGTTAGTCATGGGGCGGTTGCTTGTAACTATTTACAAGTAGTGTCCGGGACTACGGCCCGGTTAGTCATGGGAAGGTTCGCACTTATTGCCATTTTGTTTTGTGGAAAACTGGGGAAAATAAAATAGGGAGTGTTGTTATTTTGAGTTTTTCTTGCGTTGTTTTGTTGCTAAAAAAATGCTTTGACCGTCGTTAGTTTGTGCTCGGTAAGTCTGTCTGTAAGCCCATCCGTCAAATCTAGTTGTTTTTGCCCTTGTCTAAACAAAGGTGCACCGATATCCCCCCTTTCCCTTATTTTGGTTGCGTTCGCGTCCGAAATCTTGGACAAGCCTCGTTTTCGATTTACTCTATTGTATTGCTTTAGCAGTGTAGTAACTCCGCCCACTCATCTCTTTATGCATTTTTAGTGGAATAATATTAGCCAATCAGGCAACCTGTGGCTTGCTACCACGTGACCTGATATATATTGAATGGTTTAAGCAATGTTAGTTAGCTCTGACAGTATTTTTATTAGCGCAACTATAAACTCGAGGTTTTCTGTCACGTGGTTATCTCTATTGGATTGCTTTAGCAATGTTATCTGGCTCTGACTATGCATTTTTTAGTGCAACTATATTGGTCAATCAGATTCGTTTCTTGCTGCCACGTGATCTACTCGTATTGTATGTATTGCATTCTTTAACTACGCTGGCCCCGATCGTCCATTCATGTTATTTAGTATTCGGAAAATTGATCTGTCTTTTAGCTCTGGTGGGGGTGGGGATTTTAAAAAAGGCTTTACGCCATTAGGGATATTTAATTAGGTGTCTGTTCGTTCGTCGTAACGGATGTCTGTCCGTCCGTCTTTATTTAATTAGTTTAGGTTGCCACCATAGATCCTGGTTGAATATGATGGGAGTTACAAAGCCAGTCTTTGTAATGATGACCGGTTCACGCATTATCCGCTATGTGGAGGAGATAGGTGTATTTCCTCTCTTGCATCGGCGGCTCCCTGTAATTTTCATCCTAAGTCGTCAGTATGGACTGTGTGAGATCAGTTTGGACACGAGGACTGTGGTGTATGCACGCTCGGACCAGAGAATGTGGAGAGTAGGCCGTATGAAATCGGAAAGGCTCGATCATGTGGGGTGGGTACAATCCCACATAGGCAGTATTACAAGTATTCGCCATCTTCTCGTCAGTATTCCAAGTGTTTTACCGCCCATCACTGCGAAGGACTTTGTGTAAGGAGCGCTGGAGTGTGGTTAATACGGACTGGGTACCCGTGTTGTTTGCTTTGGACTTGCTGTAAAGCAGTGCTCGAATTGGTTATTACGACTACCCAATCGTGACGTGACCTTCACCGGCAGTGACCTTCAAGTGACCTCAGGACGACCGGGGGTACAAGGATTCTACCAACTCTACCTACGTCCTAGGCAACTTTTCATAAGCTGTGGACATTTGGTATTTTTGTGGATTTTATTATTATTTAGGGCTTAATTGTTAGCGTGGCGTGGATGTAACATATCGTGTATTCATTTCATTTAGTAATACAGCGGTATTTCAAAATTCCAGACAGTCATCCTTTATTATTTAAACTTTCTAATTTGATTTCAGGAAAAAAAATAAAATGTGGGTATTATTCCTGTGTTTATCCGTCCGCCATATTGGAAAAGCCTCGTTTTCATTCAAGGGACATACACTGCTGTATTGCGTCGTCAATCGGTTCATTTAGGTCATTTTGTGTGTACGTTTCTTGCGTGAGTGTAAACAAAGGACTGCTTCAGGTACAAGATGGAGTAGTGCTTCTAACTTAAAGTAGATAGGAAGTTTTAATTTAAAAAAAAAAGAAACTTAAAGTTAAAAGGTAAAAATTTAAATAACAAATTAGAAATAATGCTTTTGGTCATTCAGTTCAACTGTACAAACTCTGTGGATGGTTAAAGTTTGCTTAAACTTAAAGAGGACATTTTACAATTAAAGTCTTAAAAGGGTGCATGATGAAATTTTTGATTAAAAAAATTTAAGCCTGAGTTTATTCAGGAACCGGATCAGTATTGCATTAAACGCTGAGGATGTCTCAGGGTGCATTTTAGAATTAAGCACTGAAAGGGTGCACGATGAAAATTTTTATTAAAAATTAGGCCTGAGCTAATCCAGGGATCGAATCAGTGCTAGATAGAAGACTGAGGATTTCTCAGAAAGCAGTGCGTGCTAAATAGAAAAATAAGCTAAAAATACAGCCAACACCAATAAATAATGAGCATGCGTGCATATGCAGTTTATTTATTAGATACACACATAAAAGATGCATATATAAGTGAAATTATTACATAAGAGCACACGTAGAGTTAAAATAAGTATAAAATTAATAAAGGATCACACCAATGCAGAAAAACACGGGATAAATAAAAGCAAACACCGTTTAAGCGAGTGCATAATAATTATATACAAAGTCCATGAGCTACGTGGCAGTTTATAACTTTGTTCTATTCTAACATTATCTCAGAATCAGCTGAGTATAATGTCCTCTGACCACCTTAAAGTTAAGGTGTTTCGGTACGAATAAAAATAATCTCAGGATCAGCTGAGTTTATTGTCCTCAGAACACCAGGAAGCTTTGTTAACTAGCTAGGTAGGTGCAGAAAAGGTCACTGTACATCAGTGCTTCACACGCAATATCTACAACATAAAGTAGAAAGTGCTAAAAGAAAGATAAAATAATTTAAAGTAAGTTTTATAGTAAGTTAGAAACACCAAAAGTAGACCAAAGTCATTTGGGGTAAGCCTCCGAGACGACTTGGCACGTTGCTACCGGGTATTTAAATAATTGTCAATTTTAAAACTTAAATTGATTGATTATTGTAATTATTTAAGTTTATTTGATTTATTGTATACACCTACGTCAATCTTAGGGTTAGGTCTTGTCATTGTTATCAAAAATTTTTATCTTTCCTGTTTTTGATAAATAATGCGATTTCTTATCATTCATTTAAATTTGGGGACAAATTTTTAAGAAAACGGGGAGCAATGTGAAGAAATCGCTTCTTGTTAGTCAATAACCTGCTCTGAATTGAATTAATTGATGCGATTGTTGTGACCGGTCATAGGTCATTGTGACGTTTGTCCGGTCACGTCATCGCAACCACGTAGGCGACGTCACGGCATCTAGTGAGCCGTAGATCGAAGGAAATAAAGATACGGTACTGAGACGGACAAGACGTGTTTTAATAAAAGTCTGCTATTTTAGTAGATATTTGTGTTTTGTCCGTGATTGTCCGTCCGTGTCTCAACCACAAAAGTCAAATAATCATTTCTGTCACAAGACACTGTAGTATATTGACAGCAATTTACAGGCACAATTTTACAACCTTTTTTTTCATTTTAAGTGGGAGCAGCTGTGCTTTATATAGAAAAAAGTGGGCCAGAAATGTGAAAAAAAAAACACACTCGGCTTATTTATTTCTAGATAAGACAACATTGAGCAATTAGACAAGTAAACAATATGCAGTTTTGATGTAGCTACAATAATGGTACTCAGTTTTGTTCATCCGAGGCATTGCATAGAGCTAAGCGCCTTGTTCATTCTTGTCAAACATTTAAATAATTTGCTGTAGACTTGTGCACTGCGTCATTTGCTTCCGTCATAGCTTTAAATGCACGACAGTTGCCGAAAGTATGTTCCGTGTGCAAATTTCTAAGTTTATTAAGGAATTCAAGCTCGAACTTGAAAAAAATTTTGGAATTCAAGAGATGTCGAATATTCGCAAACACATACGTTTGTTGTGTAAAATAAAATATGAAAGAATGCATCTAAAAGTTTAGACGAAATGTAAACAAAAAGGTGTGCACTTGAGAAAGGCTCTCGGGACATCATTTTTGCAAGGGGTGGGGGCGGGGGTTGGACTTGATTTCATATGTGTTACCATGTGTGCTTAAAATACCGAAAGGGGGACAATTTTGGGTGTCGATTTCGTTAAAAAAGGGGCTAATCTTCTTTTAGTACTCATCGTTAACCACAGAAAGAGGGATACAATCGTAGTAGGGGAGAAGTGGGGTTCCGAAAACAGGAAGTGACGTTATAATGACGTCAGGAGGTGTTTTCGGAGCCCCATGGGGTTCCGAAAACAGTGAAGTCATATTGACGTCATATTGACGTCATATGGTTGACATATGGTTGTCATATGGTTGTCATATGGTTGTCATATGGTTGTCATATGGTTGCCATATGAACGTCATAATGACGTCATGAGGTGTTTTCGGAGCCCCATGGGGTTCCGAAAACAGTGACGTCATATTGACGTCATATTGACGTCATATGGACGTGTTATTGACGTGATATGGAGATCATATGGAGATCATATGGAGATCATATGGAGGTCATATGGAGGTCATATGAACGTCATATGAACGCCATAATGACGTAATATGGAGAGTGGGCGGCCATTCAAACGGGCGGCCATTCAAACGGCATTCAAACGGGCGGCCATTCAAACGGCATTCAAACGGGCGGCCATTCCAACGACCATTCAAACAACTATCCAACGGCAGACGGACAGATGAGACACCTACCCAAACGTACAAGTTCTCCATTTTATAAATAGAGAACTCATAACTACATGGTTAGAGCTCACCTATAAAGCCCCCTTAAAGTCAAAAAGGGGGTATAAAAAAGGGGTAAAAAAAATCACCCCTTTTTTTTTTTTTTTTTTTTTTTAAGCATTTCCCACACTCTCATGCATACATATACATACTAACACCATGACACGATTAGCGCTTATTTCGTATTAGTGGATGGCCCTTAGAAGGGCCGGAAGGTTTTTTTGCTGTCAGACTTAGAAGAATTCGACAATGTCTTGGATTGGCCTTGCGCAGTGTGTTAATTGCTGGCTGTTGAAAACGTAATGATCCGTTTTCAGTCCGCAGGTGAAGCATGCAGTCATGTATTCATCAGCAAGCGCCGTCATGTGAGTCCAAATTGCAGCGCAGTAAATACATGATTGATGGCCGCAATCCACAGCAATAACGCGATCAGGACTGAGCATGCAGCCGCATGAGATACATATGTCGAGGTCTTGCTGGAGGAAGAATCTTCCCCATGCTGGATACTCTTCCTCCTCAAGTCTTGATGGCACCAATTCCCCCAGCATGGTGCATCGGAAGTAAGCCTCGACGTAATGTCCCTGCTCAATATTTTCCAACCGCTTTCCCAGCGTCACCCTCCGGTTAAAAAAGACCGGAACACAGAGGACCTTGGCGTTGGCAGGGTTCGGCAGCATCTGGTAGAAAAAAATCTCTCAGGCTGGAACGCTGGCGGCACCACCGGCACTTGCACCTCCCTGACTTCCCTCACCGTGAGAACATCGTTTAACGCATAGAAGAGCTCCATAGCCGTGAGTGATGAAAGCGGTTGTGAGCCTGAACTGAAATGGCTACCACTTATATACCACTTGAAGTAAGGACCCCCCCCCCCCCTGGCAGCAGATATGAAGCAAGGACTCCCCCCCCCCAGGCAGCGGATATGAAGCAAAGACCCCCCCCCTGGGCAGCGTATACGAAGCAAGGCCCCCCTGGGCAGCGGATATGAAGCAAGGACCCCCCCCCCCCATTCAGCATATAATGCGAGGATGGTTGCTAGTAGTATATAAAGGTGGGTTACAGCTACATTATCCAACACAGGCAGCAAGATGTCGACAAGTCGTAAAATCACAGTGATGCGAAACGGCAAGGCAGTGACGCTAACGACTGAGTGTTATAAGTGTTGGGTATGGTTGGAGTACCCAGGTCAACCACACAACTGCTCGGTGCACCACAATGCACCACGACATTACTGCTGCAAAACTTGTGGTGGACTGCTCTGGTACAAGTTTACTGCGAGATTGCCAGGACCGCAGCCATGCACGGACTGCTGGTGGTGCGGTGCAACGCTGAAAAACTTTGGCTACTATAACTTCCATCCGTTCAAGTGTGCACGAAGACCGTTCTCCATGGAACAATTTTACAGATATCAGTGTGATTGTGGAAATCCGACTTGTTGGTGAAGAGCCAACTCACTAACATCTTTCGGCCCTTCTAAGGGCCATCCTCTGCTATGAAATGAAAACGCAAATTCTGTCTATGTATGAGTGTGTATAAAAGGGGTATGTCTGAGATTACATTTCAGCATTTTAGTTTCAGCAGTTGACGGAACAACAACCAGCTATGATGAAAAGTGAAGAGCATGGGAAAGGAGTAAAGAGACAAAGGATGGAAGAAGATGACATTTGGCCATACGGTCAAGTTCAGTGTATGGAATGCAATGTGAAATTTCTATCTATGGATACTTATGAGACACATACATGCAGTAAAGCTGAGATGAAAGGAGCAAAGAGACAAAAGATGGAAGAAGATGACATTTGGCCATACGGTCAAGTTCAGTGTATGGAATGCAATGTAAAATTTCCATCTATGGATACTTATGAGGCACATGCATGCATACCAGCTGAGATGGACAATGTACCTCATGAAGAACATGTTTCAAAGAAACAAAAGACAGGACAAGTAGGGAGAGGTAGAAGGCTTAGTCTTGGTGAAAACGCGCAGGAAAAACGGTTTGAATCTGAGGATGGATCAGATTTACTGCTTGAAATGCGACAGCAAGAGAACCGTATCAAGATACATTTGTTGGAGACCTTAAACCATGGAATGAAATGGTACATTGTCGTACATGCACGTTTCAAGAAACTGACAGCAAATGATGAAGGTGTTATGGTAGAACAAGTGGATAATGCATTTATCAGCAGTCCAACATATGCAGCATACAATCCAGCAGATATTGAGCAGGACCTGCCAGAAGCCTATAAAGAATTATTTACCAAGTTTGACGAACATGAGCGACAAGGCTCTGGCTGGGTATTGGATAACATACTGTACATTGAAGTACATACAGCTACGTTGGTTCCTCTAGAAGCGAGTAGTTATGTTCCACTACCGAAGAAAGTGAAGAAAACAGAAGGCGTGATAAACATTAAGAATGATGATAACAAGTGTTTCTTATGGTCAGTATTGGCTTACCTTCACCCTCATGACAACAACCCGAATCGCGTGAATCATTACAAGCCATTTGAGAAGGAATTAAAGATAGAGGGTATGACATTTCCGACACCAATTACTGACATTTCAAAGTTTGAAAAGGAGAACGATGTAGCCATCAACGTGTTTGGATATGAACAAGATGTAGTTGTTCCAATACAACTTAGTCGAAACGTCAGTGTGAGAGAAATCAACTTACTTCTGATTAGCAATGACAAGACGAGGCATTACTGCCTCATCAAGAATTTTAGCAGACTTATGTCTTATCGATCAAAGCATAAGGCTGCATATTTTTATTGTTTCAACTGTCTTCACGGGTTTGTACGACAAGATCTTTAAGATAAACATCGTGAAGTGTGTGACAAGAATGGAGCACAACGTTTATCATTTCCCAAGGAACCCTTCATCAAGTTCAAGAATGTGGCTAAACAACAGCGAGCACCTTTTGTGATTTATGCCGACTTTGAATGTTTCACGCAAAAGCATGAAGAAGGAGACAAGTATCAACATCATCGTCCAAACAGCTTTGCCTATGTGGTTGTAAGCCAGTACGACACACGTGCACCAGTTGTGTATCGAGGAGACAATGCTGTGAAAGTGACCATATGGTGAATGAACGTGATCGTATTGTACGTGGTTTAGAGCGGCCAAAGGAAATGGTGATGACTCGTGAAGACAAAAGGAATTTCAAGAACGCTGTTGATTGCTACATTTGTCATGAACCTCTAGGAGCAGATCGTGTGAGAGATCATGACCATATCAATGGTAAATATCGTGGAGCAGCGCACAATGAATGCAACTTACAATTCCGACTTAGAAAGGATCAGCAAGGGGATAAAGATTCTTTTATCATTCCCGTGTTTTTCCACAATTTGCGAGGCTATGACAGTCACCTGATCATGGAGGAAATTGGGAAATTCAAAGGTGAAACGATTACAGTCATTCCAAACACCATTGAAAAATATATTGCATTCACCATGAGCAATCTGAAATTTACAGACAGCTTTCAGTTCATGAGTACCTCTCTACAGAAGTTGGTATCTAACCTTGCAGCAGAAGGGAAAGATAACTTCTACAACATGACCTCTCACATTCACGATAGTGACCAACAAGATTTGTTGTTGAGAAAGGGAGTGTACCCCTATGATTATGTGGACGAACCATCCAAGTTTGCTGAAACACAGCTGCCATCAAAGGACAAGTTTTATAGTCAGCTTAGCGAAGAGGACATTAGCGACGAGGATTATGCGCATGCACAGAAGGTGTGGGATACATTCAGCTGTACCACATTTGGTGAATACCACGACCTGTACCTGAAATCAGATGTGTAATTTGTAAAGAAAAGACTTTGGTTGTACTTCGCGTTAGTTTATTGTTGTTGTGATCCGCGACGGTTTTAGGTTCTCAATCAATGAGTGTTGTGTGTGTGTGTGTGTGTGTGTGTGTGTGTGTGTGTGTGTGTGTGTGTGTGTGTGTGTGTGTGTGTGTGTGTGTGTGTGTGTGTGTGTGTCAAGTATCAAGTGTCCAGTGTCCCCCTCCTTTTAGCAACAAGTCAATTTATATCCGCCAGAGTGGGCGGCGAGAAGCAAAGAAGCAAAGCTATAGGCTGTGTTATTGCCATAGAGGCACAGCGGCTATTTTTAGAAATGATCGCATCACTCTGACGAAATATAAACTAGATCATGGGCACTTGGTTACAAAGCCCTCCCGCCTTAAGATTGAAAACTCTTTAAAAAAGGTTTTCAATTCAAATTTAAACAACCAAGTGGTCATGAGCTGTACAAGTTTTCGTATACATATGTTCATTTTATCACACAATATTAACGTAAGTTATAATGTTACTAACTTTAGCAATTAATCATTATTATTATTATTATTATTATTTTTTTAACATTCTGTATTCAACATCAGAGATCTTCTAGCTAGGAAGATCTAGACTAAACACACTTTCGACTGGTTAAGGTAGAAAATATGTAGTTCAGAATACAATACATAATGTTCTCATATATATACATCAATGTACTAATGTGAGTTATTTAAACATCTTGAAAATTTATCAAAATGCTCTCGTACAAGTTACTCCTCAAACTTAAAGTCTATATGCACGTATAAATCATCAATGAAGTCATGTAAGTTACAAATCAATGTATTTATGGAAGTTAAAATACATTGCTCATGTAAGTTAAGAATTAATGTATTTATGTAATTAAATGTTAACAAAGTTGAATAAAACAGTAGCTTCAATTAAGAGCACCATTTCATACTTTTGAGAGTTTACAGACATTGATTCTTCGTTTATCGTTCAGTTCCAGCTGGTCGTTGAAAACGCACAATTGGCTCAGCGCAGGTGGCGTTTTCAATAAACTGTACAGTCTCCTCTTCTTGTGTACTGACTCGTTCTAGATCGTGCGTAGTGCCTTGAACACTGGTTCTCGGCCTTGCTCTCCCAGGGAGAGAATAACTTGCGCTTTTCAACCCTTTGAATTTTTGATAAATCTTGCGGCCAAAACAAAATATCAAAATTTTACTTGCAATCACGATCACGATGATACAGACTACTTTGACCCATAATTTTGTTTTCCCAAAAGTTTTAGGCAAAATGTCCTCTTTCGAAGGATATGAATTGATAAGCATACTGAGATGCTCTAATGGAATATCGGCTATGTGGTCTAAAGGCTTCTGGTTTGAATCTAAAGCAGCTTTAATTGCATTAAATGCTTCTTCAAAATGGCTCGATTGATTCCAAATGTTAGGCTCTAATTCATTTAATTTTATTTCGGTATCAATTTGCAATTGTTTTTCCAAATTACTTTCCCCTGATTCGTAAATAGGTATTTGAAAGAAATCGGACATTACATAGCAACCATTCTTTAACTGAAAAGTGGAAATACCTGGTCGAATAATTTTTGAATCATTGTTAGATTCGCAGATAATTTTAAGCTTAATTCTGTCCGGTGTAGAAATAACCCATTTGCCGTAGCCCAAGTATTTTATAACAGGGGTGAGTTTTGTCATCTTGAGATCAAGATCACAAAATGCTTTTGTTTTGATGTCGTCTCTAAGGTATAAAGATAACATGCAAGATGGATATTTATCTACATCATATAGGGGACTATTTATTTGGCAAATATGTCCTTGCCTACAGAAGTTTATTTCGTCCTTTTGAATAAATGCATAGTGCTTCGAGTTTTCTGACACTGCAATAAAATTAGACTCAATATTATAAACTGCAGCTAAGTTTACCGTAGTGTCGATAAAAGGTAAAAGAATTGCCTCATGCACCGTGTACTTAGAGTCATCCGAAATAATTGGCAAAGCTATTAAAACATGAATCCTAGTTTTCTCCGGCATGACTAAGGGATGTAAAAATTTATAATATGAAAAGACATCAATTGACCTCAAATCAAACGGTAAATGTACGCCATTAGGTAATTTGTTCTGTATCTGCCTAAATAAAACGGTTAATTCTGATGGGGGTAATAAACTTAAAGGTAAATTACCTTGTAGACACGTTTCTATTTCAGAAAGAACTTTATGGAAGGCTTCTTTGGTTTTTTGAAGGGTAGTAAATACGATATGATACACGTCTCGTAACCTCTGCATCACTTCAAGATACGTTATTTCTGGCATGATAACATTTTGTATTTCATCTTTTACGAGCAGCATTTGCTTTTGAATCATAAAAGTGGTGTTTTGCAAAAGTAAAATAGCTTCTCGGTTTTCTTTGACCTCGCTGTGTGTTAAGTTAATTATGGAAACGCTCTTTTCAACCACATGAACTAAATTTGTTTGTGTCTCCCTGTTATCAGATATGGCGGTTTTTAATTTTCGTAAATTAGAATTTGTGGGAATTGAAAAGAGATAGCTAAGAATTCGGCCTCCAAAAGGAAAAATGCCACGTTTTAGTCTTGCGTTATTACGTCTGTACGCTATTGTACGAAGATCGGCGTTTGGTTTTGTAAGCTCATCAAATTTCTCATCGAAATATTTTGTTTCACGATAAATCAGTTGTTTAACGTCGTCTCTAACATCGTGCATCTTGTTTGCAAAATCGTTATCCGAAACGTTTTGTTGTGTACCCAACTCAGCTGTTATTTTTAGAAACGTCTCGTAAAAAGTATCAATTTCATTGCGTATAACACTGAGTTGATTTTGGTAAGGTTATATGTCAATGGTATAAGTCACGAGCCATGTACTGTAGGAGATGTAAACTGGATCTCTTTGTACGAAGTAAACTCCCCGTTGACCACAAATAATTGTCGCAAAACCAACTATCGCGCATAAGATGATGAAACCCATTTCTACAATACACAGAAATATATATATATACTAAATCTTTATGGCTGTTCAACGCCATTTATAACTCTTTGGCTTACCTGACTTCTCAGATAAACTCGGTTGTATACTTAAGACCACCGCAATAAATGGCCAATTTATTGCTATCCTATTCAATCCAGTCTGACATAAAATTTATGATGGACCACCACCAATTAAATTTTTTGCCTTGATTTTGATTAGTCACTTCACTTACCGTTTTTACTCTCTGAAACTTGGTAAAGTGATCGTCATCCTCGCTATCGTTATTTTCTCGTTTACGTTTTTCTTTAAAACGTAAATTATAATG
Source organism: Protula sp. h YS-2021 (assembly GCA_949752745.1). Taxonomy (NCBI): domain Eukaryota; kingdom Metazoa; phylum Annelida; class Polychaeta; order Sabellida; family Serpulidae; genus Protula; species Protula sp. h YS-2021. Next base: position 98,104,419 of record OX457025.1, on the reverse strand, counting down.
ATGGCAAGGGGTTTCTTTATCTTTTCGTTCAATCTTAGGGCCCTTTACGTCACGCTCGTCACTCGAACTTGAACTGAGAGACCGTTTACGTTTCTTAGGCAGCTCAACACCTAAGTTTTCATCAACGTAATTTGAATTAGTGTTCGAAAACTCTAATTTAGCTCTCCTTAAGGGTTGCCTACGAATTGTACTCGATCCTTCTGCAGGATCGATTCTCATCAGTTCGCCATCTACGGTTTCAACCGTATCGCGGGGAATATCCCAAATATGTTCGGGGTGTGCCAACCTAAGTTTTTCTGCGTGCACAACTTTTTCCCTCCCCGTTCTTTGGTCTCGTATGCGAAAGTTAACGGGCCCCGTTCTTTCAATAATACGAAAGAAAGGTTTCCATTTAAGGTTAAACTTCGTGCATTCATTTTGTTTACACGTCGTATCGTAATAAAACACAGGGTCGCCTACTTCAAAATTCTGCAGGCTAGCCTTCTGCCCTAGTCTAACCTTATTGTTCTCTCTCGAGTCATACGTATTGATCTGTACTTCTTTGAAGGCACAGTGCAATCTTTGCAACATTGTCGGTACGTAATCTTCGCCCATATATTTGTATCTAGGATTCAGAAGCGTATCCATAGGAAGAACTGGGTCACGTCCATATACAAGAAAGTATGGGGTAAAACGCGTTGATTCATGGACTGAAGTTCTATAAGCCATTAAAAATGCGGGGATGTATTTGGGCCAGTCTGAGTGATTTTCGTGTGCGTATTTTGCGATGACGTCATTTTGTACACGATAAGCGCGTTCGACTTTGCCATTCGAAGATGCGTGAAAAACGCTTGTACGTATATGCGCTATTTTCAGACGTTTGAGTAAAAGCTCAATAACTGCGTTCACGAATTCCGTTCCGTTATCTGACAGCATAACTCTTGGACAACTATGCGTTGGAACAAATTTCTCCAACAGTACCGTTGCAACTGTTTCTGCTGATTTGTTAGGAATTGCGTAACACTCAGGCCAACCACTAAAGTGATCAACTATTGACAGAGTATAAACCTCACCTGTATCGCTGGGTGGATACGGACCTGCCACATCAATGCTGATCAATTCAAAAGGGTAGTTTGGAATAGGCATGTCCTGCATAGGAATACGGGCTTTCCTAAGGGACCTTGCTGTACATAAACCACAGCATTTAATAAAACTTACCGTGTCCTTGTACATTGTTTTCCAGTAATACCTTTTTCTTACCTTGTCGTAGGTCTTATCCAAACCCATGTGACCTCCGAAATACTCGCTAGAGTGCGCTTGTTCTAGAATGATGGGTCGCAATATTTTGGGTATGACTAACTGAAGACAGTTTGTATTATCAAATCGTACTGTCTCGGAAATATGGTATAACAGATCATCTAACATTACAAAGGCACTTTCAGTTGTTTGACCTTGTGGTTTTTCAAGAGAGCAAATAATTTCTGACAACTCTGGGTCTTGGCGTTGTAATTTTTGAATTTTTCCGGGCTCTAATTGTAGCTCATTCTCTGATTCCGAATCAGAGTCAGCATTCGTATATGAGGAGGATTCATCTAAATTTCTTTTAAATTTTGGCTGTTCTAAATCGGAGCAGTCAATGACATTGATTCTATTAGGACCATTTTTCTCAAACTGTATTTCAAAATTCTCCTCTAAATCTTGTTTTCTAGTCCCAATTTCCTTTTCCACGTTTTCAATCATATCTTGCAATTTAGTAAGGAATTCAAAAGGACCTTCTTCGGTGCAATAATTTAAAGCCTCTTGAAAGCAACGTTTTAGCTCGTAAAATTCTTTTATTTCGGCTAGTGTCAGATCAATGTGCACCTCATCCGCTCTTGTTGACAAAATATTATGGCTTGTGTCTTTGTTTGAATTAGGTTCTTTTACCCGGGACAAAACATCTGATGGATTTTTATTGCCTGGCAAATATTCAATGTCGCAACCATATTCTGAGAGCGTAATTGCCCAGCGCTGGATTCTTGCGTTTTTCATTTCTGAAGTAAACAGGGTTCGCAGTGGCTTGTGGTCTGTGAAAACTGTGAACTTACTTCCTAGCAGAAAATGTCTCAGTTTATTGCATGCATGTACAATGGCATAACACTCCTTTTGTATGCATGGCCATTTTAACTGACTGCCTGTCAATTGTTTTGAAATATATTGAATGACACGCTCCTTACCTTCTGTTTCTTGAGTGAGAACGGCTCCCACTGCGTAGTCTGACGCATCGGTATAAAGCTTATAGGGCTTATTTACCTGAGGGTGAGCCAGCACTGGTGCTGTGCTCAGGCGTTCTTTCAATATTTCAAAAGCCTTTTGATGTTCCGGAGTCCAGCTGAAATGGGTTTTCTTTTTTGTAAGATCAGTTATCGGTCGGGCTATGTCACTGAAATCTTTGATAAAATTTCTATAATATGAAGCCATACCGACAAATGACCTCACCTCTTTGACTGTTTTGGTTTGACTCATGTTCTTGATTGCACTTACCTTGTCTGGGTCTGGAAGAATTCCATTCCCTGAAATGACATGACCTAGGTACCTGACCTCGCTCTGGAACAGGCTACATTTTGATAGTTTGAGTTTGAGCCCTGCTTTTTCCAAACGTTCGAAAACATCTGTAAGATGTTTTATATGATCCTCAGGACTGTGCGAGTAAACAATAATGTCATCAATAAAACAATTCGTGTACACGTTGATACTGTCAGAAAGGACTTTAGTCATCAGGGCTTGAAATACAGAGGGGCCTATCGACAGACCAAATGGTAATTTCTGATAGTGGAAACGTCCTAAATTTCCTCCTGCAACAAAAGCAGTTTTTTCCATATCTTCCTGTTTAATTTTTATTTGATGGAAGCCTGACTTTAAATCAAAAACTGAGTAACAATTTGCTCCTTTCATTGAAGCCAAAATATCCTGTATGTTAGGTAAAGGATAACTATTGGGAACTAGAACTTTATTTAATTTTCGGTAATCAACACACATGCGCGGTTGAGTAGAATCTTTCTTTGGAACAAAAATAATTGGGCTTGCCCATGGCGATTGAGATCGGGTTATGATCCCTGCTTCCTGTAAATCGTGCAAATGTTTTTCGAGCATTGGCCATTGGGAGTAAGGCAACCTGTACGGACGTTGTTTTATTGGTTTACTATCGCCTGTATCCAGCGAAACCTCGGTTAGGTCTGTTGTACCCAGATCAATGTCACTTTTTGCGAAAACATGACACTTTTCAGACATCAGTCTGCGAAATTGGTCCTTTATGATGGGTTCTAAAAGGATACCTGTTTTTATTTCTTGTCTTCCTTCACTTACCTTGTTTACATGGCAAGTTGAATTGTCTGAATTGGTGGTTTGATGTGTTTGGGTGTTTGAGTTCAGTTCTTGTGATGTTTGTGTGTTTGTTTGTGATGCTTTTAGATTGGTCGGTGATGTTTGCGTGTTTGTATTCTGTTACGGCCAGATATGCAACGAATTTTGACCTTGAAAAGTAAACAGTTGTTTATTGTTCTAGAACTAAGTGCATCAACGGATGCAAATCCATCATATGAATAACACTGAAGTTCCTTTAAAAATCAGCTGTTTCTTAGAAAAACATTTCGAAACAAGTTTCCGTGGTTGAGATAAGATGCCGTTTTACTTCCAGGTTTAATTAAAAGTCTATTAATTTTGAATTGTTATTAGTTTCCTGTGTATGACGTTGCCGTTAATACTAAGCGTTTCCATGAAATTCGGAGAAAATGCCGGTATTTTATCCAACCACATCCCCAAAACTGGACCTTTATTTCCACACCCAAAAACACTCATTTCCGACCTCCCACTTTATTGGTAAATTCTTATGATCCTGATTTCCGTTCGATTTCCCATAAATAGCCGTACATCGCTGTTCTGCAGCATATGATATTTGGTACGCATCTGCGTAAAGGCTCTTAATTACAAAGGTGTAATTAAAGGGAAACTTGTGGAAGTTAAGGAATATAAGATCGCATAAAATGTGGTAAGCTGTTTTATGTTAATTCGTGGGTTTAAATGGATTGAAGTTAATTCACATTGAGCAAATTGCGTACAAGATTATATGGTCGATTATGTATATGTAATTAAAATGTGTTTGTCCATAATTCTCTATTGTTAAATGTCAGGTCGGTTAATTGATTATTAATTATTATTAAATGTTGGTTTGTTCTAGATGAGAATATTAGACTATGTTTGAAAATGATAATTATTTTGAATTCCACGCGAATAATATTTTGAGATTGAAACGTAATTGAACTTGGTTTATGATTTATTTTTATTTTATTTTATTTTATTTTTTTTTTTTCAGTTAATCGTTGCGTCTTTACGTGATTAAGGAATCACATCAGTGAAGCGCACGCATTACACATAGTGCAATAAAGATATTTAAATTCCAAAGACTTTGACTTCCACAATTATTAACACATTATTGATGATGGATACGGTCGACAAACCGACAACCCGGTCCGAGTCGAAGCGAATCCAAGATGAGCAACATGCTCAAACCTTTGATTGGCTGACAAAACTGTCAGGAGAAATTGATGTCCTTATGCTCCAAAAGGACAAAGAAAGCGTTCGCTTGAAATACAAGGATTGGTTGGAGAAGTATGGCAACTTCCTTGACCAATACGAAGCCAGAGTTAGCCACACAGCTAGTGACGGCACTGAAGTAGAAGAAACAAGGCTGGAGTCGCAGCGAAACTTTCTGCTTGAGGTCAAATCTCGGGTAGAAACATGGTTCGGCGAAGTTTCTTCCAGCCAAGCAGATGGAAGCATTTGCACCCAAAGTTCGCGGAAGTCGCAAACATCCTCACTGTTGAGGGAACGTCAGCGATGCGAAGAACTCAAGGCCGAAGCGGAAGCCATGAAAAAGCGGCAAGAAATAGAAGACCAGGAGCGAGATCTGTATCGCAGGCGCGAACAGCTCGAAATTGACCTCAGACGGAAAAGGGAAGAACTGGAACTGCAGACCAAGCTGAAGATAGCTGAAGCCGCGATCAGTGAGCACGATAGCGCTAGTGTCAGGTCAGTGTCTACCCGTCGTTCTCGAGTCGTTGATGACAAACGTTACGAAAGTAATTATGTTACCGACGTTGTCAATATTACGAAAATGCTTAGAAAACCGACGTTCGACGTAGAGAAATTTAATGGCGATGCGTTAAAATATGTACGTTTTGTACGTCAGTTTAACAGTCGTATGGTCGCTTATTGCGACACAGATGAAGAAAAATACACGTTTCTTGAACAGTACACTTCCGGCGAAGCTAAAAGTATCGTTTCGGGCTTCGCTCATTTGAACGCGTCGGATGCATATGAAACGGCGATGCGCGAGCTAGACGAACGTTACGGTGATCGACAAGTTATCGCTCACGCTTACGTCAAACGAGCGTTAAATTGGCCGTCAATACGTGCAAATGATGGCAAGGCACTAGACCGCTATGCAGTGTTCCTCCAGTACTCGACAGCGCTATTAAAGATGTCCGAGAGGTCCGAATATTGGAATATCCGGAAAACATGAAACGCCTTGTGGCAAAACTGCCTCAGTTTCTGCAGGATCGGTGGTGCAGAGAAACTCATCGCTTCAAAGGCCACCACGAAATCAGTTTCACAGATCTTGTGACATTTGTGAAATCCGAAGCAAAGATTATGAATGACCCGACATATGGAAGAAGCGCAATCAGTGACGTGACGTCATCAACTACACTAAAAAGACACACCGGATCTTTCGCCACTTCAACGGACAATAAACAGACCAAACGCAAGTCTGACAAGTCAGGGTTAGGTAAGCCTACGAGCAAATGTTGTGTATATTGTTCAGTCGAGACACATGGGTTATCCGAGTGCGAAAGGTTAAGTAGTTTGTCACCTGATGACAGAGCACTGTTTGTTAAATCAAAAGGTTTATGTTTTGGTTGTTTGAAGTTTGGTCATTTGAGCAAATCTTGTGAAAACAGGTGTGTTTGTAAAAAATGTAAACGTCACCATCCAACATCGCTTCATAGAGAAGACAAAATTAATGATAAAAACATTGAACAGAAAACGGAAGCTCCAGTAAATCAGTTATGTAGCTCTACGGGGGCCGGTAGTGACGAATGTGCTATGGCCATTATACCGGTTGAGGTGAAGGTTAAGAACGGTTTCAAAGCTGTTAAAACATACGCATTCTTAGATTCAGGAAGCAGTGTTAGCTTCTGTACGCAAAGTTTAATGGAAGAATTGGGTGTGGGTGGCAAAAGGTTGAAAATGACCATAAACACAATGGGCAAGCCATTCACAATGGTGACTAACGAAATTAAGGGATTAACGGTTAGTGATCTGGAAGGCAAAAATACGATAGAATTGCCAAAGGTTTACACCAAGGATAGGATGCCTGTTTCGCACTGTCACATTCCCAGGATGAGTGACATATCCCAATGGCCGTATTTGTCAGATGTGCATTTACCGGAAATAGAAGCAGATATCGGTCTTTTGATCGGTGTCGATGCACCAGGAGTCTTTACTCCTATCGAAACTAGGGCTGGTCCGATAGACTGTCCCTCAGCTACAAGGTCACCTTTAGGGTGGATCGTATGGAATATAAGGCGTAATTGCCAGGCCAAAGCCTTTGCTATGGTAAATAGAACGTCTATGATAGCTCTGAAGGAAGTTGAAGATTTAAAGGCTTTAGATAGGTTAGTCAGAGATTCAATCAATTTTGAGTTTCCCGAGCATATTGTAGACGATAAAAAAGAAAATTCACAAGAGGACAAGGCCTTTCTCCGAAAGGTAGAAACTTCAATGAAAAGGGTAGGAGATCACTATGAGGTAGGATTACCATTTAGGGACGAGTCCATCGTACTCCCCGACAATCGTAACCAAGCCGTTCAAAGATTGAAAACTTTGGAAAGAAAAATGAGAAAAAATCCAGTGTTTTGGCAGGACTATACACGCTTCATGACAGATGTCATAGATAAGGGATATGCGGAAGTAGTTCCAAATAGTGAATTAAAGAGACATGATGGGAAGGTCTGGTACATTCCTCATCATGGCGTGTATAATCCAAACAAACCGGAGAAAATAAGAGTTGTCTTTGATTGTGCGGCGAAGTACGAGGGACTTTCACTGAACCAGAATCTCCTTCAGGGCCCAAATTTAACCAATAATCTGGTTGGGGTACTGCTGCGTTTCAGACAGGAACGTTATGCAATAATGGGAGACATAGAGGCAATGTTTCACCAAGTCAGGGTTCGAAAAGAGGACAAGGACTGCTTGAGGTTTTTATGGTGGCAGGATGGGGACCTAGATAGCGAACCGAGAGTATATAGAATGTGTGTTCATTTATTTGGGGCCACTTCTTCCCCCAGCTGTGCAATCTCTGCCCTTAGATCCACTGCTCTGGACAACAGAGATGGATTCGACAAGGAAACAATAAATACGGTTATGCGTCATTTCTACGTCGATGATTGTCTAAAATCGGTTCCAAGTGAAAGTGACGCAATTTCACTTGTTTCTAGCTTGTCACAATTATGCGAGTTAGGTGGATTTCGTTTGACCAAGTGGATAAGCAATAGCAGGACAGTGTTAGAAGCTATCCCCGAATCAGATCGAGCCAAGACCGTTAAGGACATAGACATAAAATCAGAAACTCTCCCAACTGAGAGAGCTCTAGGTGTCGTATGGTGCACAGATCGGATTGTTTTAAGTTTCGTATAAAACTACAAGACAAACCTTTCACAAGAAGGGGTGTACTCTCAGTCACGAGTTCAATCTTTGATCCTCTGGGCGTAGCTGCCCCCTTTGTACTGCCTGCTCGAAAATTGCTTCAGAAACTTTGCAAGAATGGATTAGGTTGGGATGATCCCTTGCCCGAAAAAGAATCACAAAGGTGGCAAAAATGGTTAGTGGAGCTCCCAAAAATTTCTGAATTTTGCATACCCAGGTGCTTTAAGCAAAGTGAAGGCACTTGCTCAGAATTTCAACTTCATACATTTTCTGATGCTAGTGAAGACGGCTATGGTGTAGCATCATACCTAAGGCTTAATATACAAGGTAGGGTAGTGTGCTCTCTTGTTATGGCGAAATCAAGAGTAGCGCCATTAAAGAAAATTACAATTCCCAGATTAGAGCTTACTGCAGCAACTGTTGCAGTTCGAATCGCAAGAATGATCGAAAGAGAATTGGATTTCAAGTTGGAACTGTACTTTTGGACGGACAGTGAATCAGTATTAAAATATATTGCAAATGATAGTACTCGATTCCACACCTTTGTAGCAAATAGGGTGTCCGTTATTAGAGAAGGTAGTGACATTGGGCAATGGAGATACATCAGCTCAGCTTTGAACCCTGCCGATTATGCTTCTCGAGGCTTGTCTCCAGACGAATCAGATAAATGCAAGCTATGGTATTCAGGGCCCGAATTTTTATGGCAGCCGCAGTCCGACTGGCCAGGGACAAAAGACTTACGAAAGACTATTGATACGGATGATCCTGAGGTTAAGGCTTCTGTCAACACTGTTGTCCAGTGTGAAACAGAAAGTCTTGATGTAGTGCTAAGTAGATTCTCGGATTGGAAAAGGGCACGAAAGGTTTTTGGGTGGATTGTCAAATTTGTTTCAAATATAAGATTTTTGGCTTCAAAACGCAAACAATTGCAAGAGTCAATGAAGACTCAAGACGAAGTTGAATTGGAAATTGCGAAATTAAGGTCCACTGAATCCTCCAAATCCCTGGAACTGACCGTCAGTGATATTGAAAAGGCGGAAAGGTGTATTTTCAAGGGTGTTCAAAGTACACATTTCCCAGAAGAGGTGAAGTCTCTTCACACAGGAAAAGGTATAAGGAAATCTAGTTCCATTTTGAAATTTGATCCAATCATCCATGACGAACTTTTGTGCGTAGGAGGACGTCTAAGAAATTCTGACTTAGACTTTAACGAAAGACATCCTATTCTTTTGCCGAAGAAATCTGAGGTTTGCGCTCTACTCATGCAATATGCTCACAAGTCCATGGGTCACATGGGTCGCAATGCAATGGTCGCATTTCTTCGACAGAGGTATTGGGTAATAGGTGCAAATTCTTTGGCAAAAAACGTTGTTTCAAAGTGCGTAATTTGTCGAAAATACCAAGGAAAAACGTTAGAACAAAAGATGGCAGATCTACCGATTGATCGTTTGACACCGGATCAACCTCCGTTCACAAACACAGGTATAGATTACTTCGGTCCAATAGAAGTAAGGAGAGGTAGGGCAACAGTGAAAAGATATGGAGTTATATTCACTTGTCTATCATCAAGAGCAGTACACTTAGAGATGGCTGTGTCTCTGGACACGGATTCCTGTATCAATGCCATAAGACGTTTCATGGCTAGGAGACCGGTGGTGAAACGACTTTTGTCAGATAATGGTACAAATTTTGTTGGGGCACGACGAGAACTAAAAGACGAAATAGAAAAATGGAATAAAGCTCAAATCCACGACACCCTGCTACAACAAGGTGTCGAATGGAAAATGAATCCGCCAGCTGCATCCCACTTTGGCGGAATTTGGGAGAGACTAATCAGAATAGTGAGAAAACTTATGTATTCCATCATGAAAGAGCAGACCATACATCTAAATGATGATGGTCTCAATACATTATTTTGTGAGATCGAGAACATATTAAACAACAGACCGTTGACCGAAATTTCGGACAACCCAAATGATTTAGGGTTTCTTACACCGAATCACTTACTCATGCTATGCCCACAGACCAAATTTGCTCCCGGAATCTTTAATCAAAATGATAACTACGCCCGCCGCAGATGGCGTCAAATACAATATCTAGCAGATATATTTTGGAAAAGATGGAGAAAGGAGTACCTTGCTCTTCTCCAAACACGTCAAAAATGGGAAACATCAAAACAGAATATCAATACAGGTGATATAGTTTTGATAACAGAGAATTCCCCTCGAAATTCATGGAGCTTAGGCAGGGTCGTAGAAATACATAGGGATCACAAGGGCTTAGTTAGAGTAGTTAAGGTGCAAACCAAGTCAAACATTTTAGAACGCCCCATACACAAATTGTGTCTTATCTTAGAAGGTTATTGAAAATGCTTCAATTATTATCATTATCATTGAAATGTTTGAACTGTAGATATGATTAATGTATGTTACTCGTACTGATTATGTTTATGCTTTAATTGCGATTTAATTGTAATTTGTGTTTATTTCAATATATGAGTAGTTTGGAACAGCAATGAAATGTTTAAAGTTGAATTTGAACACTGTAAATGTATTGTATGTAGTGACAATTATGCGTAGCGTCTGGTATATTTCAGTTCAAACTAGGCACTAGCATAACAGCTTAGATCATGTATTACTTCTGCTTTAAGATTAATGGATCTTGCATGTGTTTCACTTGTGCTGTTACAGTTGTAAATAGTTTAAGCTAACTAGAGCAACATGTACTGCAAATCATAAAGGGCAAAGGAATTCTAAGTGATAATATTATATCTGACCTTTCATAAGATTAAATGCCCAAGAGCATTTAAAGGGGGTGGTGTTACGGCCAGATATGCAACGAATTTTGACCTTGAAAAGTAAACAGTTGTTTATTGTTCTAGAACTAAGTGCATCAACGGATGCAAATCCATCATATGAATAACACTGAAGTTCCTTTAAAAATCAGCTGTTTCTTAGAAAAACATTTCGAAACAAGTTTCCGTGGTTGAGATAAGATGCCGTTTTACTTTCAGGTTTAATTAAAAGTCTATTAATTTTGAATTGTTATTAGTTTCCTGTGTATGACGTTGCCGTTAATACTAAGCGTTTCCATGAAATTCGGAGAAAATGCCGGTATTTTATCCAACCACATCCCCAAAACTGGACCTTTATTTCCACACCCAAAAACACTCATTTCCGACCTCCCACTTTATTGGTAAATTCTTATGATCCTGATTTCCGTTCGATTTCCCATAAATAGCCGTACATCGCTGTTCTGCAGCATATGATATTTGGTACGCATCTGCGTAAAGGCTCTTAATTACAAAGGTGTAATTAAAGGGAAACTTGTGGAAGTTAAGGAATATAAGATCGCATAAAATGTGGTAAGCTGTTTTATGTTAATTCGTGGGTTTAAATGGATTGAAGTTAATTCACATTGAGCAAATTGCGTACAAGATTATATGGTCGATTATGTATATGTAATTAAAATGTGTTTGTCCATAATTCTCTATTGTTAAATGTCAGGTCGGTTAATTGATTATTAATTATTATTAAATGTTGGTTTGTTCTAGATGAGAATATTAGACTATGTTTGAAAATGATAATTATTTTGAATTCCACGCGAATAATATTTTGAGATTGAAACGTAATTGAACTTGGTTTATGATTTATTTTTATTTTATTTTATTTTATTTTTTTTTTCAGTTAATCGTTGCGTCTTTACGTGATTAAGGAATCACATCAGTGAAGCGCACGCATTACACATAATGCAATAAAGATATTTAAATTCCAAAGACTTTGACTTGCACATATTCAATATATCCTCCTTAGATATTTGTTCAATGACAGCTAATATCTGACCTTTCTTGATAGTAAATTTCTTTGTTGTTTCATTGTACACGGGCAGAAGCAAATGTTTGCTATTTTCCACTAAAACGTTTTGTGACGTCAAACCGGGTTGATCAATTAGAATGCTAGAATTTTCTAAAGGACTAACCAAACAGTTACCTTGGATTTTGTTTTTCACGGTTACTCTAATAAAATTTATGGATCTAGGTTCTAAAATTCCATTAGTTTTTATGAATCCAAAACACAATTTCGGTTTATCACCGCTTTCCTCTCTTAAAAATATATGCTGATTGCCAAGGGTAAGTGTTTGATTTGAATAGTCAATTTTCACTTTATGGCAGCTCAAAAAATCTATGCCCAATAAAAAAGATGTTGGTAGGCCTTTTACGACGTGAACAGAATGGGTTAATTGTTTACGGGCGATTTTCAATTTTAGCTTAATGCTTTTTACTACTTCTAAAGAATGTCCCGTCACGCCATGAAGTTGAACACGTGGTTTATTTTCTTCTACTAAAAATTTTGCGTCGATTTGTTTAAATAATGTTTCAGAAATCAGGGTTTTGTCGGCCCCTGTGTCCAAAAGAGCTAAAACTTTTAAATTTCCAATAGAAATGGGGCAAAATTTACCAAAGCTGCTGTTTTGTTGTACTTTTTGTGAAGAACCATGGCCTTTCCCATCATACCCGGTTCCTAGGTATGAGGGTGAAGTTAGTTTGACTTATTTGATTGTGAAGTTTGGCGAGTTGTTGAGTCAAATTTTCTTTTCCTGCAGTCCCTCATTTTGTGACCTATTTTTTTGCAGTAATGGCAAATCGGCTTGCCACCACTGGTCCATTCGTATTTCGGGGCTTTGTTTTGCACCCTGCCAGTTTGGTTAATACTCAAAACGCTGTCCAACTTATCAGTAAGCTGAGTCAACGCTTCCAACATTTTATCTTGCTTTGTGCTAGATGTCACTACATTGACATCCATAGGCTCTTCCGATCGTGATTTGAGGCTGCGTCGGGCCTCAAACGACCTCTGATCGACTTGTTCTTTGACCGCTGAGCGTAAGGCATCCTCTAGTGTTTTTGGTCGCTCCTTTATCAGTTTTCGCGAGACAGCATCATTCAGAACCCCCTCAATTAACGTGTCAACTAGCATTCCTTGTATCAACGGTTGGGCAAGGTCTTCATTAATAAAGGCCTCGTCCGCCAGGGTAAAAATTCTCTCGGCGAAGTTTTGTATACTTTCGCCGGGCTGTTGTGTAAGTTCCCTTAATTTACACTTAGCCACATACGAGTCACTTGTGTCTGAGTATTGATCGATTAACACTTTTCGTAACCCCCTCCAATCGATGTTTGGATTAAATTTCATGGCTCTGCTGCAAAATTCTGCTGCAGGGCCTTTTAGCGTTTGAAGAGCAAAACTTTTCATTCGTAGGTTATCGGCATTCATAACCTCCCCTGCCCGCTCGATATCTTTTAACCAAGCCTTGAACTTTTTAGAACTTGAGCCATCACATTCCCTAATATTTTTCAGCACACCCTGAGCCTTTAATTCTACCTGAATGTCGTTAAATCCCCTTTTTAAAACCTCCCTACTGTCATCGAGATCATCGGGAAGGCGAACTTGGTCACCTTCAACTGTCATTTTTGTGGGTTTTTGCGCTAGTTATATGCAAAGATCTAGAACTGACCTGTATAACGGTTTGTGGTATGGAACGAGTTCTGGTCACAGCTTCAGCTCCTGATAATTTTAAAGTTCAGCGGCGTTGCACGGAAGATGGTTAACGTCGTCGGCGTATGTGATATAACTTCAGTTCAGCTCCTCCAATTTTCCAGCAATGTAATATGGCTCCAGTAATGATAGAATATAGCTATGGCTCCTCTCTCCTAGTAAAATGATAAGATGGCTCCTCTCCGGTGAAATGATATTAAAACAGCTCCTGTCCCGTGAAATGATAAGTTCCTGACATTTGATGATGTTTTGCCAAGTTCCTCCGGCGTCACAAGGGATCGTCAAGGTCGTCCAGCGTCACTGCGTCATTGTGGTTCTCATTGTTACCATCCTGGTCACGGCACCATTTGAATTGTGGTTCTGTGGTTCTGTCTTTTCTTTACAAATTTGTAAAGAAAAGACTTTGGTTGTACTTCGCGTTAGTTTATTGTTGTTGTGATCCGCGACGGTTTTAGGTTCTCAATCAATGAGTGTTGTGTGTGTGTGTGTGTGTGTGTGCGTGTGTGTGTGTGTGTGTGTGTGTGTGTGTGTCAAGTATCAAGTGTCCAGTGTCCCCCTCCTTTTAGCAACAAGTCAATTTATATCCGCCAGAGTGGGCGGCGAGAAGCAAAGAAGCAAAGCTATAGGCTGTGTTATTGCCATAGAGGCACAGCGGCTATTTTTAGAAATGATCGCATCACTCTGACGAAATATAAACTAGATCATGGGCACTTGGTTACATATTACTAGCTGACGTGTTTGAAAATTTTCGTCAAGTATGCCTCAACACGTATGAATTCGATCCTGCTCACTACTATACAGCACCAGGACTGTCGTGGGATGCAATGTTGAAAGCGACAAAGGTGAAGTTGGAATTGATCAATGACATTGACATGTATCAAATGGTTGAGCAAGGCATACGCGGAGGAATATCTGTGATCACACACAAGTATGCGAAAGCGAATAATCCCTACGTAGCAGATTACAATTCTGAGATACCAAGCAACTATCTGATGTACCTCGACGCCAACAACTTGTATGGCTGGGCCATGTCACAAAGCATGCCGCAAAGAGGATTTATGTGGGTGAGCGAGCCAGAATCCCTCGATTTCATGGATGTAGCTGAAGATGATGACATTGGATTCATTTTGGAAGTGGATTTAGAATATCCAAATTCAATCCATGATCGTCATAATCACTACCCACTGGCTCCAGAACGGAAATGTGTCAAAGTTGGAGAATTGTCAGAGTACAGTCAGAAGCTGCGGGAAGATCTAAACATGAAAGAGAAACCCAGTGAAAAGCTCATTCCTAACTTGTCTGACAAGAAGAAATATGTACTTCATTACAGGAATTTACAACAGTACGTCTCACTGGGGTTGAAAGTCACTAAAGTTCATCGCGCCATCATGTTTGAACAGAGCAAATGGTTGGCGAAATACATTACCTTGAACACGGAAAAGAGAAAATTGGCCAAGAACCCATTTGAGAAAGACTTCTTCAAACTGATGAACAACTCTGTGTTTGGCAAAACCATGGAAAATGTGAGAAAGCAAATCAATGTTGAACTTGTTCACAAGGAAAAGCGGTTCAAGAAACTTGTAGCCAAACCTTCTTTCCACAAATTCAAAATTTTCAACGAAGATTTTACCGCGGTACATCTACGCAAAGTGGACTTGCTTCTGGATAAACCCATTCATGTTGGCTTCGCCATTCTCGACCTCAGCAAAGTGCTCATGTTCAACTTTCATTACAACTACATCATGGTCAAGTATCCCAATGCCAAGTTGTTGTTCAGCGACACCGACAGTCTATGTTACGACATAGAAACGGAAGATATCTACAAGGATATGCAGCAAGATGCCGACCTGTTCGACACAAGTGACTATCCGCCAGATCACTTCCTACATTCCAACGTGAACAAAAAAGTGCTTGGGAAAATGAAGGATGAGACGGCAGGCATCCCCATTGAAGAGTTTGTTGGACTCAGACCGAAAATGTGCAGTTTATTGTGCGGTGGGAAAGAAAAACATACAGCTAAAGGCATCACTCAAGCTTGTCAAAGACGCATTAAACATGCGCAGTATAGAGACAGTTTGTTCAAGAAAACTCAAACTATGGCTACAGAACACATTATTCGAAGTCATAGTCATCAGCTTTTCTCGGAGAAGTTGAGGAAAATAGCCCTCTCCCCATTTGACGACAAGCGATATGTATTGGATGATGGCTATTCCACTTTAGCGCATGGACATTACAAAGCAATAGCATAAAAGAGGGAGGTTCTCCAACGGAAGAGTTATTTGAGGTGTGAACATTGAAGCGTCAACATGGAACGTGAAAGTCGTAAGAGATCTACAATTGATATGGATACTCTTGCAGATACAGTTAAAGACTTAAAAGTGAAAAATCCTACCACTACCATCAAGAAATTGAAAGTGGAGACGGTGCCAACACCACAGTCGTGGGATGGAATGCTTTCTCTAGGAAATGGAAAGTATATCAAGATTATGAAACAAAGCAATGAAGGAGTGGTAAACATTCGCAAGTACCTGAGAGATGAGGGGACTGGAAAAAACCGTCCAACGAAAAAGGGAATTTTGCTGACAATACCTGAATGGAAAATGCTGAAGAAGCAAGTGAAAGAAGTGGATAAAAGGCTTCGTAGACAAGAAGGTGGCTCATAACAAGGTAAAAACATGAATGCACTCATGCTGAACGGTGGTGTTTACCTTACTGTAAATGAGAGGAATGAAGTGATACTAGATTCTAAGACAAGTTATCATCGGTTTAAACCTGAAGTGTGGAAAGACTTTAAAAACATACCACTTGAACCTGGGTTTAAACGTAGACTTGAAAATAAAGTGGAAGTGACGGTAGCTGAATATGATTCTAACATACGTGTAGAAATCTGTAAAAATCTTTTACAGGATTATCCAAAGGATTATAAGGGAGTTGTGCCAGATACACCATATACAGATTTGATCCTCTTTGATATCAAGAACTGGCGCGCAGTCTTACGATTCCTAGAAGCTATACAACATCCACTCTTCACCATCTTGCGAGCATAAAAACGTCTTTGCAGACAAGGAGACAGCTCATAGTTCATCTGACTGTTGAACGAGATGGAAGACTTTTTATCGGAATATAAACTAATTACGCATGGATTCTCATATCTGAGAAACGAATATGATGACATTGTGCTAAGACATTTTGGAAAGTATATCATTCTATCAACTGACGAACAATCTGTGTTGAAAGACCATCTAGAGAAGTTCAAGATACCTGACTTTCTCCTGACAGTCTCAAATGAATTGGAAGTGCGTGTGACTGAGAACTGCTTAGACGTGTTTGTACAATTTCGTCAATATGACAAGCTTACAGAATGCTACGTCTACATCACCCTCAACACAGTGGAATGGTACGCTCTGTTACAAGCATTGGATTGGAAAGAACCTAACGCTTGAATTCAAAGAGGAAGGAGTGCAACTCATGCGAGGCACCAAGTCCATTGAACTGACGCATCCCATGTGTGTTATGGTGATGAACATTGATATGAATGATCATGGATATGAACTGAAACTGTCTGAACATGAAGATGTTAAAATAATAAAGTTTGGTAGTGGACAGTATTATGCTAGTTTTCATAGCATTTACAAACGTGGATGTAATGTCTATGATACATATATTAATTTAGATTGGTATGAATGGCATGTGTTTATTGATGTATTGAATGTATTTGTAAAATAAAAATTCAATGTAAAATAATTGTGTAATGTAAATAATGTATAACACAATAAAAAAGAATGTTGTATAAAACTGTCTTGTTTATTTACAATATTCATAATACAATTCACAATTACCAACAACTTAACTAATGCAACTTAACTAATACAGCATCAATAAAATAATGGTTTATAATGTCTATATACAAAATCCTTTACAACAAAATCACCATCACTTCTTCTTAATACATCAATGATTTCAAAAGGACTATGTCCTCGAGCTCTTTGAATTATATAATACACACAATAAAATCCACATGTAGAGGATATCGGTGTTTGTAATGGAACTGAATTATAAATGAAATTAAACTTTAAAAACTTGTTCAAACGACTGTCTATAGGTAAAAGTCCATAAGAGTCAAAATATTCTGCAGGGTCTTCATCATAATATACTGCCACCCAATGCTCTCCTGGCTCATCATGATCGTCTGTGTTGATGACATAGGCACCACGTTGTAAAGATGGTAACTGATCCATGGCAAACACACCTTGAAACAAGTCTTTTGTCGTGGCATCATGGGATAGGATGGCTTCTATCTGCTTCGTGTTCATGACTGGTAGTCGAATTGAATGCTACGATTTGCACTTATTTCAACAATGTTATCAAATTCAGCATACACTATAACATTAACTGTATTTTGCAAGGCACCAGCAAAATTCATTTCTAGTCTCAAATTTCCATGTTTGATAAGGGCATAATGATCAGCACCATCATAATCAGGTGTTAAGTCGAAAGAAAACAAAGAATAACCTCTAGACCAATCTTCCCGTTTTATAATGGAACTTTTCTCACCATCCAATCTATCAAAAGATTTGTAAAGAGTTTCAAAAGCATCAAGATATTTGCCTTGATTTATATCAAGCTTGAGAGGTTTGGATAGGACTGGTTCACCATCAGAGTAAAGCTGCATAAAGTTAAGATTAAAATGTTCAAAATTGTATGGATTTCTCAATACTGTTCCAGCAAAGGATTCATTATGGACCATTCCAATGACAATACGCTTTGGTAATTGACCTAAAAAGATGCTATCTTTCACAAAAGATTGAAATCCAGTTGGAATAGCTAAAACTTTACATTCTTTTCTATTAACAATAAACTTAGCAGGACTTTTCATCAATGCATCTGCATGTCCCAACTGAATACCTGGACTAACCCTCACTTTGCGAATGGTTAAAAACGCTTCTCTCACTTCTACTTTAAAACCATTATTTGTTGCCATTAATACATATCCATCTTTTTGTCTATGTAAACGTAATTTCATACTAACACCATTGGGAAGATAACGATCCTGCTCAAACAAATCTACCCTTAAACCGCCTGTAAGCATAAACTCACGGCTTAGACGTGTATACAAATAGCGATTATGTAAACCATTATTTCCTATTTCAGCTATATCACCACCTTCAATATTTACATGAAAACCTGATACATATCTTTCATGATTAGGTCTTTTCACCTCATGAGTATTCATTGACCCGGCAGTATCTTTATAGATGAGACGCATAGAGCGCTCAGAATTGAGACTTTCTTCCGAGTCATGAATGAGATGAGATATGATGCTGGTATAACCATGGGTATTGTTACTATGTGATATCAAACGATCATTTAGAAATAATTCAATATTGGACCATAACCCATTAAACAAATCATTGATACATGACACGTTATCATCTACACCACACAGTGTTCCATCAGCCTTGACAATGCGACATACAATATGGAGTTTACTGTTCTTTAAATCTAGATATTCTTCTGTACTCGCAGGAATGTAGAATTCTATTGGAGCACCCTCTCTAATGGTAGTCATTGGTTGATAGTCTACATTATAACTTTTTTCTACAGCAGTTTGCGTTGGTGGTATGTGAAACCATTCTAATGGAGAAAGGCTACATTCACAAGAATGATTATGAATTAAAGACATGATTAAAAAATATCTTTCTTATGTTTTTTTGATGTTATCCGTTTAGCTGCCTTTCGCCTTCCGACACCTTTTGCTCGTTTCGGTCTCTTTTGTCCTCGTAACCCACCACCAAACATACGTTGTGCTACTCGACCTGTAACATTTTTCGCAATATCTTTTGCAGCCCTTTTAAGATGTGGTGCAACGATTTTAGCCCCTGTCTTAAGCAGTGGAATAGCTTTTCGAGCCAATGATCCCAGTATTGAACCAATACCATCTCCATATTGTATTCGCGCTCCTTTAAATCCTGGTAATTCTCCACCCACTTGGCGAAGAAAATGGTCGCGATATATAGATGGATTGTGTGTGTATGCTTTCATAATGCTTTTGGTCGAAAATGAAGTTTACAGATCACCTTTCCAGTTTGAAATGGAACATTATAGCCTGTGTCGTCCTTAATATTCATTTCTATCACGTCAAATTTGGATGTGTTTACAGGAACATAATGAGGTTCTCCATAAGTTTTCATGATAATGTCTCCATCATGTCCTTGTATTCCAACAGAACGTAGCAAAGGGACATAATAATCACCAACAACTTGTGGCTCACAAATACTACAGTATACATAAAGTGTATAAAATCCCTGTTTCACATCAGCTTTATGTTCAGCTGTGCACGTTTCAGTATACCATTGATCTGGAATAAATCCTAAAATCTCAGCTAATCCAGTGGAGAATAACACTTCAAAGCCGTATTTTAGAAATAGAAAAACACGTCGTCTAATTTTATCATACTTTATCTGAATAGCTTCCTTAAGGTCATCTTTCATAGAATTAGTTGCTTCTTTATTGACTGCCTGACATATCTCTTGTATGGATCTGTAGTAACCATAAGGAATATTGATTGTGTCAAGAACAACATTATTCAGTGGTTGTTGTCGATACTGAATAGAATAGTCCATTCCATGTCTCATGGTTGTCCATGTATGTGGATATTGAATTTCAGCTAAAGCCACTTCATATTTTCCGTTCAGATAGATGGTTCGAGGCATACGAATTTGATAATTCGAAGTCTTGTTGTTGGGATAATAGTTCATACTAGCATTGCTGGGTAAAGTAATGTAAAAACTTGTTGACTCCATGGCAGCTAAATCGTTTATGTGATGTAGACTAGATGTGTATATACATTACTTCATGTTTGACACTCTTCATCTACATTGGTGTCTACATTATTGTCTAAATTGCTATCTACATGATCTAAATTGGTATCTACTACTTCTCCCTGACAACAAGCACTAACACACCTAATTTTTACAGGAATAGTATTTGTATTTCCATTTTCTTTACAACAACAACACCATAGCTCTTTAATCCATGTTAAAAAGTTTCCCATCCTTCTGGAAACAATCTTTGTTGACGCTGTTGTTGCTCTTTTGTAATATCTTCACGAGTTGTCTTTTTGCCAAAAACAGTTTTTGGAATATTAGCGTCTACAATTTCCTCAATAAACTGCTTCCAACCACGCGGTGGTTCTCGTCGTTCTTTTCTTTTTGTAGCAACCAATGCTTCTTTCAACAAATCAATAATGTTAGAATTTGTAATGACAGTACCTGTTTTTAAAACAAGTTCATTTTTATCTGTCCATCTCGTACCATATTTCTTAAGTTCTGCCAGAAGTTGTGTTAGTTTTACATGATAAATAGGTTGAAAATGGTTTAGAAACTGTTGGGACTTTTCTGATTTTTCTGCATTAGATGCTGCAACAGACTTTTGTCGTTGTTGTTGTGATTGAATTGTTCGTAAATGACGTCCAAGCACTTGAGACATTTCTATTGCTTTTTCACGAGTTCGTTTCCCACGTAAAAGTTTATTCACTTTCGTTTTGATTTCAACATCTTTTCCCTTCTTTTCTAACAACATTTTATATTCATATTCAGGAATGAGAACCATTTTCAAAGTATGTTTCATTTTAACAGCAACTGAGCTAACAAGGGTAATGCAAATTTAGCAATAGCTCCAATAAATCCTCCTTTCTGATTAACTAACTTCTTTTTTCTTCGAAGTGATATCTTCTTATTAGCCAGTGTACGTAGGGTATGACGTTCACGCTTGAATAACTTATACCTTTTTGAGCTTAAGGGTAAATGTCCCCGCAATATATTCAAACAAATTTCAAACAAGCTAGTTAATTCCTCCTTAGTAGCTTGTTGTAGTAAGGATTTACGTCGTTTAGGCCCGCTGCGTGCGAGCAAGTGAAGGAAAGGTTGATTCGCTTGAATACGTTTAGACATCTTGACTGCGAATGGTTAAATGACTTGGTTCTTGTTCATACGCCACCTTATCAACATATACATAATGTGTATCTTTTGGTAAAATGCCTGTACGAATACGTAGTTGATCATTTGTCTTTGGCTTCAAATCAATGAATAAATAGCCGTGAGGTTTGCTGGTAGCATCTTGATAGGCTTCTATGAGAAATTGAGATTTTCCAGGATACATTTGTCGCGCTAATGTACTTATTTGTTGACTGTCTCTAGGATTTTTAAACAGAATGATGTAATGTGTATTCAAACTAATATTACGCATTTCTCTACCATGATGAAACAAATTATGCACAATAAAAATAATGCTTAGATTTTGATGACTGCTGCCAACACTAAAGAGACGTGTCATGCGCTCATCACTATGACATTTAGTCATTAAGTCATCAATGATGAGTAAGTTTGGTTTTTTCGGGTTAAAACGCTCTTCAATGTTATCTGGAATGCCTTGGTAAAATTCCACACCTTTCATTCCCTTATACAAAGGCTGATCTGCTGCATAGAGCCATTAAATGGTTTTTGGAGAGGGTTTAATTAACTTTTGTTCTAGAATTTCTCTAACTAGAGAAGTTTTACCACTGCCTGTAGGTCAAGAGACCAAAAACGTGAATGGATGCTTCATTTTCGAATATCTGTTTCTTTCACCCAACTGTTAAACTTCTTTGGCCAACCTAACCACTTCACAAATAATTCTTTAACACCTCGTCTTTTTCGTGTTTTCAAGACCTTTTCAATTCTATAGACTGATTCAATATCTTTTGTCACTTTCTGCAGTTCTTCTTCATAAAAATGACCGTCAATATCTTCATCCAAAAAGTCTTTCACACGATACAAGTGTATTCCTTGCTTCTTACAACGATGTGTGATAATGAACACTTCTTGCGTCCACTTTATATGATAATCCCGTTGAAATACATATTTCATGTGAGAAATGCGAATCTGATCACCAATTTTAAATTTGTAGGGTTTTTTCTTCTTTGGTTTTAATTTCAATTTGTCTACATACATATACTTCCACACTTTCGATTCTATGTCTTTACGAATATCTGCAGGAGCATACTTATTAGAGGGGGAGCCATGAGGTCTATGGTTATAATTATACACTAAGTCTGGAAGGATGTCCATATATCGATACGTTTGATTATGAAGGAAATATCGATACATCATTCCCTTTAGAGTACGAATGACTCTCTCAGCAAAGTTGGCTTTGGTTTCATTCTTTGTCGTATAGGCATGTATTCCCTCCTTCTTCAAAAATGCTTTTACCCATCTGTTTTTAAATTCAGTTCCTTTATCTGACCTTAGAGTTCGTGGTCTTCGTTGTGTTTCTTGAAAAATCTTTTGAAAGGCTTCTATGACGCTGGAATGTGATTTATTAGGCATTGGCTGCACCCATAAATATTTGGAAAACACATCAATGACAACCAATAAAAAGTGGGTATCATCATTATAGGAAGCTATGTTTCCCATGTCAGCTAAATCAATATCCCACATGTCATCAATTCCACGTGTAATGACACGTTGCCTTTTAAACCTATATTTTACAGGTTGTAGTAAACTGAAGGCATCTTGATCCTGTAACCATTTCTTCACTTGTGAATGAGTGACTGGCTGATCATGTTTTTTTAATATGTGATAAAGTTTGTAAGGACCAGCAAATGCCCCGGGTTGACCAGGTTTAAAGTAAATATTAGTTAAGTAGTCTTTCCACGTCGACATGTTAACACTAAATGATCAACACTTGTTAACATATCTTGCATTTTATTTTATCAACGCATCTAACATTTTATCAACATATCATGCATTTTATCAACACATCTTAAATTTTATTTTTATCAACATGTCTTACAAATCGAGTATTGATACAATGGTGTGAATAATTGAAGTCCATTGATCTTCAATGTATATTAACCAGCTACTTAATTCATCAAATGTGATAGCATCTACGCCATATTTTTCACAACGTTGATTTGCATTATCTAACACTTTATCTAAATGAATGTAATATTTAGCTTCATTCCAATATGTATAGACACATGTAGAATGACACATATGTTCTGAACACTCTTCATTTTGACAAGCAGGACATACTAAACATGCAAACTTTTTTACAGCTAATAACATTTCTTCACAATATGTTTTTTGCACAATATATTGTCTCAATGTAATGTCCACCATTATACTGCAATGTAGATTAACCACTCTCTCACTTCATCAAACAGTCCTGGATCAAATCGAGCGAAGTGATATGCTGCTTCCACATCAAACTCCTCAGCTCCACCAATGTTTGAAAACATACACTCTTTGATGAAATCCTCGCGTAAGTTTGGTACGTTCAACGTGGAATGAGCAAGTTCCCAATAAATGTCAAAGTGCTGCAGTTGTTGTTGAATAGATCCAAAACGTGCCAGTTCACTTATCATGTAGTCCACATACTTGTCCTTAAAACACGTTTCTACATCCATCTTTAACATGTCCATATAACACGTCTGCACACTGTGGCGGCTGGTAAGCAAATGACTCTCAGTCTTACTCCACAGAAACAGTTAGTAAGCCGCACTTGTTGCAGAAGTTGTCTGGTTCACACAACTTGCAATTGTACTTGTGGCAGTGCGATCATAATCCTCAGCACAGCCGTAAGCACCGCAATATTCACGGGTAAGTCCAAGTTGATTTTGCACATCCATATTCTCCAATTGAACTTCAGCCAGTCTTTTCTTAGATAACTTTGACACTTTCATCCGATTGTCCTTTTGCAGCTTGATAGGAGTTTTCTTGCCATGACATTCCGTACATGGCAATAAGGTTGAGGTAATGCTATCCATCTCCTGAAGCAATGTCTCCCATTCACCATCATTCATGTTGATGTAATACTTGTATTCTTTCCCTTCAAACAGTGATGCTTGCACAAAACTCACATAGCGCATATCCAAGTATGAAATGACTTCAAGCCACTTCGTTTGCGTTAAGTATAGTTTGAAGCCAATGTCGCGTAATCTTGCTAAGTTCAGACACACAATCTTCCACAAGGATGGTGATAAAGCAAGCCATCTCTCTCCACGTTTGATTCGAATAAATAATCCAAATTGTCCATGCTCCACAGTAATGGTTAAGTTTGCACTAATTTTAAAGCTGCTTGTCTCCTCCATGGCTGCGCGTTGAATGATGAGTGCACTTGACACCTCACTCCTTTTATATGCACATTACATGTATGTTTTCATGAGATGCTTGCAAAATCGCGGAGTAATCTCGTTGAAACCATCCAGAAAGGCTGTTGGCAAACCGTCTGTCAAAGATTGTCTCATAACAATCACTAAAAAGTCTCCTCGTTTGCGACTTCCAATTATCCATTGAAAGAGCATTGGCATGGTGAAATGTCCTTTTTCATAGAGGTAAGCCATCATATCATACACCTTAATACGTTCTTCAAGGTATTTGAAGCCATGTAGCATGACCTTTGCACATTTGGAATCGCGATCCTCATCAACACACTTTGGCGTCGGTAGAGATAAAGTCTTAAAAAGTTCCTCATGAAGACTTCGAATAAGTTGAACGAAACGTCGGGTCATGGCTTCGGAGAACTGCGGCTCTGACTCGGGAACATGCTCTATGTTTCCTTCTAGCATGTAGATAAGCTGAATGACAGTGTTCACTTCTTCCGTTAGGTAAATGTATGTGTGCTGACCGAAAAAGCCTTCTTCACATAAACACCATAAAATGTTGCAATCAATCAGAGGAATCACTGCTTGAAAGTTTCGTTTCAACAGCGTGACGTCTTCCTCAGTAACAGGAATAGTTTTGCTCAATTCGAATTTAGATTTGAGCTGCTTGTCATCGTCGTCGCTGTCGTCATCGTCGTTGTCGTCATTGTCGTCATCGTCGTTGTCGTCATTGTCGTCGTCACCGTCGTCATCGCTTGACATAACCACTTCTTCCTCCTCAAGATGCTCTAGATGAGCCTGTAACTTTGTACTAAGTGGCTTGGCGCTACCATTTACAAGCGCATTGGCAACCCAGAACGGATAGTCAGATCCCTCGGGATCGGGCATTGCTTGCTGTACTGGCTGTACTTCTTCAGGCTTAGTTTGCTGTACTGTAGACACGTCTGACTGAGCCTCTAATGCTTCCTCCAAGGCTTTTTCAGCTTCTGCTAGTGTACTTAGGAAGGCAGCAGTCTCCTCTGCAGTTAAAACTGCATCTGTAAAAGCCATTGTTTCATTGCTGAACAGGCTATCAATTTCCATGTTGCTAGCCGTTGCTGCTTTTCGAGACGTCTCCATGATGGTTTGGCAATGCAATGGCTATAGTGGTGTCGACCCGACGTTTTTATACTACTGAGCCGTGAGCCCAGCGGCTAAATAGTTGGTGAGCCAGGGGGGGGGAGTCCTTGCTTCAGGTCGACTGACCAGGTCGACTAGGGGGGGGGGGTCCTTGCTTCAGGTCGACTGACCAGGTCGACTAGGGGGGGGGGGGTCCTTGCTTCAGGCTGACTTACCAGGGGGGGGGAGGTCCTATATAATAGCAGCCACGCACTGTATGCAGTCAGTCTGCCTTTGATCATTGAAGGAGCAACAGCTAAAAATGCAACACAAAGATGAAGTTTTCTCGCCAGAGCTTAGGGCTCGCTACTTCTTGTCGCAGAAGGATGTAGATCTCTGGGAAGATATCTATGTAGAATATCAAACATTTCTATTTCGACAGTGGAGGAATTTTCTCAGGAACAGACCTGAAGAAGAGTTCAACCGGTTTGGCAGGGCGGCGGAGGAACGATACAAGCGTCGGAGGGAGAGCTTGCTCGACAGGAGCCAGGACCCACCGCCCTGCCAGGAAGAAAGGCTAGCCAGGACCACAGCAGCGACAACCACGACGACGGCAACCCCTGCCAAGGCGACTCCTGCTGCAGCCACGACGTCAACGCTGACGACTCCGCCGATAGCGATTCCAACGGCAGCTGATGTCACTGTCTTGAAGGTTCCGGCGGAAGAAGTTGTAGTCAAACGGCGAAATCTTCCTAGCGCCACAGTTACCAAGCCGGAGACAGTGACACCAGCTCCTGAGGAAGAGCTAGCAACCGCTGTCGCCAGTATAACGGACCTCACGCAGGTGGACTTCAGCCTCATGCAGTTGCCCTCCGACAATGACTGCACCGTGGAACTGGTTGACGTGAAACAGGAGGATGGCTCTTCCAAAAAGTCAACCCTCCAGGATATCGTAGAGTTTTTGGATACGGCGGATAATATGCAGTTTTGCAGCTTCTGCCATTTTGGATTACCGGCAGGAAGCTCTCTACGAGTCCACGAACAGACATGCCCAGATGCGTTAAAGTCGGAGTACCATTATTGTAACGTTCTGGGTAGAGGTTTCAGGACACACAGGGCCGCGGTAGCAGCGCATAGGAGGAGGGCTGGCTGTAGGGAGGATGACGGCAGCGGCAGAGGCGGAGACGGCGACTACGCCAAGGCGAAATGGTAGGGGAAGCGGCGGCAGGGGAAGCGACAGGAAGTGGACCGGCGGAGAAAGCAGAAAATACCTCCACGGCCGCTTTTTAGCGGCCACCCATTATTACGAAATGAGCGCGAATCGTGTCATGTTGTTGGTATGTATGTGTATGCATGAGAGTGTGGGAAATGCTAAAAAAAAGGGGTCTATAAATCATTGATTTATACCCCCCATCTGTCCGTCTGACCGTCTGAAAAAGCTAAACAAATTGCTGCCTAGGTTAAAAATACCCTGGCATGAGAAATGAAACGCTAAATCTGTCCGTCTGCCCGTCTGAAATAGCAAAACAAATTGCTGCCTGGGTTAAAAATACACAGGCTTGAGAGATAAACGCTAAATCTGTCCGTCTGACCGTCTAATATGTTATGTGTGTGAGAAGAGTGAGATTAAAAAAAAAAAAAAATGATTGCCTGTCTGACCGTCTGAAAAAGCTAAACAAATTGCTGCCTGGGTTAAAAATACACAGGCTTGAGAAATAAACGCTTAATCTGTCCGTCTGACCGTCTGGTGTGTTATGTGTGTGTGGAGAGAGAGATTTAAAAATAAAAAAAAATGATTGCCTGTCTGACCGTCTGAAAAAGCTAAACAAATTGCTGCCTGGGTTAAAAATACACAGGCTTGAGAAATAAACGCTTAATCTGTCCGTCTGACCGTCTGGTGTGTTATGTGTGTGTGGAGAGAGAGATTTAAAAATAAAAAAAATGATTGCCTGTCTGACCGTCTGAAAAAGCTAAACAAATTGCTGCCTGGGTTAAAAATACACAGGCATGAGAAATAAACGCTAAATCTGTCCGTCTGACCGTCTGATGTGTTATGTGTGTGTGGAGAGAGAGATTAAAAAAATAAAAAAAATGATTGCCTGTCTGACCGTCTGAAAAAGCTAAACAAATTGCTGCCTGGGTTAAAAATACATAGGCTTGAGAAATAAACGCTTGATCTGTCCGTCTGACCGTCTGATGTGTTATGTGTGTGAGAAGAGTGAGATTAAAAAAATAAAAAAAAAGATTGCCTGTCTGACCGTCTGAAAAAGGTAAACAAATTGCTGCCTGAGTTAAAAATACACAGGCTTGAGAAATAAACGCTAAATCTGTCCGTCTGACCGTCTGATGTGTTATGTGTGTGAGAAGAGTGAGATTAAAAAAAAAAAAAAGATTGCCTGTCTGACCGTCTGAAAAAGGTAAACAAATTGCTGCCTGAGTTAAAAATACACAGGCTTGAGAAATAAACGCTAAATCTGTCCGTCTGACCGTCTGATGTGGTGCTATGTGTGTTTGGAGAGAGAGAGAGATACAAAAATTTAAAAAAAAGACCGTCCTTTTATCCGGATGTCCTTTTATCCGGGTGCCCTTTTATCCGGATGCCCTTTTATCCGGTTGCCGTAGGTGTTAGAAGAGTGAGAAAGCTTTAAAGAAAGGATTGTTGCTTGTATATGCGTGAGAGAGAGAGGGCTGTCACGGTTAAAAATGGTGTCTCTTTAGCGTGAGAAAGCCAGAAAAAGACTGTTTAGAGTGTGGGAAAGCCGAAAAAAAAGTTGCTGTTGCCTTTATATGCGTGGGAGAGAGAGAGAGTTCTCACGGTTGAAAATAGGGTCTCTTATTTAGGTCACTTCTAATTGCTGCCACGGCAATCGATTAGTGAAGGTGTGGAGTGAGAAAGCCAAAAAAAAAAGACTTTTTCTTTGCCCCTCAGACGCCGTGGTGTGATAGAGAGAGAGAGAGACAAAAATTTTTAAAAAAAACATGACTGTCTGGGTGTCCGTGTCTCTGGGTGTCCGTGTCTGGGTGTCCGTGTGTCTGGGTGTCCGTTTGTTCGGTTGCCGTAGGTGTTAGAAGAGTGAGAAAGCTTTAAAGAAAGGATTGTTGCTTGTATATGGCCACAATGCATGGAGACCTCTCTGTGGTTAAAACACAGCATCCCTTAAGGAAAAGAGTGCTCATTTCTTTTAATTGCTTCTACGACAATCCATTAGTGAAGGTATGTTGGTTTAGAGAGTGAGAAAGCCGAAAAAAGACTGTTTCTTTGCCCCTCAGACGCCGTGGTGTGATGGAGAGAGAGAGAGACAAAAATTAAAAAAAACATGACTGTCTGGGTGTCCGTGTGTCTGGGTGTCCGTGTCTAGGTGTCCGTGTGTCTGGGTGTCCGTTGGTTTGGTTGTCATAGGTGTTAGAAGAGTGAGAAAGCTTTAAAGAAAGGATTGTTGCTTGTATATGGCCGCAATGCATGGAGACCTCTCTGTGGTTAAAACACAGCATCCCTTAAGGAAAAGAGTGCTCATTTCTTTTAATTGCTTCTACGACAATCCATTAGTGAAGGTATGTGGGTTTAGAGAGTGAGAAAGCCAGAAAGTCAGAAAGCCTCGAGTGCTCGAGTGCTTGGGTGCCATTTTGTTCGGGCGCCATCTTTTTCGGGCGCCAAAGAAAAAAAAAAAAAAAAAAAAGGGGGTGATTTCTTTTTTACCCCTTTTTTTATACCCCCTTTTTGACTTTAAGGGGGCTTTATAGGTGAGCCATTTTGTTCGGGCGCCATTTTGTTCGGGCGCCAAAAAAAAAGAAAAAAAGGGGTGATTTTTTTACCCCTTTTTTTATACCCCCTTTTTGACTTTAAGGGGGCTTTATAGGTGAGCTCTAACCATGTAGTTATGAGTTCTCTATTTATAAAATGGAGAACTTGTACGTTTGGGGAGGTGTCTCATCTGTCCGTCTGCCGTTGGATAGTTGTTTGAATGGTCGTTGGAATGGCCGCCCGTTTGAATGCCGTTTGAATGGCCGCCCGTTTGAATGCCGTTTGAATGGCCGCCCGTTTGAATGGCCGCCCACTCTCCATATTACGTCATTATGGCGTTCATATGACGTTCATATGACCTCCATATGACCTCCATATGATCTCCATATGATCTCCATATCACGTCAATAACACGTCCATATGACGTCAATATGACGTCAATATGACGTCACTGTTTTCGGAACCCCATGGGGCTCCGAAAACACCTCCTGACGTCATTATAACGTCACTTCCTGTGTTCGGGACCCCACTTCTCCCCTGCTAATCGTCTCATATATTGAGGTAAAACAGTATAGTCACATCGGTTTGCTGTTTGGGCGATGTGAACTGAGGCCTTATGATTCATGGCATTTGAGGACTAATCACATTAGGGCCTATATCAGGTGCCTGACTTAAAACAGGAAAAAATCGGACCACAGATGAAAATGGCGGAATTCCGATCACATTAATGCCCAGAAAAAACGATGTAATTGTGCAATAGCGAACAAATATCAACTATGAGGCAGGAGCAATAGCAAAGAAGAGAAATGACGACGAAGGGACAATGACGGGAAATAAAGGAGGAACTGATTTTTAAGGAGCAACACGAGAGAGAGAGAGAGGAAGAGAGAGAGAAAGGATGAATGACAGAGAGAGAAAGAGACAGAGAGAAAGAGACAGAGAGAAAGAGAAAGAGAGAGGGGAGACAGAGAGAGAGATGGGAGAGAGAGAGAGAGACAGAGAAAGAGGGAGAGAAAGAGAGAGAGAGGGAGAGGGACAGGGAGAGTGGGAGAGAGAGAGAGGGAGAGAGAGGGGAAGAGGGAGAGGGGAAAGAGAGAGAGAGAGGAGAGAGAGGAGAGAGAGAGCCAGAGAGAGAGAGAGAGAGAGAGAGAGAGAAAGAGAGAGAGGGAGAGGGAGGGAGAGAGAGAGAGGGAGAGGGAGAGGGAGAGGGAGAGTGGGAGAGAGTGGGAGAGAGACACAGAGAGAAAGAGAAAGAGAGAGAGGGAGAGAGAGAGGAGAGAGAGGGAGAGAGAGAGAGAAGGGGGAGAGGAAGAGTGGGAGAGAGAGAGAGAGAGAGAGAGAGACAGAGAGAGAGACAGAGAGAGAGATGGGAGAGAGAGAGAGAGAGAGGGGGGGAGAGAAAGAGAGAGAGAAAGAGAGAAAAATAGAGAGAGAGAGAGAGGAGAGAGAGAGGAGAGAGAGACAGAAAGAAAGAGAGAGGGAAAAGGAGAGAGAGACAGAGAGAGAGAGAAAGAGAGAGAGGGAAAGGGGGAGATAGAGAGAGACAGAGAGAGAGAAAGAGAGAGAGACAGAGAGAGAGAGGGGAGAGAGAGAGAGAGAGAGAGAGACAGAGAGGGAGAGTGGGAGAGACAGAGAGAGAGAGGGGGGAGAGACAGAGAGAAAGAGAAAGAGATAGAAGGAGATGGGGATAGAGAGAGGAGAGAGAGAAGGAGAGAGAGAAGGAGATAGAGATTGGGGGAGAGAGTGAGAGAGAAAGAGAGAGAGAGGAGACAGAGGGGAGAGAGAGAGGGGGGGAGAGCAAGAGAAAGAGAAAGAGAGGGATGGAGAGAGAGAGAGAGAGAGAGAGAGAGAGAGGGAATTAGAGAAAGAGAGAGAGGGAGAGAGAGAGAGAGAGAGAGAGAGAGAGAGAGAGAGAGAGAGAGAGAGAGAGAGAGAGAGAGGGGGGGAAGGGTTGGAGGGTGGAACTTGTTCACACACTTTTCAGCCGATGCTCCAGCTTCCTTGGTTCCCGCATTTAGTTTTCCGTTTAACTTTAAACCTGCCCATGGGTACCTGTATGTTACTAACCTCATAACAGACATTGTAACGAATCAGATACTACAACCGCCCCCCCCCCCTCCCTAGCCCCTCTCCGAAACAATACGAGATAGTGTTCAACGTCATACAACCACACTGCACACGGCACGCATTGTGAATCACCCGTGTTATTTATGGTCTGAATGTTTTAAATACACACGAATCTGCATAAAACTAGAAGTAGTGGGAAAATACGGGTTTGAGCACACGTGTGCCCAAACCCGTACGGGTTTGAGCACTGGTGTGCTCAAACCCGTACGGGTTTGGGCACACGTGTGCTCAAACCCGTATTTTCAGGTGTTTTGAAACCCGTACGGGTTTGAGCACAGGTGTGTTGAAACCTGTTTTCAAACCCGCTCGGGTATGAACACAGGTGTTTTTTTTTTTTTTTTTTTTTTTTTTTTTTTTTTTTTTGGAAGTTGTAAGAAACAAACAAATAAACAAATAAAAGAAACAAAAAAAATATATATATAAACAAATAAAAAATAAATAAAACGAAGGTCAAGGACACTCAACGTTAAGATAACTAAAGATCAGTAAAGGTTAAGGTCACTATATATGAAGAATAAAGTTAAGCCTATCATAGAAGACTTTTATAGACGAATGAAATGAGAGAAAAAGAGAGGTATATAAGAAAAAAGTGAAAGTGAGGCATTAGTCAAAATGAATCGCATTGAGTGCTACAAGTGCTGGGTTATCCTACGGTATGAGGGTGAGCCACACAACTGTCCCGTGGGTCATAATGCTCCACGCCGGTTTTGTTGCAGGAAGTGTGGTGGTCTCCTATGGTACAGTTACTCATCTGTAGCATGGGGGGCTGACTGCACGGATTGCTACTGGTGTGGAGTTAAACTAAAAAATTTGGGTGGTTTTAACTCGCACCCATTCAAGTGTGTTGGCCGCCCTTTTACCATGGATCAGTACTACAAGTGGCAATGTAAATGCAAGTTCTTGGAGGGTTCAAAGAGCTACTACTAAAAACTATTACAACCAACACCCTCGGCTCTTTTCAGAGCCACTATTTCTTAAAAATAAGCTAAACCTGTTTTTATGTGTGTATGTGTGTGTGTGAAAAAAAAAAAAAAAAAAAAAAAAAAATGTATAATTTTATCTTCCAGTTCAAGTACTTTTCCCCTCTCTCCACTCTCACATTTCATGTCTTGTATTGAATATTGCTGAAGGTGAAGGACACTAAGTGAAACCAATCATTCCTTCCCTCTCTCTCCACCCCCACATTTCAGGTCATGTATTCAAGACCATAGAAGGTGAAGGACACTTTAAGTGAAGCCAATCAAGGAAGACTTTTACAGACCAATGAAATAAGTAAAAAATATATATATAAGGAAAAAAAAGAGAAAGTGAAGCAACAATCATGTCTTTACGCCTTGACAGAGTCGGTTTGTTTCATAAGTCTTTTTCACTCGGTGTTCGGAACACAGTGTTTTTGCAGTGTGTTTTAGAATGGCCGGATGAGAATGCGTATGACTTATGGAAAATATTTTTCGCTATTGAAATGGCGTTAGGCGGTATAGAAGACTGGATTGAAGAAAACCAGCTCTTTGGGCGGGTTTGCTAATCAATCCAGAAGAAAAATTAAAGCCCTTTTAAGGGCTTCTATTATTACAAAATAAGCAACATGTGTCTTTAAAAAATTGTATGTATGTGTGTATGTGTATGTGTGAGTGAATAAAAGTATTTTTTTAAAGTTATACGAGTATTAAAACGTTATGTAAGTATAAAAACAACATTTTTTTTAAGAAAAGAAAGAATATATAAATAAAATAGAAAAGGGAGCAGCGTTGCTTAACACAAATTGTTGCACATTTCAAAGTACAGAGCAAGAGGCACAGTGACGTAACGTAATTAAGAACCAATCGTCATGCCATTTCACGGACAAATAAAATTGCGGCTACATTCAGACTTACTGTAGGCAAGGTCAAGGCCGCTCGGAACGGGTTGAGGTCGTATGTAAATGAGGCTGCTTTCAGGGTGGGGGTGCTCAATAAAGGTTAAGGCCGGTTAAGACAGGTTGAGGTCACTAATGAATAATACTTATTTCAGAGAACCAATAGTTTTGTAGTTACGAGAACGAATCAGGTTGGAAAGGGTGGTTTGAGAGGGGGGAACCATATGAATATATAAAAAAAAAACCTGTTTGAGGTGTTTGAGAAAAATGGCTCGTCAAGAGGGAGACCAGATTGATTTAACAGGCAATGAGGAAGAAGATTCTGACAGAGCTATTATGGCTTCTTTTATAAGAAGTCAGGGAGATCGTGCATTATCAAGACAGTGGGTGACAACATATTACTTGAATGAGAATGGAGAGCTTATTGAAATGAATATAGGAATGCGGTTTTTTCACCAGAAAAGACTTCGTCTACAAGCCATAGAAACAGGAGACTACAGAATGGCATTTTACTTCCATTTCCTGCTAGGATATAAAATGCCTTGCACACAAGAAAGGGAAGAATATCCAGACTGGTTCAACGCATGGCTGGAGAAGTACACAACACGGTGTTTCATTTGCTTTAAGAAAATGGGACAAAGCAGAGCCTTCACAGAAACATGTTATCATGACCTCTGCATAGAATGTACTCACCAATGGTGCCATAGATGTTATGAAACTGGACAAATGACCTGCCCCATGTGCCGAACCAACACGAAATTTCAAATTTTTGAGACCAGGCAAATGAGAATAGCACTCTAAAAAAAAAAATAAGCAAAAATCCAACCGGCTCTTATAAGAGCCATCCACTCTTACAAATAAGCTAAATCTATTTTGTTTTAAAAACAGTTTGAGAAAAAAAATGTGTGAAAGTGTTTTAAAAGCAGTTTGAAAGTCATTGTAAATGTTTGAGAAAAAAAAAAGTTGTGTGAAAGTGAGTGGGACTTATGACGCTGTCATTACCTCTCTGAACTGTTTCGTCATACGAACATAATTACTTCGCGCTCTTTTGATCAACCGTCTGCTTTGTTGAACTATAGCAACCACATACCATTTACTGACCCTTAATCATACTACATCATAATTATAGTTTTATTGCCATCTTTTCCTTTTTTTATTTTTTAAAAAAGTGAAAGAATAAATGTATTAGAAAGAAATTAAGTAGAAGCCAGAATTTCTGTTTTAATTCATTAACAAATATCATATATTAAAATCCTTTAAAACATCTTTTTTTCTGTCTTTTTATGTATAATTATTTAGAGTTTCATACATAGTCGTCATTAAAACTGAACATAAAAAAAATTATTATATAGAAAAAAAAAGCTTATTTAAACAGTTAAAGTGTTAATTTTTTCAATTTTTTAATGAAATAACGTTAAATTTCATATAGAAAAACTTTTTTTTTTAGTTATTTTAATAAATGTAGTAATAAATAGTATCTTTTTGTTTCACATTCCATTTTTAAAAATAAGAAAAACTATAAACCTTTTAAGTTATAAGTGAAAAATAAAATATGAGAAACACAAATCTAAACCCTCATCACGGTGTTCAACCCCATGTCAGCATGGTTTGCCTTTACGTATGAACTTAGCGTATAAAAAGACGAAACAGTAGGAGGGATGGATAACCATGGAACACGAATTTTTCAACATCCAGTGTGAGCTGTATAAAATAAGTATAAGACTGCAGAAGCTGCAGCTCATGGCCAAGAAATCGGTGGTGTCGGTCGGTACTCAAACCGACCCACCGACGCTGTCACCGCCACCATCAACACCAGCACAGCCGACATTAAATCGACTGTTAGCAGAGCCGCCGGAGAAGAAAATGAAGGTTCCAGATTTGCCAACAGTAACCTATCTGGGGCCAGCTGGAGCGGAGAGTAGTCAGCAGGGAAACCAGCTGACTATTCAAACCCTCGAAAGCTGGCTCCAGCAGCAGCAACAATAGGAAAAAATAACATAATGGCCCTTTTTAGGGCCCCTAATATGTGAAATGAGCGCTTATTACGAAATTGAATGAAAGGTTTTTTATGTGTGTGTGTGAAAGGGCTTATGGTAAAAGACGAATAAATGTTTATTAAAAAAAAAATAATAAATCAATAAAAAATAAATAAAATAAAATGAATAAAATAAAAATAAATAAACATAAATTTAAAAAGAAAGAAAGAAAGAAAAAAAAAATCACTTTTCTGGAAGTGGTTTAAAAAACATTTTCATCAAACCCTCTTAAGGTTTAACGTTATGTATGACGTCATTTACCTAAATATTTCAATCATACATAACTTTAAAACTATTAAACCAATTTCAACCGTCTTTTCAACATAATATTCAGGAAGACCAAGTATTTATGAATGTTATATTCATGATGTCTATATGCTTAGAATTTTTTTATATATTTTAACCTAATTTCTTTAAGAAAACTATAACCTTAACCTCATTTCGCTAAGGACACTTCATTAAAGTATACATGCACCTTTAACCTAAAAATCATTTCATTAAGGACACTCCGTCAAAGTATACATGTACTTTTAACCTTAGCCTCATTTCGTTAAGGACACTTTGCATAAAGTGTACATGCACCTTTAACCTAAAAATCATTTCATTAAAGACACTCCGTCAAAGTTCACATGTACCTTTAACCTTAGCCTCATTTCGTTAAGGACACTTTGTTAAAGTATACATATACTTTTAACCTTCATCCCATTTCGTTAAGGATACTTCGTTAAAGTACACATATACTTTTAATCTTGACCCCATTTCGTCAAGGACACTTCGTTAAAGTACACATGCACTTTTAACCTTGACCCCATTTCGTCAAGGACACTTCATCAAAATACACATATACTTTTTAACCTTAACCCCATTTCCTCAAGGACACATGTACTTTTAACCTTGACCTCATTTCCTCAAGACACTTCGTCAAAGTACACATGCACTTTTAACCTTATTTTAATTTCGTTAAAGTGAACGCGTACTTTTAACCTTGACCTCATTTTGTTAAGGTCACATATTTTTTTTTTAACCTTGACCTTTCATACATATATAAAGGTATGTAACAAAGCATATGATAATTATGGATAACACTGTGGTTACAAAATATTATTATGGAGAATATGACTTAATAAATAAAGAAATTAGGAGACGTAAAGAATCAAAAAACGTCATTAATGTAGTGGATTTAACGGAGGAAAAAAAATATAATGCTACAGAGGAAAATAATGCTACAGAGGAAAATGCTACAGAGGAAAATGCATTAATATCAGCTTACATTAATCGACAGAGTGAAGTTCAACCAATCCGGACGTATTACACTACACTCAAGTTTAAGAATAGAAAACTTAAATATATTAGAAAGTCTATGAGTAACTGGACAGAATTAGGGAGAAGACTAAGACATATACAGAAAGGAGAGTACCGATACGCCTTTATTTATCATATCATTCTTGGTATGGGAATACCATGTAAACAAGAAAGAGACGAATATCCTGAATGGGCTAAGCAGTGTGAGATATACTTGAGTGAAAAGTGTTTCATATGTAATGGTGTTATGGGATGGAGCCGAGTATATACAATGGCATGCCTTCACTACTGTTGCTTAGAGTGTGCACATAAATGGAATGTACAATGTTTACGTGATGGAGTACAACGATGTGCATACTGTCGAACACCAGATAAATGTGTAGTTCTACATCAAAAGCAAATGTTAAAGTGGGGTGACCACATTCTTCAGTTCTAGAGAGAGACAATGCTTTTTATCATTCCATGTATATTGGTGTATGAATTACACTGTTACAGACAACGAAAACAAATTTTAGCTGAACTGGATGAAGTGTACGAACAGTTAGAATGGATGACTATTTAGCTGAAATTAATCGATTGATTGCTATTGGTGCAACAGCAGAGGTGGATTTTATCGGTATTGAGAATGCTCTCAACAAGTTAAGGGAAACTAATGTTATGGAGCGTGCAGCACAGGAGGAGGAGGAGGAGGATGAGTATGATTGGTCTCCCTTACCCATCACTGAACAGGAACTTGATGTATTGGTACATACATCACTGGAGGAGGAGGATGAGTATGTTTGGTCTCCCTTACCCATTACTGAACAGGAACTTAATGTTATGGATAGTGCGGTAGTGGAGGAGGAACTTGATGTAATGGAGCATGTAGCACAGGAGGAGCATTTACCAATTACTGATACTAAGTTTAAAGAGCGTGCTGCACAAACTGATACTTCATCAATTGAAGACATAGACCCATGTGCTAAAAGACGTATATATCAAGCACCAGGAGGTAAATTGCGTGCACATTTATTACATTACAAAGAAAATACAGACGATGAGATGACGGAAGAAAATACAGACAATGATATAACACAAGAAAATACAGACAATGAAATAAAACAAGACCATAAGACAAGGCAGAGAAGTATCATGAAACATCATTGCTGCATATGCAGTCGACATTTTAGCTCTCGTCAGAAGCTACAACAACATCATCAAGCTAATCACCAACGCCTTACTCTAATGTGCACAGATTGTGGTAAAATGTTTAACAGTAGCAAGCTTCTCGGACAGCATCGATTAGTATGTAGTATGAGGAACAAACAGCAACGCGTCTCACAAGTGGGTCGTGGGTATCGAAAAAGTATGCAAAACCATGCGAGAGAAAAGGTGTTTCAGCCTAAAAATGATCATGATATTTTAATGGCTTTGAAGGAATTGGAACCTGACATTGAACATTATTTAAAGGAAGATATAAGAGGAGGAATAAAATGGTATGTCACTCTACACGCAGTATATAGGAAAATGGTGAAAAACGATGAAGGGAATATGTTAGAAAAAACCTATAAAATTTATCAAGGGAGTAAAACATATACTGCACTACAACCTGAGGAAATTCAAAATGCATTACCTGAAGTATTTCAAACACTACATACAAAGTTTCAAGAATTTGAGCGTGAGGGTTCAGGTTGGCATTTAGATAAAGTGAACAATATTGAAGTGCATACCGCTACATATGATCCACTGGTAGGGTCTTCTTATTTACCATTACCCCAACCATTGGTGAGAACACGAGCCATTGTAAACATTAAAAACAAGGACCAAAAGTGTTTTTTATGGTCAGTCGTGGCACATCTTCATGTGAAACATAAAAATGCGAACAGGATGCAGAATTATACTAACTATGAGAAAGAACTCAACGTGAGCAATATCTCCTTTCCAACACCTATACGTGAAGTACCAACCTTTGAGAAGAACAACAGCTTATCTATAAATGTGTTTGGGTATGACAAAAACAATGTAGTACCAATTTATTTGAGTAAATATAATTACGAGACACAAATTAATTTATTACTCATCAGCAAGGGAGAGCGCAGCCACTATTGTTTGATTCGGGATTTTAATATGCTTATGCATACACGTACGAAATATAAAGGACGTATGTATTATTGTTTCAACTGCCTCCATGCATTTACTCGAGAAGAATTGTTGGATAAGCATAAGGCAGTCTGCATGAAAAATCAAACACAACGATTGACCTTTCCTGAGAAGGAAGAAGATTTAGTCATTCAATTCAAAGGCATTGCTAAGCAGCAAAAGATACCATTTATCATATACGCAGATTTTGAATGCTTTACAGAAAGAGAGGAGGATGGTGTCAAGTATCAACATCATAAAGCAAACAGTTTTGCTTACGTTGTTGTTAGTACTGATGCTCAATATTCAAGACGACCAGTACTGTATCGAGGAGACAATGTTGTTGATGTATTCTTACAGAAATTGATGGAGGAAAAAGATCGGATCACAGATATTTTGATGAATGTGAAACCTTTGGAAATGACACCAGAAAACATTCATGATTTTGAAACTGCAACCACTTGTTTTATTTGTCATGCTACCTTAGGATCTGACCGAGTGCGAGATCATGACCATGTCACTGGACTCTACCGCGGTGCTGCTCACAGCAACTGTAATTTACAATACCGTTTAATGAAAAAGAGTCAGGGTCAGGAGGATTCATTCATCATACCAGTTGTATTTCACAACTTACGTGGGTATGACAGCCATTTCATTATGGAGAAGATTGGACAGTTTAAGGAAAGTAAACTACGTGTTATTCCAAACACCACTGAAAAATACATATCCTTTTCATTAGATAATTTACGGTTCATTGACTCTTTTCAATTTATGGGAGCCTCCCTGCAAAAGCTGGTGAACAACTTAGCAAACGAAGGTAAAACGAAATTCCATATTATGACATCAACCATTGAAAACAGTCATCAACAAGATTTGTTGTTGAGAAAGGGAGTATACCCATATGATTTTGTGGATGGACCTGATAAATTTCATGTATGCAGCCTTCCTCCACAGGACGTATTTTACAGTACATTGACTGAGGAAGGTATCAGTGAAGACGACTATAAACATGCGCAGAATGTATGGGAGACATTTAATTGCTATACATTAGGAGACTACCATGATTTGTATTTAAAAACAGACGTCATGTTATTAGCTGACGTGTTTGAAAATTTTCGACAAGTGTGTCTAACCACTTACGAATTGGATCCAGCACATTATTATACAGCTCCCGGCCTGTCATGGGACGCTATGCTCCGACATACAGATGTTGCATTATCTGTTATCAATGACATTGATATGTATCAAATGATAGAGCAAGGCATTCGTGGTGGAATATCAATGATAAGTCACAAGTACGCCAAGGCAAATAATAAATATTTAAGTACTTATGATTCCACCCAACCAGACAGCTACATTATGTATCTAGATGCAAATAATTTATACGGTTGGGCAATGAGTCAGCCCCTTCCAGAAGGAAATTTTACATGGGTAGAAGACTTGGATTCTATTAATGTCATGTCTATACCGAAAGACGGAGACACAGGGTATATATTGGAAGTGGACTTAGACTATCCAGATAACCTTCATGCTCTTCACAGTGACTACCCAGTAGCTGTACAGCGACTATGTGTTGAAGAAGAGGAACTGTCTCCTTACAGTAAAGAACTCAAGAACGAATTAAACTTGAAGGGGAAACCATGTGAGAAACTGGTCCCTACTCTTTATTCCAAAACAAGATATGTTCTACATTACCGGAATTTACAGCAGTATTTATCATTAGGTTTAACCTTAACAAAAATTCATCGAGCCATCATGTTCACTCAGAGTAAATGGTTAGAACCATACATTACCCTGAATACAGAAAAGCGTAAAGAAGCTAAAAATCCGTTTGAGAAGGATTTCTACAAACTTATGAACAATTCTATATTTGGAAAAACAATGGAAAATGTGCGGAAACGTATTCAATTGGAACTGGTGAATAATGAGAAACGCTTTAGGAAGCTCGTAGCAAAACCAACATTCCATCGTTTCAAAATTTTTAACGAACATTTAACTGCAGTTCACTTGAAACAGGCTGAACTATTGTTGAACAAACCGATTTATGTTGGATTCAGCATCTTAGATCTCAGCAAAACGTTAATGTATGACTTTCATTATTTGTACATAAAAGCTAAGTACCCCACAGCAAAACTGTTGTTCACGGATACAGACAGTTTGTGTTACTGTATTGAAACAAGTGACTTGTATCAAGATATGTTAGAAGATGTGTCTTACTTTGATACAAGTGATTACCCTACATCCCATTTCCTTCATTCCACTACCAACAAAAAAGTGATTGGAAAAATGAAGGATGAAACTGCAGGTCTTCCTATAGAAGAGTTTGTAGGTCTGCGATCCAAAATGTACAGTTTTTCATATTCTGGAGTAGAAAAGAAAACTGCTAAAGGTATTAGTCGGGCATATATCAGAAAAATGAGGCATGAAGACTATAAAAGAGCTCTGTTTCAGAAATGTCAGACTATAGCAACAAGCAATACGTTACGAAGTCATGAACATCAAGTTTATGCAGAACGACTTGTAAAGGTAGCACTGTCTCCATTTGATGATAAGAGGTATGTGTTGAATGATGGTGTAAGTACATTGGCTTATGGACATTGTGACATAATTGTGTGACGTTATGATGACGTAAGCAGTAAGTATATAAGCTACTGTTTACGCAACTACACATACACATACACTCAAA
This sequence comes from Protula sp. h YS-2021, assembly GCA_949752745.1. Taxonomy (NCBI): domain Eukaryota; kingdom Metazoa; phylum Annelida; class Polychaeta; order Sabellida; family Serpulidae; genus Protula; species Protula sp. h YS-2021. The sequence continues at coordinate 98,063,041 of OX457025.1, read as the reverse complement.
ATGCTTATCACTATAACAGTGGATAAGGATGTAGAAGGACACTATTTCATATGTTTAAAACGAGGAGCTAAATGTATTACCTATTCGCTTCAGCAGTGGGAAACAATTAGAAAACATTCACACCTTATAACAGAAGGATGTGAACTCATACTGAGTAATGAGAAGAATGTGAAAGCTACTAGATATGTGGGCCGACAGATTATCACTTTTCACAGGATTCATCGAGTCAATCATAACGTGTATAGCACATACATCAATCTGAATGAAGAGGAGTGGACAACATTTATGAACACACTACCATTCATAGATGATGTGATTTATTCAGAATGTGAAAACTAACTTGTATGAAGTGCTCAGCTATGATAAAAACTGTAAAGAACAAACATAATTTTCTTGTATGTGTCAGAAGTGTAATTTTTTGCTATATCGCACTTATTAATGTTTAATGTATTTAATGTATTCATATGTTAAACAATATATGTAAATAAAGTTGAATGTATATTTGAATGTGTTTTATTTATGTGTTTGAAATAAAAGTCCATAATTTTTTTTAATTTTATTTAACCAACAAACACTTGAATAACAATTCATTTTTAACAATATTTAACTAATACTTAACTAATACTTAACTAACAAAATACTTAACAAATACTTTATAAAAAAAAGTTTACTTTACAATACTTAACAAATACTTAACAAATGCATAACTAACATCGCTTAATAAAACAAAGGTTTACTAAACAAATACTTAATAAAACAAAGGTTTATAACGATCATAAATCATATGTTTTACAATAAAATCACTGTCACTGTTTCTGAGTACCTCTAGAATGTTTTCTACATTCACACCTCGAGCCCGTTGTAAAATATAATACACACAGTAAAATCCACATGCATTTGACAATGGTTGTTGTAATGGTATACTATTCATTACAAAGTTTTTTCCTAAAAATTGAACTATACGTTTATCTGTAGGTGCTATACCATAGGAATCAAAATACTCTTTATTATACACCGCCAGCCAATGTTGTCCGGGCTTATGCTGTTCATCCGTGTTAATAACATAAGCCCCCGGTTGCCATGTAGGTAACTGATCAATAGCAAATACACCATGAAAAATATCCTTAGTCATACAGTCATGTTTTAAAATAGCTTCAATCTGCCACGTATTCATGTGTAGTCAAACTGAATATTTCGACTTCCCGTTATTTCAACAATATTATCAAACTCCGCATAAATGATAATATTTGTCGGATGCTGCAATCCTTCAGCAAAATTCATTTCCAACCTTAAATTACCATGTTTTATAATACCATAGTGGTCATTTTCATCATAATCTGGTGTTAAGTCAAAGGCAAAGAGTGCATAACCTTTATCCCAGTCTTCACGCTTAATAATACAGCTCTTACCTCCATCCAACCTATCAAATCCTCGAAACAATGTTTCATAGCATTGCAAATAATCTTTTTCACTCATATTCGGTTGGAGAGCTTTGGTAGCTACAGGCTCACCATCCGTATACAGTTGAATAAAGTTAATGTTGTTATGTAGAAAATTGTAAGGATTCTTATCTCCTCTTCCAGAAAAAGCTGAACTTTCCACCATACTTATAACAACTCGCTTCGGTAATTGTCCTAGAAATATGTTGTCTTTCACAAATGTGCGAAATCCAGCCGGCACAGCAACCACTTTACATTCCTTACGTGTGATAGGGAATTTAGCTGGCATTTTCAATAGTGCATCAGCATGACCTAATTGCACACCTGGGCTTGCTCGTACTTTTCGTACCATGAGGAAACATTCCATCAAATCAACTCTATAGTTGTCTGCCGGTGTCATCAACATGTAACTATCCTTTTGTCTGTGGAAACGCAGTTTTACATTGATGCCGTTTGGAAGGTACCTTTCTTGCTCAAACATATCAATGCGTAATGAGCCTATGACGCTCACCGGTTGACTATTACGTGTGTATTTGTAGCGTGTGTGTAAGCCATGGTTCCCAGGTGGATCAGCAATGGGTTGTCCATTCTCTCCTATGGTGAAGCCGGGAATATACTGTAATGGATTAGCCTTCTTCACATTTAAAGAATCTATTTGTCCTGCTGTATCTTTGTAAATGAGCTGTAGCGTTCGCTCTGATTTGAGACTTTCTTCTGAGTCATGAATGAGGTGTGAAATAATGCTTGTATATCCATGAGTGTTGTTGCTATGTGAAATAAGACGATCATTCAGAAACAGTTCCACATTGCTCCATAATGCATTAAATATATCGTTAATAGGAGCCACTTCATCATCCGGTCCACAACCAGCTCCTGATTTCTTTACAATTCTAAAGGTAACGTGAAGTTTTGAATTTTTTAAGTCTAGATATTCTTCTGTTGTTGCTGGTATGTAGAACTCTACTGGTGCACTTGGTCTAAGAGCAGTAACGGGTTGGTATTCTACATCAGATGTTTTTTCAACTGCTGTTTGTGTTGGTAAAATGTGAAACCATTCTAAAGGTGAAGTACTACATTCACAGGACTGATCATGAATAAGTGACATGTTTTTAAAAAATATCTTTTGATGTTGACGCTTTCACTCTTTTTCGTTTACTAACAGGTTTGCGTGCGTGCTTGCGCCTTTTACCATTTGGTATAGCACCTACGAGTCGTGTTGTCGCTTCCTGAGCTACTTTTCCAGTAACATCTTTAGCAATTCCTCTTAATGCTTTTTTCAAATGAGGAGCAACCATTTTTGCGCCAGATGCAAGTAGTGGTACAGCCTTTCTAGCCAATGCACTCAGAAAAGAACCAATACCTTGTCCATATTGCATTCGAGTGCCTCGAAAACCAGGTAGTGCCCGCCCAACTTGGTATTGAAAATGGTTTCGATAAATATTTGGATTGTGAATATAAGGCTTCATATCGCTTTTTGTCTAAAATGAAGTTTACAAATGACTTTACCACTCTCAAATGCTACGTTTTCCCCTGTGTCGTTCTTGATATTGATTTCAATAGTATCGAACTTGTTGCTATTTACAGAAACATAATGTGGTTCCCCATAAGTTTTAGTGACTATTTCACCATTTTTTCCTTGAACAGCTACTGCACGTAATAAAGGGACATAATAATCACCAACAACTTGAGGATCACAAATACTACAATACACATACAAAGTGTAAAATCCACGTGTAATATTAGAGGTATAGTCTGATTGGTACATTTGTTCACTGTCCGCGTCAGATGTAAATAAACCTGTGTCGCGAAATCCTAACACGTCAGCTAAACCTTGACTTAGACCGAGTTGATATCCATTTTTTACAATTATTCGGGTGCGTCGTGTGATGGTGTTGTATTTGAATTTTATTTTCAATGCTGTAATCGCTGTTGTATTGGTTTCTATAAGCAACTGCCTATTCAACATATCTACTAATTCTTCCATTGTACTATAATGACCTCGAGGAATATGAATTTTAATTAACTCTTCTGTACCATACCAAAAGGAATAATCTCCATCTTTTTTAAATGTAGGCCATGTATGAGGGTATTGAATTTCTGCTAATGCTACTTCAAATTTGTTTCTTAAATAAATTGTTTTTGGCATACGTATTTGAAAAGTGGAAGCTGTATTATTTGGATAAATATCTTTGCTTGCATTGCTTGGTAAAGTAATGTAAAAACTTGTTGATTCCATGACGTCTAAATTGAAAATGACCGTTTGTGCTTAGGTAAAACATTAATTTCTACACTTATAGTTTCATCTACTGTACCTCCACAACACCCACTTAAGCACCGTACTTTTTGGAAGGTTTTCATAAAACGTAATGAAGGTAATTTAATACATTTCCCATTCCAGCTCATGTTGACGGGCTTTTTTAATATCTTGTATGGTTGTACGTTTTGTAAAAATGGTTAAGGGAATGTTACTTTTTGCTATAGCCTCAATAAACTCTTTCCATCCAACTGGTAGACTTTCACGTTCTTTCTTTCGTGACCCCACCAGTGCTTCTTTCAATAAGTCAACAATATTTGAATTAGAAATGACTTCACCCGTACTTAACACAAGTTCTTTCTGTTCAGTCCACTGTATTCCATTGTCTTTCAATTCTTTTAATACTAAAGTCACCTTTTGATGATATGTAGGTGGAAAATACTGTACTATATTTGTTTTCTTATCTGGAGGTGTACCACGTTTTTGTTTGTAGCGTATATATTCTCCCACAAGCTGTGACATCTTTTTAGCAGATTCATGATTCCTTTCAGCTTTCAATACATGTTTTATTTTACTTTTCAAATCACTCTCCTTAGACTGAGACTTTTTAAGTTCTAACAACATAAAATATTCAGATTCTGGAATCAACACCATTTTCTCTGTGTGTTTCATCGTCGTATAAGCTGTGCTAATAGGGGTAGGGCAAACGTTGCTAAAGTCCCAATAAAACCACCTTTTTGATTAATTAGCTTCTTTTTATGTTTAAGAGATACTTTTTTGTTACTCAGTGTTCTCAACAAGTGTTTATGACGTTTCAGCTTTTTATAAGCTTGCGGATTTAATGGTATATGCCCTTTTAAAATGTTGAGACAAATTTCAAACAAACTAGTCAATTCTTCTTTTGTCGCTTGTTTAAGTAAAACTTTACGTCGCTGTGGTCCACTGCGTGCAAGCAAATGAAGGAATGGTTGATTTGATTTTAGTCGCTTTGACATGTTGCTTCATTCAATGTAAAAGCTAGAAATGACTACTGTGCTATAGACATAGCCTTATTTACATAAACGAAAGGTATGTCATGTGGTAAAATACCAGTACGAATGCGAAGGTGTTCTTCTGTTTTTGGTTTTAAGTCAATAAGCAAATAACCAAAAGGTTTGGTTGTAGCGTCTTGAAACGCTTCAATTAAAAATTGTGATTTGCCTGGATACATTTGACGTGCTAATGTTGTAATTTGTTGATTATCTCTTGGATTCTTAAACAAAATAATATAATTAGAGTTCAAACTAATATTTCGCATTTCTTTTCCTTGATGAAACAAATTGTGCACAATAAACAGAATGCTCAAATTATTATGACTGCTAGCCACGCTAAACAAACGCGTCATACGTTCATCGCTATGACACTGTGTCATTAAGTCATCAATAACCAAGAGATTAGTTGTTTTAGGATCAAATCGGTCTTCAATGTCTTCTGGTATACCTTTATGAAATATTACCTGACGCATAGACTTGTATAAAGGTTGGTCTGCACCATATAACCATAAAATATGTTGTGGTGGTGGATAAATGAGTTTATGCTCAATAATAGCTTTCACTAGAGATGTTTTTCCACTTCCAGTGGGTCCAGAACATAAACATGTAAACGGGTGTTTGAATTGCATGTTAAAACCACTGTATGTCTTGGTCTTTTATCCAACTGTTGAATTTTTTCGGCCAGCCCATCCACTTCACAAAGTGTTCTGTTTGTCCTTTTCTTTTACGTGTTTTTAAAACTTTTTCCACTTTAAATAATGAATCAGCGTCTTTTGAAACGGATTGTAATTCTTCTTCATAAAAATGACCATCTATAGGCTCATCCATAAAGTCTTTAAGTCTGTACAAGTTAATACCCTGTTTTCGACACCGATGCGTAATGATAAAGACTTCTTCAGTCCACTTCTGTTGATAGTCACGTTGAAATACATATTTCATATGAGAAATACGTACTTGAGCTTTTATTTTAAATTTATATGGTTTAACTTTTTTAGAAAATTTAATAGTGTCCATGTACATACGTTTCCATACTTTGGCTTCGTTTGTTTTATTTACACCAGCAGGTGATAAGCCATGTAGTGAGGTATGAGGTCTATTATTGTAATTAGCTACAAGTTGTTGTAAGATGTCAGTGTACTTGTATGTTTGATTTTGAAGAAAATAACGGTACATCAAACCTTTTACGGTACGTATGACACGTTCAGCATAATTCGCTTTGGTTTCATTTTTAGTTGTGTAGACATGAATACCTTGTTTTTTCAGAAATTCTTTCACCCACCGGTTGGTGAATTCTGTCCCTTTATCTGACCGTAACAACTTAGGTCGTCTGTCTGTTTTCTGGAAAATGGTTTTAAAGGCTTGTACCACAGAGTCATGTTTTTTATTTGGTAATGGTTCAATCCACAAATATTTAGAAAAAACATCAATGACGACTAGCAGAAAACGAATGCTTTCGTTGTGTGGAGAAAGATTGGTAACGTCAGCTAAATCTGTATCCCATAAGTCATCTATACCTTGTGTTATAATACGCTGTCGTTTAAATTTGTACTTGACGGGTTGTAAGAGTGTAAAGGCGTCTTGATCACGAATCCATTTTTTAACGTTATTATATGAAGTTGCTTTTCCTGTTTGCTTCAGAAGTTGATATAATTTATAAGGCCCAGCAAAAGCACCAGGATGACTTGGATCAAAATAAATTTGATTTAAATAATCTTTCCATTTAGCCATGGTATAAAAACACATTCAGTAACAATTAAACCATTTATTTTACAATAGCATTAAAAACATTATACCTATGCTTAACTACAGCTTAACTATAACTCATGTTTATATGTATAACTGCTTCTATAACAACCATTTTACTTTGAAAGTTCTTTTATTACACTTTCTATAACTCATGTTTCTATAACAAGCATATTACTTTAAATGTTCTTTTATTAGACTGTCTATTTCCCTACTACTCTTCCGTAGTTGCTTCCACTCAGCTGGTGTAAGCAGTATACCTCGTTTGCTAGCATAAGTACGTCCATCTTTTGTGGTAATATAGTCGCGGATATTTACATAGAGTTTTTGCTTGTATCGACACACTTTCACACCTTTTCCATTCCCAATTGGGATGAGAACTTTTAAGTTTTGTTGTTGTGGTGTAGCACTTTCTTGCGTGAAGGCTGGTTCACCACTCACTTTCACACCTTGTGCAGTTGGGATAAGAACGGATTGTTTTAAGTGTTGTAGTATATTGTTTACACTTTCTTGTCTAGTAGCTGGTTCCTCACTAACTTTTATTTCTCCTGAATTCATGTTGACGTTCACTCCTCAGCGGTTCGTTTTAAAATGATGAGGAGTGACTGTGTTGTACCCTTTTATTGTGTAGAAGTGTCCACTGGCGCATGCGTAACTAAACACATTTCTGCTACTAAAAAACGAATGTCTGGTAGCCAATCATAATCAGCCTTTTGTAATGCTAGTCCTAACATAAATTGTTCATGTGGTACACCAAGGCTGTTACACTTTTGTGTAAATTCCACCAACACTTGATGAATCGGTAAGTTAAGCCGTGCTTTTTTCCAGTATGTATTAAAGTATATAAACACAGAATCAAGTTTTTCATTCAAAGAAAAATGAGGTGTTAAAACAAAAGACTTTTCTCGCTGTAAACTAATGTACATCCAATGAGCATAACGTTTTTTAAATTCAAATTCCATTATGCGATACGATTCCATGTGGTTCTACCTTAAGTTCACCACACACCTTACAGAAATTGTCTGGTTCACAGTCTTTACAGTTGTATTTATGACAATGACACTTGTCTCCAAAGAACTCAGATCCACCACAGTACTCACAAATGTAAGCAAGTTGGTTGTACGCGTGTTTGTTACAATTTCTCACTTCTCTCAGATCCTCTTTCTTCAGCTCGCTTTCTTTCATACGTTGATGAAAAAGCTGTATTTTCAATGTTTCATGACATTTTCCTTTCAACAGCTCTGCAACTTTTGGTATAATATCTAAAAATGTATTCCATTCCTCATCATTTAGGTTGATGTAGTTGTTGTACACTTTACTGTTCACTTCTCGAATCCAGTGAAAACTGACATATCTCTTTTCAGCAAACTTAATGACTGTAATATGTTTATCGTCAGAAAGTTTGAGTTCATATCCTTCATCTCGCATGTGGTAACTATTGACTCTTATTTTATCCCACATAAGAGTTGAGAGAACAATCCATCTTGACCCACGTAAAAGACGTGCAAAGCTTCCATATGCTCCTTCTTCTACACAGACTTGTAAGTTATGACTGATTTCAAATGATGTGTTCATGGTTGCGTTCATGGTTGTGACTGTTGAGTAATACTAGAGTTCATTCCTTTTATATCTCATATACCATATGACGTCATAAAAGCGTTAACCAATTATATTATGAGTTGCTTGAAGACGTTATTGAATTTTTTTAACCAATCAGAGTTGCTTGAAGACGTTACAGAATTTTTAACCAATCATATTTGATTCCTCACCCCAATAGGCTATGAACCACTTTCTAACGAGTTCTTTTACTTCAGGCAGCCATTCATGTTCTGTTTTTTGCATAGCTTCCTGTATATTAAACCGTTGGTAAGGAAGATTCAATTCTTCACATTCATCCTTAAATCCATTGAAAAGAATATATGAAGAAACTATAACATGTGCACTTGACCATTTTTTGTTAATGTCTTCCCACCATAGTGCTGGATTTTCTACTCGAATGCGTGAAAACATCCATGTAGCGTACCAATGCTTAAATATTTTTTCCATGTTTTTTTTTGACTTCACTCTGCTGAGTTCACTCCCTTTTATACCCAACTGGTTGCTGAGTCAAGCTTTTCAAACTTCTTGCAAACGTTTGAATTCACTTCAACTCGTCCATGGTTGAATCGAACAAGGTCTGATACATTCGTCGTCAATGGAACATCATCATCATAAAGTAAAATGATTCTTGCAGCTTCAACTAGCATGAGCTCAACTGCCCAAATTGTATTCACGTTGATAAATGCTGAATCAATGTCATAAGTTGATATGATAAATGTTAAATCAATGTTATAAGTTGATAGTTTATGTAGATGTTCACAGTCACGTAGAAACGAGTCGATGAAATCACTTGGAATAGTCTTTCCGACAGCTTCCCAATGCAGATGTAAATTTTTCACTTGCTGCATCCAATCCCATTCAAAAGTAGGAAGCTTTGAAAACACATAGTTAGTATAATTCACTTTGAAGACGTCGTCCATAGTCATACATCTGTCAAGAAGTAATGCTGACATTGTGAAGTCTTTTCTCGTCACACAATGTATTACTAGTTGACTAGTTGACATGTTTCACTCATGCTTTTATACTACTTCCATGTAGCAATCCGTGCAGTCAGCCCCCCATGCTACAGAAGGTGTGCTCAAACCCGTACGGGTTTCAACACACCTGTGCTCAAACCCGTACGGGTTTCAAAACACCTGAAAATACGGGTTTGAGCACACGTGTGCCCAAACCCGTACGGGTTTGAGCACACCAGTGTGCTCAAACCCGTATTTTCCCACTACTACTAGAGTCAAATCTTGCCTTTGCAAGGAGAAAAATACACTTGAAAGCGACTAGAACGTTAGATTGTTGACATATTACATTTAACAGATTTTTCAATGGATTTAAATTAGAGAAGACATGCAACGCACATTGCAAAGCAAAAAAATATAAATAAATAAATAAATAAAATTACACTAAGCCAACAGGATTTCTTAATCTTGAAAGTAACACTACAGCTGAACTGATGTTTTTTGTGTAAAAGGGGCTTGAGGATATATGCTTTCAACATATTTTTAGAGGTCCAAGCTTATGAGACCCTTTCACGCCCATTAAAACAGTGTTATTACTATAAATCTTCATTTGCCAGACGTACATTTCCAAGACGTTATTCAGCATATGCACCACATTTTGTTTTAAACTAAACATTCAAATTGATAAAATTGTACATTAGCATTGTTTTTTTTTCGTTGTGAACATATCACTAGCACAAGTACATATCACTACCATTATCGTATATCACTGGCATTACCATATATCACTAGCATTATCACATATCACATATCCTAACGAGCGTAGTATAATTCGGAACAATTAGCGCTTTTGACCACCAGACTCTTGCTAACACATTAGTGTTGGACTCGACCTCGGGATGCAGAAAGTAGCACTTTAAGTTATCCATGATTCTCTTTGCCTATTATTAATTTCAAGTTGTTGTTTTCAACATGCAAACGGACCATGCACATAGCCCTACAGTGCACACGGAACATGCACACAGCCTTACAGTGCACACGGCACATGCACACAGCCCTACATCGCACACGCACACAGATTTACAGTGCACACGGCACACGCACACAGATTTACAGTGCACACGGCACACGCACACAGCCCTACAGTGCGTATGGCACACGTAAAGTGTGTGGGTGTGTAGGCAGGTTCCTGACCTAAATATCTGCCAGAAACAACTGAAGTTGACTGTTGTCTGTAAGTCTCAGGCACCTTCTCCTTTACCTGAAATAAATTCATCCTCCTTGACATCGCTCAAGGGAAGTTCACAATGCTGGCAGGGAGTGAGGGCAGTCCGTTTTGGGCAGCCAGTCGGCGTATTTTTTTTTTTTTTTTTTTTTTTTTTGCTGGAAAACGACACAGTCATGTAATAAGGCAGTGGAAAGACAGCCGCATGTGTGTGTGCGTGTCTGTGCGCACGCAGGTGGGTGTATGAGTGTGTGTGTGTGCAAGTGTGTGTGTGTGTGTGCGTGTGTGTGTGTGTGTGTGTGTGTGTGTGTGTGTGTGTGTGTGTGTGTGTGTGTGTGAAGGCTAAATAATCAAGACAGTTGTTGTTATTGGCACACTACACACTTTTTGCCTTTTTTTAAATTGGCACACTACACACTTTTTGCCTTTTTTTAAAATCCTGGATGTTTGTGCATGTATTTGTGGGGACCGGAGTGGGGGCGGGGGGGGGGGGAGGGGGTGTGGTAATAACAACTATTCAGTCAAAGTCAAAATAGCGAGCTTTATTTATCCCAAACAGGATCTATTTGGAAAACATCGCTTCTAAGCACAGCTGCGAGCGGATAAACTGTTGTTGGTCTGTTAAAACAAGAAAAAAATGCTTAAACCTGGCTAGCACGTTTGTCGTTTGATTTCATCCAGAGCAGGAGAATCAATAAAACAGCTTTCTCCCAATACCTTTGTAGCAGACGGCACCCCGCCCCCCCCCCACGCCCACCCCTACCCCCACCCACCACTCCCAACCCCACACCCGCCCTGTTTCCCAGGACAGCTCTGCTTATGCAACATTATAATAGTGTTTGCTTTGCACACGGCACTGAAATTATTGACAATCACAGCCTGGTTATACAACGCCAAATAATGTACTTACAAATCAAGCAAGTCAATGGAAAATATCTTGCTTTCTCGAGAACTATGTTATAGCCAACGCATATTTTTGAAAGAAGTATATCACAACATATAATAAAAACCCAGTAATATTGCGGCGTTCAATGAGCGTTGGATAGACGTCGCACGCGACGTCGAATCAATGTCGGATTTTTGTTTGTTTTAAGAAGTCGACAGGAACTCCACGTTGGACAGCTTCCAAACAATGTTCAGTAAAAGTTTTAATTCAAAGTCGAAACAGCGACTATATCCCGACGTTGTATGGATGTCGGGAAAGCGACGTTGTGTAGACGTCGAGAAAAATGTTAATCTAGAGTCGCCGTCAAGACAGCTACAATCGTAGTGTGGTCTCCTTCCGTCACAGTACTCTCACTTTTGGGTTATCCGTTCATGAAAGATGCATATGAACTAGACCGAATTCCGTTAGGCAGTGGAATGCTCCACTTCCAGAAACCACCAAAGAAAATAATTGTAATACATCATGTGCAAGGTCAAAGACATGCAGTACCCCTTCTTTGTCGTCGTTTTGGCCCTACGGTTTCAAATGAACCGTAAATGGCTCCATCTCTAATTTTCGAGACAATAGTCAAAATCCCGTTTTTGACCCTTACCATGACCGCGGAGGTCAAGATCACAGAGGTGTCTCTTGCATATTGTTTTAGGCCCCGAGGATCGAAATTGAGCTCAGATATCTCTATATCCAACCGCTTAATTGACATAACAGGTAACTCGGTCACCTTGATCTTTTCGGTCACGGCGGATACCAAAAACCGGAAGATGACTATGATGTCGAAAATGCTTAAAGATTAAGGAATCTGAGCACATTTTGGGTCTAAGCAGTGTTACATAAGAGTGACTCGTTGGCCTTGACAGTCTCTGTCACGGTCAAAGCGGAAGATGACCAATATTAAAAAAAGTCCGATGAATTGATTTCGAGCTCATATTTTACTCTCATGGCTTAAACGACGTTATATAACATGTAACTGGGTGATCTTGACCTTTTCTGACACGGTCAAGCTCAAAAACGTAAGTTGACTACCACCTCAGCAAGATAGAGGGATTTTGAACTCATTTTCAACCCTTTGAGCTTGAGCAACTCTACATAAGATATACTTCGATGACAGTGACTTTCTTGGTCACTGTCAAAACCGGAAGTTGACCATGATCTCGAAAACGGTTATAGGGAGACCGCTTTTCAACTCATTTTCGACCCTTGAGGCTCAAACATTGCTCCATAAGTGATATTCAGTTACCTTGACCTCGGTTACGGTCATTATCGACTCCATAAAACGGCTGTGGAGAGATTTTGAGCTCATTTTGGTTTCTTTGGTACCAAATGACGTTATATAACATTTGACTCTGCGACATGCTAACTTTGGAATTTCACCATTTCTGAAAATTGGTTAAAATAAAAAATTGGCTCGGGCACTTTGTTAGCTCTGATCTAGACTATCAACCTGCAAATATTCCGAGTAGATTTAACCAAATTTTCAGGAGGAGTATGATTTTTCCACAAAAGTGGGGATCGTTATGTCAAATTAGCAAAAACTGGCAAATTCAAAAAAAAAACAAAAACAAAAAAAAACAAAAAAAAAAACAACACAGTGAGTATTTGGTCCTGTAAGTGGACCATATTTCCCTACATATTTTTCTGTGATTTGATGAACACTGAACGAGAGGTAACAAAAAAGTTTACAGATAGACGGACAGACAGGCGATAGAGGGCATCCACGATGAGTAGAGCCCCTATGACATACAGATCACATTTGCTAAAAAAACTTCAGCTGTTCAGCTTGAAGATCGAAGAGGTGAATGAGGCTCTCCACAGCGAAAGAGTGCGTGATGCTGCTGAAGCAGGATTTAGCATGTCCCGTATCAAGGTAGTGGTTATCCGCAGGCTCCGAAGAGACAGGTAAGCACCTAAGCAATTAAGAAAAGCCTAATAGTACCTGTCGACTTGCGCATGGGCTCGAGATTGGTAGTGAAATTCACAGTGTTACAGTTCACAACAATTCCGAATCGTTGAGGTCGATTAACAGACATGATACAACAATGATTATTTAACCAGGTTCGCTGTTCGAAATCATGGAACTTGTACGAGGCCGAAGAACTCAATCAGTGAATACCGAAGTCCGGTGTGACTTAATCGAGAACATCACAGAATAAGTTCTATTTTTTTTCCTTTAATGCTAATAATTCACTGTAAAATAATTTAATGATACTAATATCTGACTGTGAAAAATATCTAGTTTTGGAGAAAACAAACCAACGAATTAAAAAAAATATTAAAAAATGGAGTAGGCATTTAATATCACAAAGAAAACATCAATCACATACAGTCAGACTTTCCTTTTTCTTAAAGTGGAATGTTAACAGAAAAAGAATTTGAAGAAAAGCCTACCGTAGTAATGCTCAAAGTGAGTCGGCGAGAGAGAAAACTACACAGAAAAAGAGCAAGAATAAGGAGAAGATTAACAAGTTCATGTCAGAGGAAAAAAGGTATGCGTGGAGTGACAACTGGGGAAAGGTCACACCTCGACTTGTAATTCATAACAGCATTTAAACAAGCTTAAGTTTACAAGCTAGGTTAAGAAGCTATCTTCACGACCAGCTTCAAACTGGTGTTCGCTTTATCACGTTTTACTCGATTTTGAACAAATAAAGTCTGGATAATATGAAATCTACATTTTAAATTTCCTCAATAAAACAACCCTGAAAATTACATACCTGGTGGAGAGGGGGGTGGAGGGGAGGAGCACTCACGTTACGGCCTGTTGCTCTGTATGTCCATGACCTGTGGGGGGAGGGGGGGGGGGGCACTCACGTAATAACTGATTATCATGCATGTCCATGAGCCTAGGGTGCACTTACGTATCGATTGGTTACCATGCAAGCTCATGCATGTCCAGTGTCTCCAGCAGGCACTCACGCACGAACTAGTCATTATGCGTGTCCGCGATCCGTGGGGGACACTCAAGTACCAACTGGTTACAATGCATGTCTATGGATCACGGGGGCGGGGGTGCACTCACGTACCAACGGGTTATCATACATGTCCATGACTTTTTTTTTAATTGACCCCTTTAACCAAACTCGCCACACAGTTCTTTTCTGGGAAATGCTCTTCTTGTGGGAAATCCCCCCCCCCACCCCGTGATAACATCACTTTATCCAAGTATGACATGCCGTGTCGTGAATTAAAATGTTTAAATCCTGTCGGGTGCAGCGACTGTGCTCCCGCGTTACGTCATTGCCCTATTTGCAGGGAGTCTATTCGGGGAACAATCAGGATGTTCTTAGAGGGAAGATAACAGCTAACAGCGAAATCCCCTTCCGGCTGGTACTGCAGCGTGTATGTGTTCCTAGTTACAGTCTTTATGACGTCACAAGAGAATTTAATATGCAACTTTCAAGCAGTTCCTCACAACGTCGTCTGCTGCTTTCGGTCTTAGCCAATGATTTCCATTCCCAAGCCAGTGACTATTTGAAAGTCAGCCTAAAGCCGATTTGAAGCTGCGACGTCGGTTGTTATTGGTTGCCATCGTGGATCAACGTCTGACAAACGTCTTTGAAAGACGTTGAATGGAAACCATTGTTTAGACGTTGCCTTTGGTTGCGACTGAGACCCAGTTTCTACTTCTGTAAAGTACCCCCCCCCCCACCCCCACCTGCCCACCAATCCCCGCACTGCCACCCCATCCCCGCACCCCCTCCCCCTCCCCGCACCCCCTCCTTCATACCCACACCCCCTCCCCCCATCCTCCGCACCCCTTTCTTGTCTGACGCGGAATTCAGGTTCGAAACAACCCCCCATTTTCTGTTAAAAGTGTCCCCTTTAACAAAATTTGCGCTCCACGCGGACCGCGTCTGGCCTCGAATTTACCTCTCTTTTCCCGCCTTTTTCGTTGGATATGCGCGATAATGCATATGCTACGAAATGGCCCTTCCCCTTCCAGGTATTAAGGCTTGTAGTATCATTATATTATTTTAAAATAGAAAACGTTATTGCCATTCTTGGAATGAACTCTATTTACCTAAACTGGAAATAAGTGAAAAATATTTTACAAGAAGTTAAGTTCTCAAAATATACATCAAAGAATACTTCTGAAATGACAAGCAAAATTATTTGCCAAGAAATATTTTAGATGAAGTAACATTTCTTGTCACTCAAAATGAGTGAGTGTTCACTACCTGTTTGAAATAAATATGAATTAAATTATATATTATGTAGATCATAAATTTGTCCAAATTTATGATGAGAATAAATTTGTCCAAATTCACAAGCCTTTTTTTTGAGATATTTTATCCCAGGCAACTGGTCGATGGGCTGTAGCCATCTCGTCGTCCGTTATGCATATGTAAACGATTTTTCTTTTTTTTTGGTACTGGTCCGATTTTTTTGCAGTTTTGCGGGTATTTTCCCATAAAAGTACTTAATGTATTTGCTACTCTTCCTACAAATTCGGTCTATTGCGTCGAAATGTTCCCTGTTTCTTGCATCAAGGTTGTATTTTGTTTGGCGACTGGTCAAAATTGGTCAAAATGTTGGCCAAAAATGGTGAAAAAATAACGAAACGGCACTTAACGCTTCTTCACCAGTCGTAATGTGCGGAGGCCGGATTAGTCTAGCGGTTAGCGCAGTCACTTGGGAAGCAAGAAGTCGCGAGTTCCCGCCCGCTCAAGGCGCATTGTTTTCATTGCTCCTTTGATAGGTTTTGCAGACCATATTCTAAATTCTGTCTTCCATAGAAGCAGTCCATGTGGTTATATAGGTCTGTGCTATTTCAATTTATCCGATAGTCAGTTAGAGTTGTAAGGTTTTACGCTAAATTGTAGCTATCCCGGGTTTAAAATGATAAATGCTGTCCATATATACTGGTACGCTGCAAACCGTTACAAACCGTAAAATGTATGAGTAAAAACTCGTGCTTTCTTTCGGTCTGTCTTTCTCTCTGTTTATCTTTTTGTTTGTCTTTTTTCTTTCTGTCTGTCTTTTTTTTGTCGTTAGAGTTTTTAGTGGTGTTGTAATATTTTTGCTGTGGGTTCGGCCAAAACTGGCAAAATATTGGTAAAACACCAGGTGGATTTGAGAGAATCACAAACATTGATGTTGCCCACAAGGTCTTCTATCAATTTTTTTTTCAAAATTGGTTTCTCCTTTCTCCTTTGTAATGTCTACGCTTTTACGGTTTGGACATTCATGTTTGCTATAAATTATAGGTAAACGTTCTATTCCTACTGTAAAATATACATTTGGCACGCGAGCGTGATAAACCCAATAATATACTAAATGTTCATCTGTAAAAAGTACAGTATTATGGAAGTCATATTTATTCTGATTTCTGACATGACACGGATCCACGTGTGTATGGTACTGTGTGGATTCCTATCATTGTACGGAACCACGTGTACACAACACCCTGTTGATTCATATCACGGTTCCGCGTATACTCGATACGGTATCGATTCCTCTGATTACACGGATCAGCGTGTTCACGATACCATATCCACTCCTGTCATTACACGGACCCAACTGTACACGATATCGTGTCAATTCCTGTCATTACACGGACTTGCGTGAACACTACACTGTTCCGATTCCTATTATGACACTAATCCACGTGCTCATCATACCGTGTCAATTCCTATCATTACACGGATCCCTGTATACACGATACCGTGTGGATTCCTATCATTGCACTGATCCACGTGTACACGGTGTCATGTCGATTCCTGTCACTACACAGATCCACGTGTACACGATACCGTGTCATTCCTGTCATTGCACTGATCCCCGTACATAGATAAGGTGTGGATACCTATCAATGCACGGATCACAACATATTACATGATGCATGAAATGATGTGCATCTATCGGCTGAAACGAAACTATGTGACTCTGTTAATGTTGGGGTTTTGACAATTTCGTTAAAAAGGATGGAGCGTAATTTTCATTCAGTACTGCGAGTTTCCCACAACATGAATATCCAGGGACCTTGTGATCAGCCCAGATCACAAGAATCAAGTATCAAAAGGGTTGTATGGTCGTCAAAAAGTGGTTGTACCATTCTTAAACTGGCTACTGAACATTTTTCAAAGGTCGGAATTTTTCTTATCCCTGGAGGATCCCTCCAATCCCCCCCCCCCCCCAAAAAAAAAAAAAAAGAACCTTTAAGGTAACCCTAACCATGGACTTCGCCTAAAGCATTGAAAGCAATCTGACTAATAGTACTTGCAGAACTTTTTTCTTTGAAACTTTTTATCCCTAAAACTTCAAACGGTGATATGGGGTCAGTTTTAGATCACATAAAAACATTAAAAGAGCTAATAGCGTGCAAATATGTACAAAGGGTTAAAGTTAAAAACGTGTGCAAAGGCTCAAAAGTGTGCAAACGTGTACAAAAAGTACAAATGACCATGTATCTGCATCAAAAGCGTAGTCATATATAGAAAACAAATCGATGTGGTACGGAAAGCCGGATATGGATAAAGTCAATGTTGATTGATATTCTGTTAAAACTAGGCAGTACAGAAACTCCATAAAATTACCATATTATATGTGCTCCTTTTGTCTGTTATCGAAGAAACATGATTCGCGCAAACGATAGAGTACTGTTTGGTTATGACCCAGACATCTCTACAACGTCGATTTTTCGACGCCTATAGAACTTCGATTTTTCGGATGTCTGTTCATAGTTCCACCTAAGGCTTTGATTTGACTCAGAGAATGTAGAGATTTCGTTACACCCAAAAAGCAACATCAAAGCAAATTTGTTTATCAAACGTGTATTCAGCGATGTCAAAGGTGTTTGTCTATTGTCGCGACCAAATGCAACAAAATTACAATCCGATTCAATGTTGCGATTCGGTCCGATCGACTTTGTGACCTCAAATTAATGTCAGATCAGCGTCTACATGTTCATTGGGCACATAACACATACACACTTACACACATACATACACACATACATACATACTCACATGTACACATACACACACACACATACACACACACATACACACATACATACACACACATGTACACATACACACAAACACACATACATACACACATACATATATATATACACACATATACATATACATACATACATGCATGCATGCATGCATCCATACATACATACGAACGACAGAAAACAGGTCATCACACTATACCCCGGACAAAGTTATAGCTAAAAGTACAAAAAATGCTTTAAAGCTTCTAAAATATTTATTTTACTATTTCAATCGTAAAATGTAGTGAATCTATAACATAAAAAATCAGTATACAACACAAACAATTAACACTTTTTGTATATATATATTTTTTTAAATGTTATAATTTTTCTTCTTTAGCTCCCTAAAGAATTTAACTATGCACATTTATGTACAAAAGGAGTTCTATTTATTATCTTTTAAATATGTTTTGTGCATAACCAGAACATTTTCATTACTTGAGCTACAACAGAAAAAAAACTGACAGTTTGAAACACCAGTTTTTTTTATTATTTTTTATTATTTTATTGTCTATTTTGTTGTTTTTTTTTTTTTTGGTTTTTTCTTGTTTTTGTGTTTTTTTTTTGTTTTTTGTTTTTTGTTTTTGTGTTTTTTTTTGGTTTTTTTCGTGTCTGTTTCTTTTCTTTTTTTTTACATTTTGAATAGAACCCACTAAAAATTTTAATATACATAATGCAACAAAGGTCATTTTTATTACACCTGATCCAGAGAAATAAACTCTCTTGAATGATAATGTGAGATATTAATGAATATACTCATCAACATTCTTTTTACCTAAAAGATATGCTGAAACGGTTTCGTTCAACATCTTCAGAACGTTTGCGAATCGTTAAGAATTCTAATGTTCTTCTTAAACTTTGAACTTCCCAATAAAATAACAAATCTAAATAGAATAGCAACCAGTTTACAAGCAAGAAACATTGTTTACAACGCATGAACGGCACAGGGAGCATTTTAGCGGCGTTTCGAATCACCCAAGGACATGACGAAACCCAACGGCGTAGTGCGCGTCAGTGAATACTGGATAACTGACAACATGACACAGAATCGTTAATTTTAGCTCCTGTAGCCCGCTGTAACATTCCTGCCCCCCCCCCCCCCCCCCCAGAGAGCAAAACTGCATGTCACCCTCCTAGGCATACCGGATACTGTTGACGTCACTAATGAGGAAGTTCATAGTCTCTCTAGTCTCTTTAATTAATTGAACATTTTATTTAATAAAGCTACAACAAGCCAGAAAAAGATGGCAGACATTTTAACACAACAAACATTTATATATTTTTTTTATTTTATTGTTTTATTTTTTATTTATTTATTTGCTTTTTTTGGCTTTTGTCTGTTTGTTTGACTTTTTTTTTTTTTTTTTTGTTTTTTGTTTTTTTTTCGTTTTTTTTTTTTTTTTTTTATTATTATTTTTTTTACTATTTCTACTGTGAATGGACACAATATGGAATAAGCTGAAATAATTCAATATATCTAATGTTAACATAGATCATTTTTATCACATGTAATCCAGAGACATATCCAGAACGATGCTTATCTGGACATTTCTCTGCATTACTTGTGTTCGCGTCAGTCATAAGGGAGTTTGCGGTCTCCCAAGGCGCTCTGAAGCTCTGCACTCCCCCATTCATTTATCATCATAGCAACTGTAAAGGCGTTCTAAACCCTTCTACTTATGTTATGCTATAGTGACGCAAGAAACAGTTTCTTCGGCATTTTCAATAATTTTAAAAACCGTTTTTATTTTATTTTTTCTTTTGTCGTCACTACAATATTACAAAATAGAGAACACCTAGTTAATTAATCGTTTTTGGGGCTTATTCTGCTCATAAAATAAAACGATTGAAAGAAATTTATATTAAACATCAACCAAAAATTCCTAAAAAATTAGACACATGAACCTTTCTTCGATGGGAAGCGCAGAGCTTAAGAGCAGATTGAGTTACACGAACTAGAGTAACAACCAAGGGTGTTCCTACGGGGAAAGATACTGCCAATATACTGTCGAAATCTGTTCGTGTTTCCTACCAAAATAAACACTTATTCGAACATGAAAAAACATCGATCTCTCCTTGTCACTGCGTGTGCAAGTTTTAATCACACCGTACACTGTCGTTTGATTTTTTTTATTTTTTTATTTTTTTTATTTTTTTTTAATTTTTTTTTATGTTTTTTTGTGTTTTTTTATTGTCTTTTTTCCCAAAAACCCAACACATCTATGAAAATAAAAAAGTGATATCTAGTATAATACAAAAAAAATAATAAACTAAAAACCCGATCTACTCAAGTACACTCATACTCGTAACTATTCCTCTAGAATAAACATACAAATATGATGCAAAATTGTATTTTTGTTAGGTTTGTAGTTTTTTTCTTTTCAACTTTGTTATTTTTGGCCGGTTGTTTATCACAACCCTGGTCATTTTCTTTATTTTTTGTGTTTTTTTTTTTTTTTTTTTTTTTTTTTTTTTTTTTGTTATTTTTGTTCTAAAAAGAGAACATTATTTTTTTTTTTTTTTTTTTTGATACGGTGTGATTATTACTTACAGTTATCAAACCCATCAAATTCATTTAAACAGGAAACACAAACACAGAAATACAATTCATAGGAAAATGACGTATGAAATGTGTTTCAGTTACCATAGTCACGATAATTACAATAGTTACAGAAGCCTCTTACACGATACAAAATAAAACGTTCTTTTTTCATAGACATTGGCGATGCATTTTGAAAAGTGTCGAGACCAAATGACACTATGATAAAAAAAGTGCTGAATGAGAAGAAAACCATCAGAACATATGCAAACAACTCTGTGGAACTTTTTTTGCTAATTACTTAAAATCAAACACAACAATTTGTTCAGGATCATATATAAGCATTTTGTGAAAACCATAAGATGTTTCACTATTGTTGTTATCTATAGGTCAGTTTTACTATGGCGAGAATATGGCGAGAATATGGTGAACTAGAAAAAAAAAAACACGTGAAACTGGATAACTCACAAAAAGAAATTCAATAATTGAATTGCTTCTCTGTTACTGAAGAAAGCAGATAGTTCACATGTCTGAAATACCGTTTTCACATTTATTAGGGAATTATTGATATCAAGAATAAATTTTTGATCTCAAGAAATTCATATTTTGATATTAAGAATTCATTTTTGCTACCTGTAATTGTATTTTTGATATCTCTAAATGTATTCTTGATCTCAATAATAACTTCTGATTTCAATAAATATTTAGAGATATCAAGAAATATTTATTGATATAAAAATGATTTAATGATGTCTAAAATTGATTTGCTAGATGAAAATTCAATTTTTGATAGCAAAAATGAAATATTTGAGAGCAAAATATCAATTTGGACTCAATAATTCATTTTCTATATATTAATATCCAGAATTTATCTCAGATATCATTATTTCAGACTGACATTTTTTTAATTTCTATTTTGAAATCTGTAAGCGATTTGTTTATCTCAAAAATTGATTTTTGAAATCAAAATATAAGTCTATTTTTTAAATAAAATAATTAGAAACAAACATCTGTAAATAAAGAATGACTGTCCTTGTATACTGAGTCTTTATCTTAATTTTTTATTGTACAAAAAAAGAAGCAATTTCTGAGGTCAAAAATTGTGTTGTTATTATTGATCTCAATAATTCACATTTTCGTCTCCAAAACTTAATTTTATGTAAATGTGTGTCTCCTTTAAGATTTTTTAAGTTTGTAAAATTTGATCTCAAAAATAAATTGTTGCCATCTAAAATTCAACTATTGATAGCAAATATAAATTAATGAGATCTACATTGATTTATTGATATCTCTAAATATATTTGGACATCAAAAATAAGCATTAAATGTTAAAACGGCACTCCATACACATGCATATATTGGATAATGGTGTCTAGACCAATGAGAAATATTTTTTCACCTATGATGTCATCATCGCCACTTGTGACGTCATGCAAAGTGATATATCTCGAAAATCGTTGTTCTCGAGTTTTTGGCCAAAATACGTCATGAAGACTAGTGTTTTTTGCAAGGAACCTATGACAAATTTTCGCCAGTGTATGGAATCGAAGACCTCTTTAGCAAATGAAAAACTGTATATGACATTTATTGAAGTTTGGCATGAGATTAGTCAAGGTCAGATTTAAAAAGTACCCTTTTTTCGATTGTATATTTTTGCAAATCTGTCCTGTAGACGTTACTTTTAAGAAAGTTTTTAAGAAAAGTCAATATCTTTCAGCTAAAATGTTCTTTCTAAACGTAATTCCTAATTTATTCCTAATTACGCACGGTAGGTGTTCACGAACACGCAAAGCGTACTCGTATACATGAAAATGCGTGTTCATGTACACAGAGTGCGTGTTCCTGTACACACTGGCGGGTTAACATTTACATCGAAGTTATGTTTACTAATCGAAACATAGTGGTGCATGTGCGATTGTACCACCGCAGTTTATGAACAGGAAAATTGCAATTCAAATTTCAAGGTCGTAAATGCAACTCAAGACAGACGTTTTGGTGCCAAACTTTATGCGAGAAATGCAATTCCGCTGTGTGGAGTACGCAAGCATTTTTGTTCATCAACTCATGATAAATGGATCTAGACCCACGCGAAATATTGTTGACCATGACGTCATCATCCACGTCCTATGATGTCATGCAAAGTGATTGATCTCGAAACTGTTTGCTTCTAAAGCTTTGAAGCAAATAATGCCATGAAATTTCCCTAATTTTCTAAAAAAAAACCCTGTTTCCTCATATTTATTGAAATTTGGCATGAAGTTGTCAGGGACAGACGTAAAAATATACTTTTTTCTACTCAACATTTTCAAAAATTTGGTCGTGCAACTGATGCAGAGGCGTTCTTTGTGAAATTTAATATCTTTCAGCTTTTAAACTCTATTAATTCGTAATTATAACTGGTATGTGTTTACGTACTAGAAATGCGTATTCAAGCACACACAGGTCGTGTCCTGTACACACAATGCGCGCTCATGTTCACACGTTGTGTTCATGTACACACAATGCGCGTTCATGCACAAACAATGCGTGTTTCTATTCAGACAGTGGCTGTTCCAATAATGTGTGTTCAAATACAAACAATGCGCGTTCATGTACACATGGGCGTGTTAACACATACCTCAAAATCTTGTTTACTAACCGAAACAAAGTGGTACGCTTTTTATAAGAAACGTTCAAATTACAAAGTCATAAATGAAATTTCTGAGAGGTGCATATCAACAATATTGACTTTGGAATCGAGCAAGTTTTATAACCATACAATATAAATTCCAAGCTGAAAGAAAAGGTTGTCGTTTTCAGTTGTGGAATTAACTTTTTGCATAATTCGGACATTTGAACTTTCTTTCTTCCCCAGTACATATAAAGAAGCATGACCAACTTCCACGGCTTGTTATGAACTATCGATAGCTAAAATAGATAAATTAGATAGATAAAATAGATAAAATCTGATACAGTAGAAGTCTTACAAGGTCACATCATTTTGTTTTGACTTAACAATAATTAAAAGTATTTGTTGGTGTACGTTTGTTCCAGCTAATTTTAAACCAATTTTCGAACTCGTTTAAACATAGACCAGGTTTTAGAATCGAAACCAGAACACGTGGTTCTGACGAACTGCTTGAAAGTCTGGTATAAAGTCGTCAAGGTGACACCAGGGCTGTTCAACTGTGACGTAAGAGAGGCAGTAACTAGGTAACAGATTTCGTGCAGTATGTAACGTCAGTCGGGAGAGGCTGCGTTCTTGGCAGTCATCTTCCCCCTATGATAAGAACACCCTGATTGTTCCCCGGATAGATTCCCTGCAGATAGGGCAATGACGTAACGCGGGAGCACAGTCGCTGCAGCACACCAGGTGGCCACACTTCAGAAACACGATGTTAACCTGGAAACAAAGTAAAGCGTATATCTAAAATGCAGCTATTTGAAATTATGTATACTAACTCAATTTTAAAACGCCGATGTAATTTTTTTCAGTATTAAGTGTCGCGAAACTGTAATTTATCGGCTGCAAACCTACTGTTCTTCTATTATACCCTACTTGGCACAAATATTCGTGATTTAAAGAAATGAGCACTATGCAGACCGATACGTTTTACAAAATGAATTGATAGTCACGTGTTTTGAGTCTTAAAGCGCATTTATTTCCACGTTCAAGTAAAGCCAAAATCAACTGTAGTAAGCACAATACCAACAAAAAAGACACGGCATATCAAAATGAAAGATGACAAGCAATCGTTATGCTTCATATCAGCAAGTCACAATCAGCGGCAGTCGCGAGGACGCTTAGGGTGGTTCTGCCAACTATTTGGCGTCCTCAGTAACATCACAAAGAATGGGCTCCGAAAGAGATCGCTCATGATGATGCCAACCTTGGGTGACAATACCAGAGAAAGATCCAGCTATCCGAATGATGATCCTTCGCAAACGCCTCCGATCTTCTGAGACTGTGGCGTTGATGACACCAGGAAGAGCTAACATCCCATTCAGTAGACAAGCTGTGCGAAACCGGATGCTCAAAGTGGAATAATAAAGGGCCAGCTTACGTCACGACAGCTTACGCCTTTGACGAAACAGGGGGATATACCATTTGGGGAAAACAAATCCTCATGGCATGGCGAGTGCTTAGCCACAATTTTTATTGTTTCGTAAAGACCCAATGCGTATACATGCGGCGAGGAGAGCGATTCACACAAGCTTGTGTTGATCAACCGATAGATTTGGTGAACGGTGAATAGAATCTAGGCAGCAAGGCGCTATACCGAAAAAGTGTGAGGAGGCGAAATCATACCGTACTGTACAAACGACCGAAGAGCGATTTTCATGCACAACAACGCGCGCCCCCTTGTGGCTAAAAATCTATTGCGCGTCTATGAAATCCACACCCCACAATGGTTTACCTATTCATGAACATTTGTGGGATATATGCGGCCAGAGGAGGGCACACAGAGTATTGAAACCTTGAAAATGTAACATGACTTCAGAAAGTTGTTAAATTATCGTTGTTGTGAACTTTTTATTGTACTGCATTTTTGCGCATTTGTGCTCAGTAGCTTTTATGTGAAATGTTCAGAAATTTATGCTCAGACGCCCTTAAATACAACAATTCTTATCTGTCATTGCGTTTTTTTTTCTATTTTGTAAGTATATGTGTATCATTTCTATATTCTATATCAGAATATTCTGCGAACCCAATATATAAATATTATATATACATATATAAATAGAAATGTCCTCCTCATTAATAATAACTGGCATGAATATGCCCTCTTATGGGTACATAGTATGAGAATATACGCAGTCCTCTCGTATGTGCTTGAATCTGAGAATACGGTGAGGGCCACAAGGTCAAACTAGACCTTGTTTGGTATCATTATTAATTGCAAAAACGCTCGCTCAAGTCTATGCACACTTGGGGATTTTCAATCCCCCAGTTTATTGCTTTTGTACGACTCGGTAAAGTGTATCCGTATGTTTCCTTTTTTTCCGCGAAAACCTTGTCACGCGAACTCCTCCCAGGACTAGAACGACCACATTTGGCAGAGATATAATGTAGGATGTGTAGTTGGTCAAGCTCAATTTTTAAAGAAATTTATTGACATTTAATATGTAAAAATGGACATTGAAATTGTGCCACTGACGCCTATTAAAAGGCAGGCAAACGCTTGATTTCGCAGATAAAGGAACTGTTATGAGATCAGCACAGGCGTATTGATCGCCAGACTCTCTACAATGACAGCGATTATAGTATGTGTGTGTAAGCTGAAGCTGACTGCAGCGTTTGGGGTTTTCCAAATTGCTAACTGATAGTGCTTATTTTAAACCCTTTCGGCCTCAAAGACTATATGTAAGAGGTACCTCGGTGACCTTGACCTCCTCGGCCATGGTCGAAGTCTGAAATCGGAAGTTGGCCGTTATCTCGAAAATGGTTAGAGATAGAGCCATTTTGAGCTTATTTTCGACCCTTTGAACCTAAAAGACTATATGTAAGAGATATCTCGGGACCTTGACCTTCTCGGTCATGGTCAAACGCATAAACCGAAACTTGACCTTGTCCTCAAAAGGGTTAGATTTTGACCCTATTTTCGACCCTTTGAGCCTAGAACACTACATGTAAGAGGTCCCTTGGTGTTCTTGACCTTTTCGGTCATGGTAAAGGTTAGAAACCGGAAGGTGACCACTATCTCGCAAACGGTTAGACATAGAGCGATTTTGAGTTCATTTTCCACCCATGGCTTAAACGCTTGATGAAAGAGATACCTCGGTGATCTTGACCTCCTTGGACACGGTCAAAGTCAAAAGCCGAAAGTTGAAAGCGATTTTTTGAACTATTTTTGACCCTTTCGGCCTAAAATACTAAATGTCACCGGGACTATCGTGACCTTGACCTCCTCGGTCATGATCAAGGTAAAAAACCAGAACCTGATCATTATCTCGAAAACGGTTAGAGATAGAGCGATTTTGAACTTATTTCGACCCTTTGGTATAAAAGACTACACGTCAGAGGTACCTCGGTGACCTTGACCTCCTCGCTTATTTTCAAGGTCAAAAACCGGACGTGGACCATTATCTCGAAAACGGTTAGAGATAGAGCAGTTTTTGAGCTTATTTTCGACCCTTTGAGCCTAAAAGACTACATGTAAGGGATACCTCGGTGACCTTGACACCTCGGCCATTGTGACGATTAAAAACCGGAAGTTGACCATTATCTCGAAACCAGGTAGAGATAAATCTATTTTGAGCTTATTTCGATCCTTTCAGCCTAAAAAGCGTTATGAAAGAGATACCTCGATGATCTTGACCATTTCGGTTATGGTCAACATCAAAAACCGGAAGTTGCAAAAACGGTTACAGGTGGTGCGATTTTAAGTTTATTTGTGACCGTTTGGGCCTAAAAGAGAAGATAAGCGAAGAGGAATCTTGGTTCCCTTCAACTCATGGTCAGTTTTGAATTTTATGAATTCCGAATCGTATTGTTTGTGGTCCCCAAGTGTAATTTTCTCTACTCGGTAGCGAAAACGGTCTAGTTTATATTTATGTCTGTTGAAGATGCATGCTGTGGAGAACAATTGTTCTAAAAGCTCTTCATGGTCAATCTGTGACAGTTTGAGATAAATTATATCAAAGTATTCTCTTGTAATAAATTGTAAGAAGTTTAGAGTTGCCCAGTCATTCCAAAATAGATCCAACGTCGATTTGAGATTTAAGCAAAGTTAATTTGGTTACGCTGAAACAGACCAAAACGAGGACATCAAAATTTTTTCTACCAATCTTCGACAAATATTCATAGAAATCGACTTCATACAAAACCTGCGTTATCGAATGACCCAACGACCGGGGTACGCTGACGTCAGGCGTGGCCACCTTATAATTTTAGCTCCAGATTTCGATCTTTATTTATACAACGTCGCTCTCCTGACGTCTATTCAACTTCCATTTTTAATTTTTATTCAATGTTGATTAGACGTCCCACAATCGACGTCTATGTAACGTCGGGAAATAGATGTTGTTTCAACTTCCATAAATACCCAAAACACGAGGATGACCCGACTTCGGATGCGACGTCATGTCTTAATCCAAACTCATTAGGTCCACACCTATAGCCACAGTTTTAAGTTTAGACATTGATGCGAGTAGAGAATGAGACCATCCCCTTGATTCTGAGCAGGATTTATAATTTAACGATTTGGCGTGTTGGAATAAATGTTAAATTACTTGAAATGTTAAATAGGTAATATATTCTGTAACATATTCTGTAATATTCTGTAACAGATTCGGTAATATTCTGTAATATATTCCATAATATTCTCTGATAGATTCTGTAATATTCTCTAATAGATTCGGTAATATTCTGTAATATATTCTGCAATATTCTGTAATAGATTCGGTAATATTCTGTAATATATTCTGCAATATTCTGCATTTGAAACTGAATTGCGGTGGTACTTACAACATTTGGTAATTTTTTTAAAAGTTTTTTAAGGCAACTTAGTATCTTGTCAGGATTTTCCATTAATTTGTGTCAGTTTTAGTTTTTATTTTTGTAATTCTAAGCTTTTCTTACAAGGAAACAATGTACAACAATGATTAAATGCACCCTTTGCTACGATCAGTAGTATTGGAAACATAGAGCTTCATGTGGGATGAATTTTTTGTTTTGTTTTTGTTTGTTTGTTTGTTTGTTCTTTGTTTGTCTTTTTTTTTTTGCTTTGGTCTTTTATTTCTTTCTTTATTTGCTTTTTTTGTATTTTTCTTTCTTTTTTTCTTTTGTTTTGTTTTTCTTTTCTATTTTCTTTTTTTTTTTTTTGTTTTCTTTTCTGTTTTTTTTTTTTTTTGTTTTGTTTTCTTCTTTTTTGTTATTTTTGTTTGTTTGTTTTGTTTTGTTTTTTTTTTTTTTGTTTTTTTTCTTTGCTTTTTTTTTTGTTTTGTTTTGTTGTTTGTTTGTTTTTTTTTTTTTTTTTTTTTTTGCTTTTTTTTTACTCTTATCGTCTTTTTTGTCCAGTGTCAGACATGAATGAGTTTGAAGGCTGCACATTACAGTAAAACCGTCACATGCAATGTTAGTAGATGAAACATAAAACAACTGTCGTTAAATAATGTCAATGAACAGTGAAGCGAATTCTTAAAAATTTGTCTATAAATTGCACTATGCAGCATCCAGTCCGTCGCCACCCTGAAACGTGATCAAGAAAGTTAAAGAGAGATGACGCCAACACTGAATGGAATTTATGAGACCGCTTTGGAGTGGCAGTTAAACAGCATTGGAGACTCCGCGAATGCATAACCCTCGGAACATAGGGCTCGGTGGCTTGAAGCTATCAGGTGTCTCGGTGGTATCAGAACTGGACACAACGACAGTGGAATTCAGAAGTGCTCAGTGACGACTGATTGCGATTTTGAGTAAGTCATCTTGACAGAAGCCAGCGCGTGTGGAGCAAACGCGGTGAGCGAATGTAATATGTGGGCTGGAATCTTCTTTGAAAGTGGAACACCTTTTGTCATTCTTGGCGGTTCGTTAACCGACGGCCGTTTCATAGGCGAAAGTTTATTGACCAATGCCGTGCAATTCTTAGAGAAACATCAAGAGCTGACAATCTTCCAACAGAATAACAACAGGTAATCTATATTCTGATGTTATCACAGTGCTATCGTGACCGCCCTTTCCGGCCGATCTAAATCGAGCACCTATTGAACCAAGTGGGTATATGTGTATAATATGTGTATATAAACTAACACATAATATAAGCTAGAGCGCCTAGTGCACACCAACATCAGTGTACCCAAACATGTCAAACATAATATTTTTTCAGCCTATATCTTTTCGTTTTTGCAACAAAAAATGTTTCCCTCATAGTCCACCTCCAATCGCCCTCTTTTTTCACCGCTTGCTCCATCAGTTTACCCTTTACCTTATACAAAAGTATCTGAATATCTATATATATATATATATATATATATATATATATATATATATATATATATATATATATATATATATATATATATATATATATATATATATATCCCTGATCCTCCCAGAAATCAGGCTACGCAGCACTTTTATTCCATAACCAGGGTTGGTCAGTTTTTTTTCTAAGGTGGAAGAAACCGCGAGGACATATGTCGTCCAGTAGCTCTCTTTAACTGTACCATTCTGTTTATCAGTGTTTACTTTTTAATCATCATTATGTTGTCAATAGGTAGCCCGTCAGCTTACATTTTATTTTGTTGTTTGGGCTGCTTGAGCACTTTTTGTGTAAACCTTAAAAATTATGCGCCGTAAAAAGCCGTACTCGGAACAGTGCGCATCTCAGCCCACGCCCCCATGTCTGGGCTGTCACTCACTTCCCAGACCGTTTTTAATTGGTCAGATACTTTGTGCTTACCAGCTGCAATCAATTGTGATGAGTAGCAATGCTTTGCTTGCCATGAATAACACCCCAGTTGCCGGAATACTATTTAATTAACAACCTGCTAATCAATTGCTGAGTGTGTATAAAATGACTAACTGTGGCAATTTCGCGGCATTTATTTATGGATAAACTTACAAAATTAAGCTTTGACATTTCAAGTTAATTTCGGTATATTCCATTCCCTATTTCCACCTCTTTCCATTTTTTGCTTTTTCCCCTATCCTATATATATATATATATATATATATATATATATATATATATATATATATATATATATATATATATATATATATATATTCAGAAAACGCGATATTTTGCGCACTTGTTAAAAAGAT
Organism: Protula sp. h YS-2021; assembly: GCA_949752745.1. Classification (NCBI taxonomy): domain Eukaryota; kingdom Metazoa; phylum Annelida; class Polychaeta; order Sabellida; family Serpulidae; genus Protula; species Protula sp. h YS-2021. Next base: position 98,032,567 of record OX457025.1, on the reverse strand, counting down.
ACCGCCTCCCCCCTCCCCCTCCCCACCCCGCTCATCAAACCACAAACCACACTTACTCACCCAGCCACCTCGGAACGACTCTTCATCAGGTTTGACACTGATTTGACGTGTCATTCTACAGTTACAGTGATGAGTAAATTGTTGCGTTAACTTCAATCTCAACCGGAAGACCAATCCAAAGCGTAATCCCGCCACGTTTGAAGCTGATCGAGCGTTTTATAAGAAAGTTATTGTGTTAACAAAATTGTGTGTCTGCAACACACACACACACACACACACACAAACACACACACACACACACACACACACACATACCCTCGGACATACAAAAGGCACACATATGAATGCACCCAGAATGTACAAAAACGAAATGTTTCCCTCTACGGCAGAAACAAAATACTCTAAACGGAGTATGATGATTTGAGGTATAACAAACGCCACCCACAAAAAGCTTGACATTTCAATGATTAAGTGAAGCAGGACATTCTTTTAAGGTAGAATAACTACAAGGCGTACTTCACCTCGCTGTCCATGCACACTTTGCACAGACGTTCGTCTTTCATTTTCTGTACTTCCGCTGCAAGTTGTGGACCTGTCAATCATTCGTTTAAGTCACTTATATTTGCGAAATAATCCACGGAAAATTTCCATAGTATCTTTGGCACGAGAAATTAAATTCCACGACAGGACTAGCATTATGTCATTCGCCATTTGACACAAGTCTTGCACTTCGTTTGGCTTATAAAATAAAAGAATCTTACTCATGCGTTGGTCTTATCAGCAGGGGGTGGGGGAAGGGCGGGGGGATTATTAATGCAGTGAGGTTCTATTGGGAGGCAAGATACGCTCTCTTCCTTCCCATTTGCTCTCACTTCCGGTGTGGTATGATATCGGGCCTCCCGTGTAAACTTACCCTTCTCATCCGACATGAGTTCTATGGGGTTAATGTGCGCTGTGCCGTTCTTCGCTTTGCTTGTTTTCTTCTTTTTCTTGCTCTTTTTCTTCTGGGTCTTCTCATTCACTGGCTCGCTTTGATTTCTATTTCCTTCACCGCTTCCATCAGCTTTTAATTCTGTTAAAACAGTTTTACTTAAAACCTAGGGATATGGAAACAAGCTGATAAAACATTTTCTAACAATTAACACGAAGCTTTCATCTCATTCCAAAGAAAATACGACCCGCAAAAAGTTGAGGGAGCGACTTGATTCCAGTATTTTTTTCGCTTTAGTTTCTCACATCTTGCAGTTTATTCGCTATCTTATTGTGAATCAGTGGAATGCTCACAAAATAGCCTCGACACGTTTATCTGAACAATCGTAATTATACATCCCCCGTCTATAACAACATTAGATCTGGTTAACTTGGTTTGATTGTTTATCGACTATTCGATTTTTTAACGTATAATAAACGACTTTGGACCATTATCTACCCAAAGATAATCCAAATCAAGTTATACCAACCTTTACTGTCTAGAAAATGTGAATGTCCAAGAAAGTCATCACATATTTCGGAGTCACTATCGGAGTCGGAACCCTGCTGTTCTAGTTCCTCTGTCTCGTACAAACTGTCGACCAAACTCTCCACGTTAGGGAATGAGGAACCTGGTAAAATATGACACTGCCATATACAAGCTGTCACTCAAACTCTCCATTTGAAGGGATGAGGAACTTGGTAAAATAAGTAACTGTCATATACAAGCTGTCAATCAAACTCTCCGCCTTTGGGAATGGCGAGCTGTTGAATTATGTCACTGCTGTACACAATTGAATTAATTCATTGTATTTATTATGATATGTGTTAACTGAAAATCTTAATTGTTGATATACTTTTACCTGGCAATGTATGACTTAACTGAATATAATTGTGTGTGTTTTTTTTCGCATATTAAAGAACTGTAACACTGTACAAGAATGCAGAATTGTTGACAGGGTTTTAAATAAATTCTTGATTTAACAACGTCTTGAGAATAAAAAAGGACGTCACTTCGTAAACCACGGATTTTGTAAGGCATTACTATGATTCACTGAGTGACGAGGGGAGAAAGAGGGAGCTGGGTAGGGGGAGGCGGGTTGCATGGATGCGCTAATGTAATAACACACAATTTAGCATGCAAGGTGGGGGGGGGGGGGGGGGGTGGAGGGGGTGGAGGAGCAGGCAGAATTTCTGGCCCTTTCCCTATTGGTTGCTTCTTATGGGTTAACTTTCACTGACGTCTAAGATCCGATTTCAGCTTACTTTCCAGCCTGGGAGTGCCTGGGCGTTGGAAGAGGTGGTGCGGGATAGTTTAGTAACTTTCCAGCCTGTGACAGCCTGGGCGTTGGAAGAGGTGGTGCGGGATAGTTTGGTAATTTCCAGCCTGTGGCTGGGCGTTGGAAGAGGTGGTGCCGGATAGTTTGGTAATTTCGAGCCTGTGAGTGCCTGGGCGTTGGAAGAGGTGGTGCCGGATAGTTTGGTAACTTTCCAGCCTGTGAGTGCCTGGGCGTTGGAAGAGGTGGTGCCGGATAGTTTGGTAACTTTCCAGCCTGTGCTTGCCTGGGCGTTGGAAGAGGTGGTGCCGGATAGTTTGGTAATTTCCAGCCTGTGGCTGGGCGTTGGAAGAGGTGGTGCCGGATAGTTTGGTAACTTTCCAGCCTGTGAGTGCCTGGGCGTTGGAAGAGGTGGTGCCGGATAGTTTGGTAACTTTCCAGCCTGTGCTTGCCTGGGCGTTGGAAGAGGTGGTGCCGGATAGTTTGGTAATTTCCAGCCTGTGGCTGGGCGTTGGAAGAGGTGGTGCCGGATAGTTTGGTAACTTTCCAGCCTGTGAGTGCCTGGGCGTTGGAAGAGGTGGTGCCGGATAGTTTGGTAACTTTCCAGCCTGTGCTTGCCTGGGCGTTGGAAGAGGTGGTGCCGGATAGTTTGGTAATTTCCAGCCTGTGGCTGGGCGTTGGAAGAGGTGGTGCCGGATAGTTTGGTAATTTCGAGCCTGTGAGTGCCTGGGCGTTGGAAGAGGTGGTGCCGGATAGTTTGGTAACTTTCCAGCCTGTGAGTGCCTGGGCGTTGGAAGAGGTGGTGCCGGATAGTTTGGTAACTTTCCAGCCTGTGCTTGCCTGGGCGTTGGAAGAGGTGGTGCCGGATAGTTTGGTAATTTCCAGCCTGTGGCTGGGCGTTGGAAGAGGTGGTGCCGGATAGTTTGGTAACTTTCCAGCCTGTGAGTGCCTGGGCGTTGGAAGAGGTGGTGCCGGATAGTTTGGTAACTTTCCAGCCTGTGCTTGCCTGGGCGTTGGAAGAGGTGGTGCCGGATAGTTTGGTAATTTCCAGCCTGTGGCTGGGCGTTGGAAGAGGTGGTGCCGGATAGTTTGGTAACTTTCCAGCCTGTGACAGCCTGGGCGTTGGAAGAGGTGGTGCCGGATAGTTTGGTAATTTCCAGCCTGTGGCTGGGCGTTGGAAGAGGTGGTGCCGGATAGTTTGGTAACTTTCCAGCCTGTGCTTGCCTGGGCGTTGGAAGAGGTGGTGCCGGATAGTTTGGTAATTTCCAGCCTGTGGCTGGGCGTTGGAAGAGGTGGTGCCGGATAGTTTGGTAATTTCCAGCCTGTGAGTGCCTAAGCGTTGGAAGAGGTGGTGCGGGATAGTTTAGTAATTTCAAGCCTGTGAGTGCCTGAGCGTTGGAAGAGGTGGTGCGGGATAGTTTGGAAACTTTCCAGCCTGTGAGTGCCTGGGCGTTGGAAGAGGTGGTGCGGGATAGTTTGGAAACTTTCCAGCCTGTGAGTGCCTGGGCGTTGGAAGAGGTGGTGCGGGATAGTTTGGAAACTTTCCAGCCTGTGAGTGCCTGGGCGTTGGAAGAGGTGGTGCGGGATAGCTTGGAAACTTTCCAGCCTGTGAGTGCCTGGGCGTTGGAAGAGGTGGTGCGGGATAGTTTGGAAACTTTCCAGCCTGTGAGTGCCTGGGCGTTGGAAGAGGTGGTGCGGGATAGTTTGGAAACTTTCCAGCCTGTGCTTGCCTGGGCGTTGGAAGAGGTGGTGCGGGATAGTTTGGAAACTTTCCAGCCTGTGCTTGCCTGGGCGTTGGAAGAGGTGGTGCGGGATAGTTTGGTAATTTCCAGCCTGTGAGTGCCTGGGCGTTGGAAGAGGTGGTGCGGGATAGTTTGCTAACTTTACAGCATCATGGCGATGCGACGGCGACTTCATCAACAGAAATAAATACATGTGTATAATGTATAGAAATATATATGTATATGGAATACCACTCTCTGCTGTAGTAGATAGAAAGGCTAAGGAACCTGCACAACATTGGATGAGAGTCGGTGGGGTGGGATGGGGTGGGGGGGGGGTGGGGGCTGGTCAGAGCCCTAGGTGATTCAGCAGTCACTTCAGACTGCGGGTAGCATCATGTATACGGGACACTTCCAGAGAAATCGGTTATCCGCACACTACATGTGCGCATGCACGCATTGATTAACTCCCCCTCCCCCGCGCCCTTCCCCGCCCCCGCCCCGCCCCCCCCCCCCCGCGCCCGTCCCCGCAACACGTCCCCACCCCCGCTCCCGCCGCCGCCCCCACCCTCACCCCCGCCCCTCGTCTTATTTTCGCTCAGCTAAGTCTTACCCAGTTCTTCAAGCCTGCGGATAACCACTTCTTTAATACGTGACAAGTTGAAGCCCATCTCGATAACATCCTGCACCATCTCGCTGCGCATAGCTTCCTCAACGGCCTCGACCTTCGCCTTGTACCTTTGTTTCATCTTCCGCACACGTGGCTTTTTTGTCTATATAAAACAAGAAACTGTGTTTGTTTCTCTTTGCAACAACGTGAACTATTTTGCTGTAATTTGACGCCCCATTTAACAAATGTATATTATCACTTTAATATTTATGCTCAAATTTATGATTCCTGATAAACGCATTTTGTTATCATTTGTATTCAGGGCATCAACATGTAACCTTTTACATTTCAATTTTCTTTTTATTTATATAACACTGAAATAAATTTGCTCTTATAATATTATAATATTATAATACATCAAACCCGATTTGTTTAACTCGATATAAAACCATTATCTTTGACGGATTGTCAGCTTTGCAATATTTTGGTAAAATGAACTTTTACTTCGCAAAAGCTTTGAATTCGCTTATCTCCACTTTTAATGGGTTCCCTTCCAGTAATATTTACCACGCAATATAAAAAAGAACTTTTTGAAGTACTGTTCAAGATACTCTAACCCTTCCATCCATCCTATGGCCAATCAGAATGCCCGAGACGTCGTCTGCTAGTCTCGTATAAACGACATTCCCTTTTTGCGTGGCGTCGATACAACACGCCATTCTGTGTGCTGCCGGTTTTTTGCAGCAAGGGAACTGGTTTAAGGTGCGAATTGCTTCATTTTTTACTTAATTCACTGCCTAATGGATTGTTTTATCTATTATTGTGCGTTGGGATAAATTTATGGAGCCGAAGTGTGTTTATTCGCCATCTTACTCTTCGGTCTGATTAGGTTGAGTTTGCACGATCACGGAGACACTTTCCTAGTCCCGAGAAGTGCGCCTCTTTCTCCACTTTCATTCAGATCGAGGAACTTACCAGTTCCACCTCAGTTCGTCTAGGAGTAGGATCTTTTCAGGCTGCTGGACCTGATCAGACTCCAAGCTTTACCAGCCAGCTGTGTCATCGCGGAAATGGCCAGTTTTTGCTTAAGCTTTACTCCATGGGTCGCTTCTCAGTCTTTGTAGAGCAGGTTCTGCAAGTCTGACAGCGTTCTCCGACGAAAAGAGACGTTTTCTGTGACGTCTGAGGGTCATTTTCTTTGCCAGGACCGTTTTCCCTTTGTGGTCTTACGGTCACGGGTGCGAGAAGACCATTCTGGTCCAACGGGATTCACAAAACCCGTTACGGTCCGATGGTCCCAGGTGCATCTGAGGCAAGAGAGATCCATATCCGACACGGGTGGTGCCATTACGGTCCAGCCCGTTACGGCCCGGGAACGTTATCGTTCCGGGAAGCATCTCTTTTCGTCTTTCCTTAGACCCAGCGAGTTATTGCGGTGTTTAAGCAATTGTAAACACAGCTTGGAAGGTTAAAGCTTGCAGTTGAAGCAAAGCACGGAGAAATGTAGTTTTGTGCGTTGTTTTATACTACATATTCTCACCGTTGTTTTTCTCTGCTTGCATTTCAGATATGACAGAGGCCAGTCTACATTCTCCACCGTTACTGCCTCAGTGTATCCATCCTCCAACCGCGTGTAACCCCCACTCCATCTGCGACCGCTGTAGACGGAATAGTGGAATACCTCTGTGTGAGCCAGACAGCCAGTGTGGCGAGTGTCTACATCTTTCTCCAGAGGATTGGAAAGTCCTATTACGGAATAGGACCAAGAACGAGCGCAGGAGGGATAAGCGCAAATTCCTTTCGTCAGCTTCGTTTGTTACTCGTGAATTTATTCGTGATACCATGAAGAAGGCTAGCTCCGTTATTCTGGGCCAGGTCTCCACCCCCGTACACGTAGACACTGGTGCAGAATCGGAATCCGCTACGCCAGTTAAGAGACATAAAAAGTCCAAGAGTAAAGGACGTGCATTTTCTGAGACTGTAGCAGAATTGGACATCCCGGAAGGGCAAGAACGGGATCGTCTCCGCGAGGCATGGGCCTCACCTCCTAGAGTGAAACCCAGTGGCAGTCCAGGAGGGGCGTTTAAGTCCCCGTCTGAGGAACAAGTGACTTTAACGCATAAGGATACGGGAACAGTACTTTCGGCGTTTACAGGCCAGTTAGGCATTCCCCCGCGAGAGGACTTATCCCCCCCTCCTCAGCTGCAGCGTCTCCCGAGTGAATTTTCAGCGTTTTTGTCTATGCAATCGCAACTGCAAAAACAACTTTTGGATTTACAGAGTCAAGTTCAGAAGCAGGAGAGTCTGCTTAGTCAAAGGCAAAAGCCTAAACCATCAGCTACGGTTTCTCGTCCTCCTCCGGAAATTCAGTCAGTGGCAGCGATATCGGGCTCGCCTGTACCTCACCTCCCGCTGGACTCTAACGTGGATATTCCCGAAACGGTCACCATCAGCGAGGAGGATTCCGTGGGCGTGCCCCTTTCGGGCCAAGTCTCCGCATTGCTGGAAGATGATGAGGAAATCGGGCCGATGGAAAATTCTCCCCTAGCAGCAGTCCCAAGCAACAGGGAGAAAGAAATTTACACCCCAGTAGGGGAACCCCACATGTCACATTTTTCACAATCCCAACTCCCAGAAGCAGCATCTGATGAACAGGAGTCGGAGGTGGAAGACGGGGAAGAAGAATCCGAGGGTACGTCAGTACATTCCCGTTGTCATTTACCGTTACGGGCAGTGGAGCAGGTGCGTTCTCCCGGCCAAGGGCATCGACTTTGGAGAGATCCAGCGGCAGCGGGCAGACGGCCCATCCGTACTCCCTCTCCACCAGATCTTGCCCCATCGGTCGAGGACGCGGCCCCCTCGAGTTCTGCTTCTACGATTGCACCAGAAGACGTGCCGTTCAGGGATGCCATTCAAGAGATAGCCCGCTTAGCAGAGGTCTCCTGTGGCTCCCCAAATTTAGATAAGGAGGATCCGCCCATTCGGATGACATCTCAGGCAGCTCCACCACAACAGGACTCGTTTATCGCACTAGCCACCAGTGAGGGCATTGCTCATGCTGTCACGGTCCGCGCGAAAGAGTTCAAGAAGATGGACGCCGGTGAGGGTCGCACGTTGTCGCGTTTCCATTTATCTAAACATTGCTCAGTACGACCAGGACCATATCGGTCAGCGGATGAAAAAATTCCCCTAGAGGCACTGGAGCAGCCCGTGAAGCGTACAGTCTGGATGCCCACAGTGCGTAGTGACTCAGACATTCCATTAGTGGAGAAAGACGCAAAGACCATCGAGGCGTCTTCTCGCCACATCCTGAACATTATGTCTTTTCAAGATCATGCACTTAAAGCACTAAAGTCGCGTTGGGAAGAACTTCGCCTTAGTGATCCCGTGTCTGCTAAATTGATGGAATGCCTGGCCTTAGCTACCCGAGACGTGGTCAAACTTTCCACTTTTTTGATGACTTCAATGGTCTACTTACGTCGAGATGCCTTTCTCCAGCACTGCTGGTCTAGTGTCAAAGGTTTGCGGGACCTGCGTCATGCCCCTATCCTGGAGGAACGAGAACTATTTCCTCCCGCCGAGATAGAGAGGGTGAACCAGGAAAGTCGTTCGCTTTCGCAAGATTATGCCCTGATGTCCAGGATGTCTCGCTCCTCCTTCAAACGTCCACTGAAGAGGAAGAGACCACAACAGTCCTCTCCAGCACCGTCTAAGCCGAGTGCGCAGCCACAACAGCCCCCTGTCAAGAAACCGAAACCCAGCCCCGGCAGCAAGACAGAGGGTCCGGCTCCACAGTCGTTCAGGTAGCAGCCAACCAAAGTACCGTCACGAGATTCCCTTATCTCCTGGCGATACTTTAGCAAACTTAAGAGACTTGGAAAATTTACTTTCCTTAAACGCCTCCTTGCCCGTAGGAGGAAGACTAGGAAAGTTTTGGCAGCAATGGGCAGAAATGGGGGCGTCTCGAAGGGTAGTACGTTGGTTAAAGAGAGGTTACTCCCTACCTTTCAAACGAGACCGGAACGGGCTCAGGTGCCCTATTCCCCTAACCGCCCATGCGCCAAGACAACTAGTCACCTCTTACGCCAAGGGGTCAGAAAAAGACCGAGCTCTCCAAGAAATGCTACTGAGCTTGTCTCAAAAACAGGCGATAGAGGAAATGCCAGAAAATCAAATGGGTTTTTTCAGCAGAGTTTTTCTGGTTCCCAAGAAATCCGGAGGGTGGAGGCTGGTAATCGACCTTTCCCCCATAAACGGTTTTCTCCGAGTGATCACCTTTCAGATGGACACGGCCCAGGTGATAAAAGGGTCATTACGGGAAGGGATGTGGGGTACCTCCATAGATCTCTCCGATGCTTACCTCCATATTCCTCTCCATCGCTCGGCAAGAAAATTTCTAGCCTTTCAAGTAGGGAAAAGACGATTTTGGTTTCTGGCACTTCCCTTCGGTCTGGCTACGGCCCCGTACGTTTTCTCCAAGGTCATGAAAGTACTGAAAACATGGGCACGGCTAGAAGGGATGTTAGTCTTTCAGTATCTGGACGACTGGTTTCTGGCGAATCAAGACAGGCAGGTAACCGAGAATCATACAATGTCTTTAGTTCGCAAGGCACTAGAGGTAGGTCTAGTAGTAAACCTAGCCAAGTCCGAACTAACCCCCAAACAGTCCATTACCTTTCTAGGGGAGTTTTGGGATCTGGCAATAGCAAAGGCGTTCCCTACGCCAGAACGCCGCCAGAGAATTGCAGATGCCATAAAAGGTATTTCCCCAGGAAAGAAGGTGAGATTACAGGCCATGGAATCGCTCCTCGGCCTGTTAGTGGCAACAGAGAAGACAGTCCCCCTGGGCCGTCTCCATTACAGGCCATTTCAAAGCCAGGTAAGATGGGCGTTGCATCAGGGTCGTTCACCCGCAGCGAGGATGCAAGTTTCACAGGTAACCCTACAAGCCCTACAGTGGTGGTGCGATGTTCTAATTATGTCCGAAGGAATGCCATTTCAGCCCCCCACCCCGGAGATAGAGATTCAGACCGATGCGTCCCATGCGGGGTGGGGAATTTATTGGAATGGTCAGGTATGGAAGGGCAAATGGCCACCCTCGCTTCAGTCCTACCACATAAACTGGCTGGAGCTTCGGGTGGTCTGGATTGCCCTAATCAAGCTGACCAACCAACTCAGAAACAAGGCAGTCCTTTTTCGGTTAGACAACTCCACAGCCATAGCTTACCTCAACAAGCAGGGGGGCACCAAATCACGATCCCTGTCCAAACTTGCATTCCAAATTCTTTCAAAGGCCAGGGAGGAACAGGTGACCGTTTCCGCCCGTCACCTGGCCGGGAAATTAAACGTCCTAGCGGACTTAGCCTCCAGACAGGGTCAAGTTATCAACACCGAGTGGTGCCTATCCCCTCGGTCCTTTCAGTGGGTGACACACCAATCCCCATGGGGTGCCCCGACTCTGGATCTGTTTGCAAACGCGATGACCACCCAACTTCCCCGGTACGTGTCTCCTTGCCCGGACCCAGCAGCTTGGGCAGTAGACGCTCTCAATTGTCAGTGGCCACGGGACGAGGTACTGTATGCCTTTCCCCCACAAGCAATCTTAGGGCAAGTCCTGCAGAGAGTAATCGAGTTGAAACCACCGTTCCTATTACTCATTGCCCCATGGACACCGGAAGCCCCATGGTTCGCCCTCCTACTCCATTGCAAGGTAGTAAGGTCGATACCGATCCCATGCCACAACGAGTTGCTATCACAACCCCATTGGCATCACTTCCACCCCTCCCCTCGCTTACTGAACCTCCACCTATGGTGTCTGACCAGTCCTTTCTGAAAAACAAGGGTTTTTCTAAGCAGGTGAGAGAGAAAATAGTAAACAGTCACAAGGGTTCAACGGCCAAAGTTTACAGGTCGCAGTGGAATAAATTTGCCGCTTGGTGTAGCACTTCTAAGCTAGATCCGTTTCAGGCTAGCCCAGCAGTGGTAGCGGATTTCCTCGATCACCTTTTCACGGAGGTGAAATTAAAGGTAAGTTCCATCGAGGGCTATAGGGCCGCTATAGGGTCAAGACTCAAAGCGTCTACAGGCTACGACCCGGGCGAAGATACTTCCCTATCACAGCTAGTAAGACATTTTAAAGTAAGCTCCCCACCCTGCCCATCCAACATAGCGCAGTGGGATTTATCAATAGTCTTACAGTATCTTCAGCGCCCAGATATATTTAGTAAGGACGTGATTTCAGCAAAAAACGCAACATTAAGATTCACGTTTTTATTGGCCTTAGCTTCGGGCAAAAGAAGAGGCGAAATCCATGCCCTAGACAGAAAGGTAAATAAAGATAAGGGTACATGGGAGAAGGTCACCCTAGTCCCTAGAGCAGGATTCATGGGAAAAACCCACATCATGACCCAAGGGATGGGAACGTTCGATCACATTACTCTCCCATCCCTACCAGATGACCCCGACTCAGACGGTCTGGTCTCTTTGTGTCCCGTCAAAGCGCTGCAACAGTATTTGGAAATGTCAGAGGCCTACCGATCAGATAATCAGAAGGCTCTCATCATTTCGTTTATGCCGAAATTTAACAAAGATCTTTCGAAACAGTCGATCTCAAATTATATTAAAAGGATCATTTTGGCAGCCTATGACGATGCACAAATCGACCCTAACCCGTTAGGGGAATCAAACATCAAAGCCCATCAGGTAAGGCAAGTAGCCAATTCCCTCAGGGCGGTACGCAACGTGTCCCTTTCGGATATATTAAAAACAGGTTGTTGGGTTTCCCCCAACTCGTTTGTTAAATACTATCTGAAAGATTTTTCTCAAGATGAATTGTCTGGCTTATATTCATTAGGACCGTTCGTGGCTTCAGAAACGACCATTACAGGCTGAGTGTTTCTGTTGTAGGAATGCTTCTCCCAAGTTTAAGAACAAGGGCAAGCACAAGAGTAACTTCTCCAAGGGCCGTAATGGGAACAGTAACAACAACAACAAGCCACGAAAGTAACAACCTACAAGAAGGTCTTTCCTTCTTACTCTGAACATTTCGCCTTTCGCTCAGGTCCTTTGGACCATTTCGGTTCGTGCTTATATTAAGTTACGGACGAACGCTGGACGGTTATGTTTAATTAAGCATTTATTTACTCCGAAGTGTTCAGGATCGCATGTGTAATGAGTACAGCCCAGTCTTCGGTCTTACGGCTACTCGGATGCTTAAGTTTTGATCTCCTTTCTTCATGTTTTTCAGAAAGAAAGGGGGGGGGACCATGTCGGTCCCAGACGTACCCAGTGACCGTACACCCGTTGTAGCCGGAAGGCCGAAAGCCGGTTTATGGTTCATGGTATGAGGTACCATAGTGTCATTATGGGCTTATGGGACCATAACGGCCCCATATAGGAAAACAGTCATAAATAAGCAAAATTTTTTCTGTTTTTCATTTTATGACGATTTACAGTAGTTTTAGTACTATCTAGTCAATCGCTATGAGTTTATTTCAAATAAACGTGGTAATTTATCAAATGAGAAGAAGAAAAGTTAGACAGCGGACTCGCTTTCTTTTTCAAGTTTGAATTGCATGTCTTGTAAGACACTTCAGTCACTGTACTAGAAGTGTCAAAGAGTTTATTTGCGTAATTCCTATGGATTTACGATCGTTTTGTAGTACTTCTAAATAAACCTAATTGTTCATCAATACATAGCAAGTGAATAGTGAGAACTTGAGGAAGGGATCCATCCGGTGGGCGGTTGGAGGGGGATGGTGATAGTTCTCAAAAAAAAGATGATGGCATGGTTGGAAGCCTTCTCATCTCAACTGACAGTTGCTGTGATATTTTTTACTTTGTTACGATTTACCTTATGTTGAAAGACCGGAATGGTACGCCTCCGGACTTTATTTAGGAAATCATTAAAAGAATTGAAACTTAGCTGACAAGTTTTATTTCTTCTTTGCGTCGAGTGCACAGCACTCCTCGCCTATATGCAATGAGCTTTTACAAGCCATAGTGTAATTCGCGACCTTTTTGGGCAGTTCAAGAATGGCAGGCTCCCCTGCTCCGGACTCAAGTCCCATTAAAAGTGGAGATAAGCGAATTCAAAGCTTTTGCGAAGTAAAACTATCGTTTTATTTCGTAAAACGAGCTTTTACGAGTAAAAGCGCAATTCGCGTTCTCCACTTTTAACTTTGATTTTAACCCGTCCCATCCATCCCCAACTAGCCTGGGCGTGTTTTACCGCCTTTTGGGGCTAAAAAGGGAATGTCGTTTATACGAGACTAGCAGACGACGTCTCGGGCATTCTGATTGGCCATAGGATGGATGGAAGGGTTAGAGTATCTTGAACAGTACCTCAAAAAGTTCTTTTTTATATTGCGTGGTAAATATTACTGGAAGGGAACCCATTAAAAGTGGAGAACGCGAATTGCGCTTTTACTCGTAAAAGCTCGTTTTACGAAATAAAACGATAGTTTTTTTTCTAATTTTGAGACACTTCTTAAAGCTATTGTAGGACTACTAAAATAAGAGCGATGAAGGGAAGAATGTTTGAACTTCATCGAAATGTTTGAAAATAGAAATACTTTGGCTATCTCAATGCCTATGCCATGTTTATAGCTTTTGGAGATTATGCGGAACAAAACCAGCTTAATCTAAGTACAGTGACACACTGTAGGAACAGGAAACACGCAAACCGCTGAACTAGTGAAATGCAGCCAATTACCAACTTACAGACGACTCATCATGAGTGGTCCAGTCAGCGCCTCGACCTCCATCATTCGATGTCGGAATGACCGCTGACCAGATGCCCCAGTCAAAACTGCAAAATTTGCCAACACAGGTGAAGCTAGGCGTGCACTGTGACCTACTTTAACCACAGTGCCAAAACAATCTGGCGTTGCTGGGATTTATTAATTTAACAAGACAGCCTCGTTGGATTTCGATCCCTTTGTTTTGAAATACTTACACCGGGTGGTGAATAGCGCTTCCGGATATCCTTCACATACTCTTCACCCTTCTTGATCAGCAAATAGCCACACTTTGGGAACCAGCGCGCATGCTCCAGCCACGGGTCATCATTACGCTCCCAGTTACGTAAGCCGCCATCACAGAAGAAGCATTTCACGTTGTCACCTTGACCTATAAACATTGTTTAAAATCGATTAAAAGAAAGATTGATTCGGTGAGCTGAAGGATCGAGGATGGAGTTCCAAGCCCCATCACCTTCGTTTTCAGCCGATTCATGCGATTTATCAGAAAATCAGAACAGGAAACGTACTATTCCAGGGTGAAGATTTTGAAAATTTGAATAGCCTAAAGCTGATGATGAAGAAAGTGACAGAAAAAGGAATTGCAATTCATTGTTGTAATTGCAATAACATGTAATCAATGCCAATTTTGACCATTTTGTCCCCAGTATCGTTCAGTAACTGTTTGGTCAATTTCAAAATAAAACGCAATTTCTGGGATTTGCGTATTTTGTCGACACTGTGCTTATCGGCCATTATCCTTTTTCAGTGTATTGTGGTATTAAAAAGGGGTGTTTTCTTGCAACACTTTTTTCACTAGATGACATAGCAACAGCAACATATATAAAATACAAAATCATCAAAGGAGGAAAATCTAAAACTAAATAGTGTACACCCGGAAGTTTTATTTATGTCTTTTCCAGTAGGGTAAAATGCAGGAAACAAACAGAAATGACACATGATTGGGGGAGGCAGGCACATGGAAGCAAATGTGTTCCCACGCGTGCAAAAAAAGGAGAGAAATAAAAGAAAAAAAAACGCGGAGAAGGGAGGACGGGTTAAATCTGAGGCCATACGCAGTCCGCCAGAATTTTATATTTAACAGTGGACACTTCAATTCATTTCAGTCAGCATATCCAGCACCCCATAAAAGGAACTGGGGGCTCTTTCGAAACTCCATGGAACAAACGAGACGAGGTTCAAGCTTGTGTCCAAAGGAGACTGCAAACATTCCATCATGTACATATACCCCATACCCCAATATCCCCCATATCCCAATAGCCCCACCCTCACCCCTAAAGCCTGTTACCCGAATAGTCATGTCACTACTCTCTAGGTCAACGCGATATTTTACAGAAAGAATATTTTCCAGTTAAGCCAGAAAAACGGAGCAATCATCTTCTAGTTGCCGTGAAATAACTATCAGTTACACGAATTTGCCACTTACATCATATGTATGTCACCGCTAAAAATACATCACCAACAGTGTCTATAGTACGAATTAGTCACAACCTATTATGACACTAGGGGATTTTCAATCCCCTAGTTTATTGCTTTCGAACGACTCGGTAAAGTTTTTTCCGCATGTTTCCTTTTTTCACCAAAACCTTGTCACGCTAACTCCTCTGAGACTTCTAGGGCTATGACGACCATATTTGGCAGAGACATGATGTAGGATGTGTAGTTAGTTCAGCTCAATTTCTACAGAAATTCATCAACATTTAATACGTAAAAATGCACACTGAAATGTTGCCAATGTTGCCCATTACAAGGCAGGCAAACGCTTTGCTTTCGCAGTTCAAGGAACTGTTATGAGATCAACACAGGCGTATTGGTCGCCCGACTCTCCACAATGAGAGCAATTACAGTATGTGTGTGCAAGCTGCAGCTAACTGCAGCGTGTTGGTTTTTCCCAATTGCTAAAGAGTGATGAAAGTTGGCTCACTGATAGCGGAAGATGAGACGTCGTGAAATCCTCATTTTTTATCATGAGCTTAGAAAACGATTGATCATTATCTCAAAAACGGTTACAGATAGAGCTATTTCAAGCTTATTTTCTTTTTGACCTAAAAGACCCTATATGTAAAGGGTATCTCGGTGACTGTGACCTCCTTGGCCATGGTCAAAGTAAAAACAGGAAGTTGACTATTATCTGGAAAACGGTTAGATATTGAGCGATTTGAAGGCTATTTTCGACCCTTTGGGCCTAAAAGACGACATGTAAGAATCACCTCGGTGACCTTGCCTTCCTCGGTCATGGTCAAAATTAAAAACCGGAAGTTGATCATTATCTTGGAAACAGTTAAAGGTAGAGCAATTTGGAGCTTATTTTCGACCCTTTGGATCTAAAAGACGACATGTAAGGGGTACATCGGTGACCTCGACCTCCACGGTCATTGTCAGAGTTAAAAACCGAAACTTCTAAAAACGGTTAGAGGTAGTGCGATTTTGAGCTTAATTTCGACCATTTGGTCAGTTCTGAATTTTAAGAGTTCAGAATCGTATTTTTTGTGGCCTCCAAGTGTAATTTTCGCTACTCAACAGTGAAAACGGTCCAGTTATAGTATGTCTCGAAAGTGCCTAACACGACTGCGCTTTTCAGTACCCTCTGTTTCTTTGAATCGGCATACACAGATCCGTTTTTGCCCCGTGTGGAAGCCAAGAACCTTCTGGCTGAGTGATGAAGGAGGATGTGAAGGTCAGCGTCGGACAGGTCTAGTGACGTGTCCCACATCTCTGCCTACACAGTTTCTTTTATGGCCTGGGCCGTATGCATTAGGAAGGCGGTTACTTGTAAAAACTCGTTGCGGGAGGAGAGGTCGGTCACTAATCTCCATCCTCGGAATTTTTAGGGGACCAGAAACATTCTGCTGAAGTAGCTCTCTGATTTTCTGGTATTTCCTCTATCGCCTCTTTCCTCATTAAGTTAACGACATTTCTTAAAGGGCTAAGTTCTTTTCTTCTCACTATCTCTACCTCGGTGAGGGGAACGATTCCTCTGCCCCATTGATGGGAGCGTGACGTAAGTCCTACAATGCCTGAATCGCTCCGTCTGCACAATCCGTCACGAAAGTGCTGACGGGACTCACCCATGGTGACCGAATACCGTCCGTTGTCCCGCCAATTGGTGGGTCGCTGTGCCTAATACAACGGTCGCTGACCGACTGCAGGTTGAGCGCTGTGGGAGGGTGCGAACGCTGAAGAGCATTGAGTGGCGATTGCAGGCTGGCCCCTGTCTGAAAGGCAAGCAGAAGAAGAGGCCATAAGGTAACTGTGTTACGAGTAAACACGCACAGTTACTTAAATTAGAACACTTAGGCCCTAGGTCACCATGGGATCGACCACCCTGACCTAGGACCGTCCGAGGTTAAACCCTAGGACTCCTCTCTGAAGACCTTGAGGGTACCGTGTACCGCCCGTTACCGTCTGCTGACCGTCCGATTACGAATGTGGCGAAAAACATACCACAAACCCTAGAAGTGCAAAAAAAAAACATCTCTTTTCACCTGGACAAAGATCAGGAGTGCAGGAATTGCTTTACAATACAGATCTCGTCTTGTGGAGTGTAAGCTTAAACAAAACGGGCTTTTTCTACGATGACTCAGAGAAGGCATTCCTTAAAACATTACTTCAATCCTTATTCAGTGACTAAAACCGTTGAAATCATCTCAAGTTGCATTCAGAAGACAATTTAGACGATTCTAGACGACAAGAGAGGCTTATAGGCGTGATTACTTACAATTTCCCGTCCGAATCGGTGCGGAACAGCACTAACCATGGTAACCGAGTACCACCTGGGCCCGGGGTCAGACCCCAGCTCCCTCCGTCCGAAGACCGCGAGGGTGTCGTGGACCATCCGTCTGCTGACGGACCAAAGACGGTCTGATTACGGGAATGTGGCAGGAAACGTGCCACTAGCATAAGAAATCTGAAAGCATCTCTTTTTGCCCTGTCAAAGATCAGCAATGCAGAATTTGCTCCCACAGATATCACCCTAAAATTATCTCAAATTGTCATCAGATATCAATTTAGACGGTTCTAGACGAAAAAACGAGGATCCATCTTAGCATGTTGCCAAATTGTCCCATAGCCCCATGTTCACATGTGGCTCTGACCCATGTTCCCATAAGGACCCATGTTCCCATATGTCCCATGGCGGACTGTCCGGCACGGGACGCGCGGTTAAGGATTATGGTCCCCTGGTACTGTTCTTGGTCAGGCTTTAGGACGCCTTACCAGGCACCGTACGAGCACTGTACACCATTCACAGACCGTTTGACAGTCCCATTACTGGAATGTGAACCCAAAAGTGCGACAAGCTCTAAAACTAAAAAGAAATCGTCTTTTTTCCGCCCAGACAGTAATGCAGAGTTTGCTCGTACAAAACCGATCCTGGCTCATAAAGTGCCAGCTTAAGCAAAAGCTGGCCATTTCTGCTACGGCGCAGTCACCTGAATAAAGCTTGAAGCCTAAGCAGACAACGCGGACTGTAAAGGCTCGAAACAACTCCTAGACGATGTGTACTGGAAGTGTTATCTGATACTCGATTTTGTAGCTTCTTATGGAGAATAAGAGGCACACTTCACGGGACGATCGACATGTCACCGCTACGTTTAAGCTCAACATCTACCAGACCGAAGCTACAAGTGCTGAAATTTGCTCTTTACTCGAACCAAATGCATCCAAATTTTAGAATATGATAAAATAGTTCTTGCTTAGTTAAATAATTAAAACTGAAGCAAACTGGCCCCTTGTAACTAGAATGGCATGTGTTTACAACACACAACACGCTTGAAGGGAATGTCCTGTGTCATCACCCGAACACTCGCGTAACGTCGGGCCGACGTCGGAACGGTATAAACCAGGTCGGAAAACGTCGGCATCGGCTTCGATGCATCGGTAATGCATCGGTTATAGGTTGGCAATAGTCGAATTTCCATTTTTTTCTCATGCGTCGGAAGTTCATCGGTTACCGCTGATTATTTTCCTCAGTTTAATAGATGTTGGCAAATATTCATCGGGCCGACATATTTTTCCGACGAACTTCTGACCAATTGGGATTTTTTTTTTTTTGCTAAAAATATTATATTCATATATTACACGTATTTCTCAATGCATATATTATACATATATTTTTATGCATTGGTTATACGTTGGAAATAGATTAACTTCCGACCAATGGTAAAAAAAATGAAACGGATATTGCATACGTATATTCGAAGTATTTAGTTATACGTACATTGTACATATATTTGTATATGTCGGCCCAACGTCTGACATAGACGTACTTCCGACGGAACAAAACTTAATTGTTTTTGAAAAAGATATTATTGATGTATAACCGACGGATTACAATAATCGTATAATATACAAATATATCACTGCATCGGCTATACGTCGGAAATATACCGAATTCCGACGAAAACTATTTTTTTTTATTTGAGATATTACAAGCATGTAATATGCGTATAAAAATATACGCATATTATACATATAGTTATATTTGTCGGTGAAACGTCGGAAATATACCGATTTCCAATGGATCTCTAAATTTGTGTATTTCACGCATAACTTGAAATGAAAACTATATATATATATATATATATATATATATTGCGTTGTGTTCGAGTGCTCCACATATTCCACAGCGTCGGAAAAATATGCCGATATTGCCAACGCGTAATATACGTATTTTTTTAAAACGCATATTTTCCTATGTATAAACGACGTCGGAAATACATCGGAAAAAAGATGCCGATATTGCAATCGTATATTATACGTATTTTTTATCCGTCTATAAAACGCATATTTTCCGATGCTTATTCGGCGTCGGAAATTTATCGATTGACGTTTTGTAGGGGACATTATGAAGAATCAATAGTGGAGCATTATGAATATACTTGAAAATTATCATTTGCCTCAATAAACTAGCCCCAGCCGCCGTGGAGTAGAGGTATGTTCCGCGCCTAGGAGCAAGAGGTCCCCGGTTCAAACCCGAGTAAGTACTAGTGTTCAGTTGCTATATATAGATATGCTATGTTGTATATCAATATGCTATGGTGTATGTATGAATATGTGAATTATGAATGGTTGGTAAAGGTTCAATGGGTCAGTTAAGGTTAGAAACAATATTTTTTACGTATAAAAATCATAGGAAGTTCGTCGGAATGCATCGGAATATAAACGTATAACCGACGTATAGCCGACGGTTGGTATCCGACGTCGAAGAATTTGTAGGGATATTTCCGACGGTGGCCCGACGTATTAAAGATATATCGGCCCGATGTATATCCGATGCACGAAGCCGCTATATCTATTATGCGTCGGGCCATAGTTAATCCTATGTGCAACCGATACATCGGCCGACGAAGTTGCCGATATTGCCGATCTAGTATAGATGTATTTTAGACGTTACGCGAGTGTTCGGGCAGTGAGGCAATACCAGAGGATTCCTTCATTCTCTTTGGTTCGAACTGCAACAAAAAGTTCATTTCTATTGCCTGGAAGTCTTCGACCAGGAGGGAAATCCATCTAAAACTGGAGATAAGCGAATTCGAAACTTTTGCGAAGTGAAAGCATATCTCGAAAATACCTAACACGACTGGGCTTTTCAGGCCCTCAGTCTACTTTGGATCGGCATACACAAGACAAATCACCCAGTAAATACTGGATTAACACTGGGCAGACGTCTCACCGACGTCGGACCAGCGACGGATTTTGATTGTTAATGCAAGACTTAACAGCGTTGTATAGACGTCGGGAAGGTCGAGAAGGAGTCGTTATAGAGAGGTCGGGAAAGCGACGATAGGTCTAGGGGCACTACTAATTTGGAATCACAATCTTGGCAACGATAAGTCACCCTGCATTGCAGCATCCAGTGCTCGGCTCAGGCGCTATTTCAGGATATGTATGAAGTCGTTTTCCATGAATATTTTTCAGAAGTATGTGGGAGCAGCTTAAGAACCTCCTGACATTCTCATATTTTACGTCCTTGTTTCGGTCTGTTTACGAAGTCACCTGTCATGGGTACCATTTTTGGTGGGCGATAACAAGGATATATATTTTTGGTTGTGCATCAAACGTCTATACAACGCCGATTTTTCGACGTCTGTCCAACGTTGATTTTCCGACGTCTTTTCAACGTTGCACCAAAGACGTTGATCAGACATCAAAGAAAGTTGTGTTTTTATTAGGACCAAAAGCAACAACTAAACGTTGCTTGTACATCGTCTATTCCTCTCTGTGGTCGTGGCCTCTCGCAACCAAAATACAACCAGAGTTAATGTTGTAGTTTGGTCAGATCGACAGCGCAACTTCAAATCGACATCGATTTCGACGTCTGTGTGTACTCCTTCAGCATCTATCCCACGTCGTTGAGCAGGTATTCTAAATTCCATGATTAACTCAAACCTGACGGGTAGTATAACGTGTCTTCCACGTCGCAGGATTTACTGGGAAGGTTAGGAATGTCGCTCTGATGTG
The DNA here is from genome assembly GCA_949752745.1 of Protula sp. h YS-2021. Classification (NCBI taxonomy): domain Eukaryota; kingdom Metazoa; phylum Annelida; class Polychaeta; order Sabellida; family Serpulidae; genus Protula; species Protula sp. h YS-2021. The sequence goes on along the minus strand of OX457025.1, from coordinate 98,011,770 downwards.
TAAAGAACGCCGCTTTCAAAAAGGTGATATTTTTTACGTCTATCGAATCTCACCCTTTATGGTCTACCTACTGCAAAATACAAGTGATTTTTTTACACTTTTATGGTGTCAACGAAAACAAAACAAATCCAGACTTTTCTATGTCATATTTTTGTGCACCTCTATCAATTTGTTTTGGGGATCTGTTTTATTCCAGGGGTGTTTTTTCCCTTTGTTATGGTGTGGTGGTCACATGGATTTCAGTAGCCTCTTTCCCTGGTTATCCGTGGACTTACGTGAATTTTAGCTTCAATCACAAACCTTATAACCAGGCTGTCGATAATTTTAGAGACGTGTGCAAAGCACTCATAGGCTTTGAACGTTTTTATAATCAGACTTTATCTTTGTGTTCAGAATAATGCCCTGGGGATCGGGAGGGGGGGGGGGGGTAAATGACACTTATATGCAGTGCACAGCCTGTTTCAAAGATAAGGGGAGATAAAAATTAAGACACTATAACCTAACAATTACATAGTCGAGCATGTGATTTTTTACAGATACAAGTAGAGGAGGAGGGCATGAGGTTTGAATATTTGTTTTTCGCTGTTTTGTCTATTTGGTTCGATATTTGGAAAAGCGAAATATTTAAACTGAAACGGATGGGAATTCCTTTGCGGTCGCAACCGCAATCAACCCCCCAACCCCCCCCCCCCCCACCCCCACCCCCAGTCGTTCTATCATTGTTATCAACACATGGTGTTATTTCTGTCCTGGTGTTAACATTTGTTTTATAGTTCCATTTGTGTACCAAAGTTATCTCTGACCTCAATGCAGCTGCCGCTGAAAACGATTACGCCATGTTTAGTCTGACGTGATGGGAGTTTTGCCTGGTTATAGCCTACAGCCGAAACAGATTCCCAGTTTGAGGCTGACCCGAGTCAAAGAACACTAGTGCTGCAGTACATTTTTGCCCCATGATAGGAGGCACAGGGGCCACACTGGTTGGGCAGGCAATTCCCTTCATCAGTGGCGCACACTCATTTGCCCATATAGGCACCCATACATCTTAGAAACGAAAGGGGAGGAACCACGGCATACCAGCGAACCGGGAAAAGTAAAGGGATGTGTATTAGTGTCTCTTGCATCTGAGGACTAATGTGTACTTCGCGTCTGACATCAAAGAACTTATGTGCACTGACCGTCTGACATCTGAGAACTAATATGTACTGGGTGTCTGCATATGAGAACTAATGTGTATTGGGTGTCTGCATCTGAGAACTAATGTGGCTAAAAGGTAAAAAGGGGTGACTGTGAAGCTGAGTTTTGCACTTTAAATATGTTACATACAATTCCGATGAATTGTCGCACCTTGAACATTTTTTACGGATGAAATGTCGTCCGAAGAAACGTCAGGCTACCAGTGGAAAAAGATTTTGACATTTTAATGGTATTTCGTTGCAGTAGAGGCGTTTTGGGGAAATTCAAATCTTGCAGCTAATAAAATAACCACGATTGCCTACAGATGTACCCCTGAACCGAACCCAGACGTTAAAACTTTGATGGTGCGATGGTGCGGCGCTTAGTATAGGACACACTAAATCACACAGAGAGCTCTTTTTACAGACCTAAGGGGAAAATAATAAGATTCAAACTCCGCTGTGTTCAGCGATACAGTATGGAAATCTCTCTAAACAGATTTTTTTTGCCCAAAGCGGGTGCAAGTTTCTATGCAATGTGGAGCAGTGAAAGTTGTGGCAGGAAGCTTTGTGCCTATTACTGATAGAAGTCAGGGAAGAAAGGGGGTGGCATTTGATATCATATGCATGTGGTAATTTTGAAACCAGACTCGGCTTGCGCGCAGTGCCAATTTCGTAAAAATTTCCTCGCATGGAGAAATGAACCTTCAACATAGCATTGATATTTTTATTGATATGCCCCCTTTTAAATTAACTAGTACAAATAACTGCACCCAGGGTCCGTCCAAGTTTCAGGAAAAGTATATAACTTCTTTTTGGGCCAAAAAGTAAAAAATAAGCTCAAAATCGCTCTCTGAACTTTTTCGAGATAATGATCAACTTCTGGTTTTTTGCCTTGACCATAACGGAGGAGGTCACCGAGGTACCTCTTATATAACGTCTTTTAGGCCAAACGGTACGAAGATAAGTTCAGAATCGCCCTATCTCTAAATATTTTCGAGATAATGGTCAACTTCCGTTCAAGAAGGTAGTGTTTTTCCGTCAACCAATATTGCCCTTTAGGGTTCTACTTACTGCAAAATAAATGACATAAGGTCAAGCAAATTCAAAGAGCGTCAAATCGAAACGTTTTTCAACGTCATATTTTTGCTGTGCACCTCTGTTGATTTGTTTTGCCCCCCCCCCCCCCCCCAAACCCACCACCCATCCCATCCCCCTACTCTAGCGGGCCATTTTTTACCATAATTAGCGGATTTCGTTATTATTTTTTTCCCACCCCCACCAAACCCTTCCCTTTTCTTTATCATTTCACATTATTCGTTTACTCCTATATTACACGGGCGAATTCAGGGGTGGTCTTATCTCCCCTTCTTTATAGCAACAAGGAGATAGTCGAAACTGGATTTATTTCCGGGCTAGTCTTAATTCAGGGGGGGGGGGGGGGGGGCTTTCGTTTCCTTGTTGTGGTGTTGTTGTGACACAAGTTTCAGCAGCCTCTCTCCCTGGTTATCCATGGAGTTACGCCAATTTCAGCTTTGTTCACTATAACCAGGCTTCCAGTGGGAATAACTTTAGAGCCGTGCGCAAAACAACAAAAAAAAAAAGGACTTTGAGCTGGATATATAAGCAAGGTTTATCTTTGTATTAGAGATTGCGGTGTCTTTCAAAAGCACAGGGATACAACTCTACGAATAACAGAAACTGTAGCCTAAACTAGCTGATGGTGTGTATGTGAGAAAACGTTCTTTTCCAGCTCTAGGAGGATTTTTGACAGTTAGATTTTGTTTTCCCGTATTTTGAATGATGTTGCCTGTTTGGTTATTCAAATTGCAAGGGACCGGAGTTACTTGGCAATCGTTACAGTATAACTAAAATAAAATAATGCCCCCCCCCACCCCTACTTGAAGTCAACATGTGACGCTAATTCCGGCCTGGTTATAACTTTTTAGGTTTCCTTTTATAGATCGATGCTTGTCTGGTCTCGTGAAAAAGCCGCAATTATGTCTCAAGTGAATGGAGTTTTGCTTGGTTATAGCCCACAGCTGGAACTGCTTCCCGTTGAGCGCAAAGCTGGGAGTGTTTGAGGTTAATTTGAACCTTGCAGCTGGTAAAACAAACCGGATTGTCCGCTGATTTATCTCCGATCCCAAGGTGGGGTGGGGAGTAGGTGGGTGGAACGGGGATTTTTTAGCAGAGGCGCTCACAGAAGCCAAACTAATAGCAACACGGAATCAGTCCTCCATTCCTCACTCAGTGTTGAAACCGTTTCCACACTCATTGGGTTTATTTCATTTTTTTTAAAAAGGGTACCAGTTGTCTCACCTAGTTAATGTCCCAATCCCTGGAGTGGATGAAAAGTAAACATATTGACGCGGAGAAAGGGGTGGTAATTTGGGGGCCAGACGCGGTCCGCGCGAAGTGTCAATATCGTTAAAAAAAGCGGTAATGCTCATTCAGTATTCCACATTTCCCACAAAAAGGGGCGATTCTTCCCTAACTACAATTTGTACTTGAGTGCCCCCCCCCCCCCAACAAACGGCCTGCCTGGGGAAATAAGAATCAAACGTGGCATTGATATTTTTGCCCATAAGCTTCCTTTTAATTAAACTATCACAAATAACTGCACCAAAAATCGTCCAGGTGCCAACAAAACTTTTATGGCATTTTACATTTCATTTGCACCCCCCCCCCCAAAAAAAAAAAAAACAACAACAAACAAACAAACAAAAACAAACAAACAAAAGACGTCGTTATTACTTCGATTGCGTCATTCATGAAATCATTAAAAACAAGAACTACCTAGCACAAAAACTAAAATAAATCGCCTGCGGAAAAAGTTTTAAAAAATTGTTCGACAGAAGGAAACAAGTGCATTATTCCAATAAAGAAGGAAGCAGGTGATCTGAAAATCCCGTACAACTTTTGGTTGAATCGGGTGTTTTACGTTACGAGGCAACACCCCTTGGCTTTTTCATTGTGCAATCCCCTTATAAATTGTCCCGACAGAAAACAACTGTTCTGCATTTCCACAGACAGTGCCTCGTTTATGATTTTTTTATGTTTATACTTTTTACGCCAAGACCCAGGTTTTCCGTGGAACACCTCGAACCTCACTCTCACTATTTCTTTTTTCGTTTTTTTTTTTTTTTTATCGACAGCTGATTTTGTTAACAGATCACGGGTTAACCAAAAAAAAAAAAACTTCTTGGTCAATACAAATTTCCCACGAAGCGGAAGCGGAGAGAATGGCTCATCGGCAATTCCATTGGTTTTCAAACCGAACTCGAAAGAGAAAGGCGGTAACTTAATCAATCCTTCCTTTATTTTTTTCTTTTATTTTGTGTTTGAGCAAGCTTTCGAAAAACGGAAAGCGGTTAGGAATAGCATTGAGTACTACTTATCAAATCAAGCACCGGGAACTAAATATTGTGGAAACAACAAAGCGCGCCTTTTTTCTGCTTTTTTGTGTGTTAATGGGTGTAATTACCTGTGAAATAAAAACCAGCGTCGGCAAATTCCTCATGGCTCCTCCTCGAATCGCTGAAGAAGTTGACGTAGGTGTTGATTCGTTCCACGAGTGTGGCTAGCTCCGGATGGTACGCTCCCTCCTCTATGATCCCAAGCGTCTTCTTATCCAACTGAAGATTTAGCAGCCATTTATATGAACGAACGCTGGTAGAATACTTAAAAGACTTCTCACATCTGTAAGATAGTTCATAGAATTCGATTATAGGTAATGTTCATAAGGAGTTTAAATGCCAAAACAGTAATTCATGTTGAATTTGTGAATTTATAATTGTTGAATTCCCATTATTTACTCGAGTGCTTTTCCTCAGCCTGTCTATCAATTTGTGAATTCCGAGCAGATTAGTCCCAGGCAACCCTGTGACCTGGTCGTGTAAGTATGGTGGTGGTGTGAGCGGGGGTGGGGGGGGGGGGGGTGGCGGAGCGGGAGACGAAGGTAGGGGGGGGGGAATGCTACATTAACATTAATATTTCTATCAATTTGAAAACGCGAGGTTATAAGAATAGGTATGATGGTGGTTGTGGGCATCGCCTAATGACGAAAAACAAGTCTGGCGGGGACATTTCAGGATTGCCCCAGGTCACAACAGCAACGGAGAAAAAAACAACAACTGCGCATTGAGATCCTGAACTGCGTCATGCCACAACACAATATCGATTTTTACTTGTGCACACACACATATATACATACTGTGAATAAAAGGTTTTGCTTGCTTAGCGAAATCTGCGCATGCGTAACATTTGTCAAATCAACGCTGGTAACGTGCCGGTGTATAATAACCCGAGCACAGTCTGCGAGTCGCTCAGTGGGTCAAATCAACGCTGGTAACGTGCCGGTGTATAATAACCCGAGCACAGTCTGCGAGTCGCTCAGTGGGCACGAACCGACTGAGGCATACGTTGAGATCGCGAGCATTAGAGCGTATTCGTGATACTTACAGGGTTGGCGCCTTGCGTCCATGGAAATCCGCGTGCAGTTGGCGTGTATGATAATGCTTGCCTACAAGTGGGTGTTATTTGCCAGGATAAGCTTCGCGTGAAAATGGCGGTTATGGAATATCCTCGACCGAGTGGTTCAGGCAGTCCCATGCACACGTGGTGCAGTGTCAAGGCCATTCAACACGATCGGCATTACGTCTATGGTTAACGTCGTTTCAATACTCAAATAAGCGCACGAGGTGCCACCAAACGCTCCTAAAGTTTTGCAGTGCAACAATTTGAATTGCGGTTTTTTTTTCACATGAATAAGATATAGTGCAGATGCGCGGCCATGGCAACCAACGGCTTGTTCCAGACGCTTCGTGTATATGGAGACACCAAGGAAGGGAATCCATCGCTATCGGTATGTAAAAAGTATTAAAGATGTATTTCAATAGAAATTAATTTGGCGTGAGAAAATAGAAAGCGAAACGTTATGGCCTGGACGCCGAGAACTCACTGTTCTGTTTGGGAAAAAATGGATAACTATAAACATTGGTTATAAATAGAAGTGCCTCGCTTTGTTGCATATTTTGTGTGCGCAAAAGTAGGGGTGTGAAATAACCAAGTGCCCGCCCCCCTCTCCCCCAGACTTGGCTATTGCCCAGTATTCCCCATTAGTGCTGTTATTGTTGTTATTTCATACTTATTTTATTTCTCTTTTTGTGGAATTGCTTTTTACTTCGTAAAAGCTTTGAATTCGCTTATCTCCACTTTTATATGGGTTCCCTTCTGGATAATAATATCACGCAAATAGAAATGAAATTTTTCTAGTGAATAGAATGGTCCCTCTACTCTCCATCCTGTTTTCCCTCCAACTCCAGCCAATCAGCAAGCGAGAATGAGAAGACTTACGTCATTCGAAGACATCAATCATTCCCTTCAAGCGTGGTGTTGACAACACACGCAATTCTGTGTGCTCCACTTTTTCGTTGAAAAAGGGGAACTAGGCAAGGTGCGATTTTGCTTTTAATTTTCTATTTCATTGCATTTAAGGATATTCTTCATCCTCTGTAATGTTGGATTAATTTGATTCAGGATTAGAGCAATACGGTCGCACTCGTGACTTCGGTCTGGTAGTTGTTGAGTTTACACGTAGCGGAGACTTTTTTGTCCCGGGAAGTGTGCCTCTCTTCTCCACTCGGAAGCTACAGGACGTGTCTTCTTAGTCTAGTTCGTGCACACATCGCCTCGGAGTTGGTTGAGTCTCTGCAGCCCACTTTGCCTGCTTTGATTCCCAGTCAGCTACAGCTTAGGTGTCATCGCGTTATGGCCCGTTTTTTGCTGTATCAGACACTCCTATGAGACCAGTTAGTTTCGTCCAGTTTCCTCTAGACGCTACTTTCTTTGGTCCAGACTTTCAACGTTTTTTGGCGTTCTGGCGAATTTTGGTGAATTTTTAAGTTTTAGCCCGTTTATGGGACTGCTGTAACCCATAAACGGCACCAGGGTGCCGTAAATGGCATCTGGAAGCCCGTTTATGCCCCCCCCCACGTAGGGGACGGGCCTAAGTCGGGATTAGGATCCCATCCATAGAGGATCCCATCTTTAGGCACCAAGGACGGGTACCGTTTTCGGGCTCATGGGCAGATCCCGTTTTCGGGATCGACCGAGGATCCCGAAAATGGGCCCAGGTGTCCCGTTTCGCGTTTTATCTGGTTCTGAATTCCTGAAACGCCAATAAATACGTTAGTAACGTCTGGATGAAAGAGAGTGGTCGTCGTACTGCCTACTGTCACTCGTTAATTGCCCAGAGTATTAATATCTGTTGCTTGTATGCTTTACCTGTCTACTGGGGACATGTACAGTTTACTCATCAGTGTTTTTCTTCTGCTTGTTTTTCAGATATGACAGAAGCCGGTCTGCGGGACCCACCGACGCTTCCGCAGTGTACACATCCGCCCTCAGCTCTTAACCCTCATTCAGTCTGCGACCGTTGTAGACGGAGAACAAACTTGCCCCTCTGCGACGAGTGGAATACGTGCGCTGAGTGTCACCACCTTTCGGGGAAGGAGTGGAAACTCATTTACAGAAACAGGGTTCGCAACGACCGCAGGCGGGATAAAAGGAAAGCCTTATCTTCTGCACCGTTCCTCACGCCAGAATTTTTAGAGGGGACTATGCGCAAGGCCAGTTCAGTGATCTTAGAACAGGTCTCCACACCGGTGCGAATGGATACAGGCTCTGAGTCGGATGCCTTCGCAGTGGATAAGAAAGGCAGAAAATCCCGTAAGCGGAGAGCATATTCGGAAACGGTAGCTGAACTAGACGTACCAGAGGGTAAGGAAAAAGAGACTTTGAGGAAGGTTTGGGCTCTTAGTCCTACGGAAGGTGCTAAGAAAGAATCAGTTTCGGAGATAGTACCCACACCAGAGCCGGTCACGGTTACTCACACGGATTCGGGTACAAGTTTCTCGACGATGTCAGGTCAACTGGGGATCCCATCTCAGATGGAACTCCCCCCTCCTCCTCAGGTTCCTCGTTTGCCCAGTGAATTTTCTGCGTTTCTGTCGTTACAGACTCAATTACAGAAACAACTCCAAGAACTACAACAACAGTTCAAGAAGCAGACCTCTGAATCGCGGCGTAAACGTAAACCATCAGCTACGATTTCACGCCCTCCTCCGGAGACGCATCCATCTCCGTCCCATTCACCACCTTCTGGTTTGGGCCCGAACAGTCAACCACCGGAAGTAGAAGTTATTAGCGATGCCGGTTCTTCGGAGTTTCCCCCGTCAGGTCAAGTATCAGGCCTAGCCGGGGAAGAGGATGACGACTTGTTTCCTTCGGTGACCTCGCCTCTGTCGTCGATCCCACTTAATCGAGAACGGGAGATTTATACTCCCACCTGCGCAGCTCCCTCACGTTCAGAAGCTGTGGAGAATAGGGAAGAGTCAGCGCAAAGCTCGGAAGATCAGGAATCCGAGGACGAGGGGCCGGATGAGGAAATGGGAGATGCGCTCCCATCAGCCCAGTTTCGACTTCCCCTCCGAGAGATGGATTACGTCAGGTCTCCGAGTAGTGGGCAAAAACTCTGGAAAGATCCAGCAGCGGCTGGAAGACGCCCAATCAGGACCCCGTCTCCACCGGACCTTGCGCCTCGTAGTGAGAATGCAACGCCTTCAGTCACGTCGTCTACGATGACTCCGGAAGACGTACCTTTCCGAGACGCAATCCAGGAGATCGCTCGCCTGGCGAACGTTACAGTCGGTTCTCCAGTTCTCGACAAAGAGGATCCCCCGATTCGGATGACCTCCCAAACAGCTCCCATGAATCAGGATCCATTCATCGCACTTCCGACTAGCGAGGGCATAGCCAACGCCATATTAGTGCGATCAAGAGAGTTTAAGAAGATGGACAACGCGGAAGGGCGTGCTTTGTCCCGTTTTCACGCTTCACGACATTGCGCGGTGAGACCGGGCCCATATCGGCCATCGGACGATTTGTTGCCGACAGAAGCTTTAGAGCAGCCCGCCAAACGCACAGTCTGGATGCCGTCCGTCCGTAACGACTCAGACATACCTCTGGTGGAAAAGGACGCCAAAACTATTGAGACAACCTCCCGCCACGTTCTCAATATTATGTCTTTTCAGGACCATACTTTAAAAGCTCTGAAAACGCGATGGGACGATTTACGCTTCAGTGACCCGGTGACCTCCAAGCTACTGGAATGTTTGGCCCTGGCAACTAGAGACGTGGTCAAGTTGGCAACTTTTTTGATGACGTCCATGGTTTTTCTTAGACGGGACGCATTCCTACAACATTGTTGGTCCAGCGTTAAAGGACTAAGAGAGTTACGCCACGCCCCCATCCTCGGCGAGAAGGAGTTATTTCCCCCGGCTGAGATCGAGAAAGTCAATCAGGAGAGCCGTTCCCTGTCGCAAGACTTTGCATTCATGTCGAGAATGTCTCGGTCCTCTATCCGACGTCCATTCAAGCGCAAGAGGTCCCAGCACCAGAGCTCAGAGCAGTCAAAGCCTAACGCGCAACCTCGGCCGCCCCCAGCCAAGAAGCCGAAACAGAATTACGGCACCAGGCAGGAGGGTCCATCGCCGCAACAGAGCAGGTAGCAGCCAACCAAAGTACCGCCCAGAGATTCCTTGGTCTCTTGGCGATACTTTAATAAATGCAGAAAACTTAAAAGATTTGCAATCCTACAACGACTGCTGGCCCGTAGGAGGAAGGCTAGGCAAATTTTGGCAAGATTGGGCGAAAATTGGGGCTTCCCGCCGGGTAGTCCGTTGGCTGAAAAATGGCTACTCCCTCCCATTCAAACGGGATCAGAGGGGACACAAAGTTCCCATACCTCTCACCAGTCAGGCCCCAAAAAATCTGGCCACCTCCTACGTCCAGGGTTCGGAAAAGGATCTGGCTCTGCAAGAGATGCTTTTATCACTACTAAGAAAAGAAGCCATAGAGGAAATGCCCGAAGCTCAAACAGCTTTCTTCAGCAGGGTTTTCTTAGTTCCCAAAAAATCAGGGGGGTGGAGACTAGTCATAGACCTCTCCACCCTCAACGAGTTTCTTCTGACAACGACATTTCAGATGGACACGGCCCAAATCATAAAAGAAAGCCTACAAGCAGGGATGTGGGGTACTTCGATAGATCTATCCGACGCTTACCTCCATATCCCATTACATCAATCAGCCAAAAAATTTCTAGGTTTCCAAGTGGGCACAAAACGTTTCTGGTTTCGGGCACTTCCCTTCGGCCTCTCCACGGCTCCATACGTTTTCTCAAAAGTAATGAGAGTTCTGAAAGCGTGGGCTCGTCTAGAAGGCATGCTAGTCTTCCAATATCTGGACGACTGGCTGTTAGCCCATCGGGACAGGGAGATAGCCCACCGACAGACGGTAAGGTTGGTGAGAAAAGCCCTGCAAGTCGGGCTGGTGGTCAATCTACCCAAATCAGAACTCTCTCCCAAGCAAAACATCATATTTCTCGGGGAGAAATGGGATCTAAAAAATGCCAGAGCATTTCCCACCGAAGAAAGGTGCCTAAAAATTTCTCAAGCCATAAATGCAATTCCCATCGGTCGAAAAGTACGTTTACAGGCAATGGAATCCCTTCTAGGCCTTTTAGTGGCAACCGAAAAGACGGTCCCCCTGGGCCATCTACACTACAGACCCTTCCAAAGACGGGTCAAGATTGCACTAAGGCAAGGAAGGTTCCCACAAGCCAAAACGGAAATTTCCGAGAAGGCACAATCCCTTCTACAATGGTGGTGCGATCCCATCGTAATGACCGAGGGTGTCCCTTTTCATTTCCCAGCCCCAGAAATAGAACTTCAAACGGACTCGTCACAAAAAGGTTGGGGGATTCACTGTCAGGGCCAAGTATGGAAAGGGATATGGTCTCCCTCTCTGAACAAACATCATATCAATTGGCTGGAGTTACGGGTAGTCTGGATAGCCCTAAACAAACTGAACCATCTACTCAAAAACAAATCAGTCCTATTTCTGTTGGACAATTCCACAGCAATAGCATACCTGAACAAACAGGGGGGGACCAGATCCCTATCACTCTCGAAACTAGCTTTCAAGATCCTATACCGAGCCCGTCAATGTCATATCACCCTCATAGCCCAACATTTGGCGGGAAAACTCAATGTTCTGGCAGATCTAGCCTCCAGGGAAGGCCAAGTAATCCACACGGAATGGTGCCTAGCACGCTCATCTTTCCGATGGATAGTAAATCAGTCACCGTGGGGTCCTCCCACCCTGGACCTGTTTGCAAACTCCAGAACGACACAACTACCCAAATTTGTCTCTCCCTGCCCAGACCCATCGGCATGGGCTGTAGACGCTCTCAATTGCCCATGGCCATTACAGGAGGTCCTGTACGCCTTCCCACCACAGGCAATCCTACTCCAAGTCCTCCAGAGAATAATCAAATTGAAACCCCGTTTTCTCCTCCTGGTAGCTCCGTGGACACCAGAAGCCCCATGGTTTGCTCTGTTACTTCAATGCTCGGTGGTCAAGTCACTTCCGATCCCATGCCACAAGGGCCTTTTATCCCAACCACATTGGCAACACTTTCACCCGGCCCCGCACCTACTGAACCTACATCTATGGTGCCTGACCAATCCTTCTTGAAGAAAAAAGGATTCTCGGAAAAGGTAGTGGATAAAATAGTCAATAGCCACAAACAATCCACAGCCAAGGTATACAGGGCCCAGTGGAATAAATTTGCCTCATGGTGCAGTAAGTCTAAATTAGACCCATTCCAAGCGTCCCCACCTGTAGTAGCGGACTTTCTGGACCACTTATTTTCTAACGAACACTTGAAAGTGAGCTCCATTGAGGGATACAGAGCAGCCATAGGCTCTAAACTCAAAGCTTCCATAGGGTACGACCCAGGGGAAGATTCGGCCCTATCTCAATTAATTAGACATTTTAAAGTCAATTCTCCTCCGAGTGCGCCCAACATAGCCAAATGGGATCTGGCCTTAGTGCTTCGTTTCCTGCAAAGATCGGATATATTTGGGGAAACCTCGATATCTGCAAAGAATGCAACTCTAAGGTTTACCTTCCTTTTGGCCTTGGCGTCGGGCAGAAGGAGAAGCGAAATTCACGCGCTGGACAGAGTAGTGAGCAAGGAAAATGGGACCTGGGATAAGGTTTTCCTCGTGCCCAGGGCAGGCTTTATGGGTAAAACCCACATCAAAACCCACGGGATGGGCACATTTGATCACATAGCACTCCCATCCCTTCCAGAAGAACAAGTCCCCACGGGACTAATCTCTTTATGTCCTGTGAAAGCATTGCGTCAATACTTAGAGATTTCCGATGCTTATAGGTCTTCTAACCAAAATGCACTAATCATCTCCTATATGCCGGGATTTAATAAAGATCTCTCGAAACAAACTATTTCCCGGTACATTAAAGAGATAATTGTCACGGCCTATGAAAAATCTCAGTCAGACACGTCCCTTCATACAGAGTTAAACATCAAAGCCCATCAAGTCAGGCAAGTGGCTAACTCCCTTAGGGCCATTCACAACGTGTCATTATCAGAGATACTCAAAACGGGTTGTTGGGCTTCACCTAACGCGTTTATTAAGTACTACCTTAAAGATTTTTCCCAAGACGAAATTTCGGGTATTTATTCTTTAGGTCCGTTCATTGCAGCGGAAGCAGCAATTAAATCCTAAATATTTTTGTTTACAGGCCCTCTACTCCCAGACCTAAGGGCAAGGGCAAACCGAAGGACCCTCCATCCAAAGGCCGTGGTGGATACCATCATAAATTCAAGAAATGATCTGGTCATTTCTCAGCAACCATGAACAAGATCTTTCGTCTTTTTCGAATGTATTTTGAGACCCAAATGTATGGGTCTGAGGACGTGTTTATGTCCCGTTCTGTTTTTATTATGTGTAAAAAAGGTTCCGTCACTGCAGCAGCTCCCCTTCTCATAGAGACAGTCATGGTGTTTCGCCTTTTTCTAGACTCTCTCTAGAAAAAAGAAGGGGGGGGGGGAAGTGACAGGTGTACGGTCTCTCGTCTTATCCGATAGACAAGGTCTTACCACCACCTGATCCCATGAGAAGGAGAGCCCATCCGGCAGTGACCATATAGGGGTAGTTAGGGTACCGTTTTTGGGATCTGTACCCATAAGTGCTTGATTTGCGGATAATCTCAGCATTTTTAGTTTCCTGTGATAAATTTTACACTCTGTGAGTGTAGGAGAATATTTTATCCACGATGTAACGATTTTTAACAGTATTTCGTTTTATGTCTCATTCTGGGCAACACCTTAGTATATGTCCCATGTGTACTTACTCAGGTTCGTTTAGCCAGCATGCATTTAAGGACACAGCTAGAGTTAATTTCTCCTGTGTCAGTTTTTACTTTTACATAAATCATTTAGATTTGATGTTTTAGGTTGAACTTTTGCAAGATAATAAAATGTTATTATCACTTAGAATTGTACGTTTGAGATGTAACGTAGAGTATCCCAGGTTGGGCTCCATCCAGTGGGAGGCAGGAGGGGGATGGATTGGATACTCAGTCGAGTGTGCTACGTGGTCACTATGTACAACCCACAACTCTCTATTTGGTTATCTCCAATTTATTTTGTTGGATTTTGTCATCAGTTCGGGAGTGTTCCCCCCGACCATATCTTGGAAGAAAATTAAAAGAAGTGGAACTTAATTTGAGCCTTTTTTATTTGTCTCAATTTCACTTCGTTAAATGTCCAAGGACATGCGCTCTGACGAGCTTTACAGCGTAATTCGCAGGTTTACTTTCATGCAATTTTACAGAATGGCAGGCTCCCCTACTCCGGACTTTAGTCCCATATAAAAGTGGAGATAAACGAATTCAAAGCTTTTACGAAGTAAAACTATCGTTTTATTTTCGTAAAACGCGCTTTTACGAGTAAAAGCGCAATTCGCGTTCTCCACTTTTATCCTATCTTCCCTCCCAGCCAGCCCGCAACAAGCCTGGGTGCGTTGTCACCAATTTTTGGGCTTGAAGGGAATGATTGATGTCTTCGAATGACGTAAGTCTTCTCATTCTCGCTTGCTGATTGGCTGGAGTTGGAGGGAAAACAGGATGGAGAGTAGAGGGACCATTCTATTCACTAGAAAAATTTCATTTCTATTTGCGTGATATTATTATCCAGAAGGGAACCCATATAAAAGTGGAGAACGCGAATTGCGCTTTTACTCGTAAAAGCGCGTTTTACGAAAATAAAACGATAGTTTGATGTTTCTCAGCACGCACTTCGTCAGCGAAACGAAAAGAGGGGATGTCATCATAAAGCGGGAAGGGGCTGTCACAAAACGGGATGTCGGAGAATAAACACAAAGGGAGAAAATATCTCAGTGTGAAATGCTACACGATGTCGCAGATGAAATGTGGCAGGATTCCTCATGTACATGTTAGACCGGGATATGTAATATTTATCAAAATCAGTTCACCTTTTTGTCGCTAATATTGTCCTTCCTCAGGATAACGCCATTAAGCTTGTTGACCACCGGAATATTCCCCGATTCCTTGGCGTTGCGGATGAAAGGACACACCGGAAAGTGCTTCTTATGTTCCACCAGAGCTCGGTCCGTCGGCTCCCAGTTTCGCAGGACCCCCTTGCAGAAGGCACACTGGACCCGGTCCTCGGTTCCTAGATAGTAGAAGCCAGCCCCAGCTAGCTCAGAGGGCCGGGCTGCTGCTCCGTTTGGCCAGAAGGTGAATGTATCGAGTCGGACCTGTTCATCCTTGAAATTAGGAGCAGGGTCGTCGCGGGAACTGTCAACATCTGGGAGGTGGAAGTCCAGCAATGGGCGACTCGGGGTCGGGGCGAGTGTTGATGAAGTGTAGAGGCCGCTACCAAACAAACTTCTGCTGTTGTCCCCTCGCGATTGGCTAGTACTCGCACTCGATGCACTCCTACAAAAGCTGCCCATTTGGCCCGACGATGTGGCGCCAGCAGTGCTATAGGACGAGCTGTTGGTGCAGTTACTGGACAGGGCCCCTTGGAACGGATCCGGGGCATGTGCTGAGTCATGCCTGCTTGCAGCCTTCTGGCTATTGCTATTATCGCCCAACCCCGACCTTCTCTGTAACATGCGTTGCAATAATTTCTTCGCCTCGCCGGTTAGCTCAGACTCCCGCACAGTATAGGGGATATTTTCTTTTTCACCATTGCTAAGAAACGCACATTCCGGTGAGCGTTGCATATGCACTGCAAGAGGATCAACACCAACTCCCAAAGATCTCCAGTCGTCGACGCGCAAACCACACTTAAAGCAAGCTACAATATCTTTACCACCCTCATAGTAAAAACCCGCGTTGGCTAGCTTTGACGCGGAAATGTTCTTGCCCCGTGGTCTCTTGTGATAGGTTGCTAATCGCAACGCTTCGTAGCGCATGGAGTCTTCAACAGATGGTAGCTTTCCAGTTTGCAACTGAGCAAAGAACGGCTCCACAGACATTGTAAATGATTAGCTTTTAAAAATCTCACTACGCAAAGAAGCTATCTGATATACAGCCAAATAAGATTACAGTTTACAATCGAACAAACGTCTAGCTAACTATTTTTTTATTATTATTTATTATTTTAATTGTTTTTTTTTATTTAATTTGGCAGTCTATTGGTTTTTTTCAGCATTCAGCGATATTTAGCAAAGGACCGGGGACTGAATGCTTGGCCCTCTGCACCACCAAGTTTTGTGTTTTGTCGTTTTACATATACTGTTATAGACTCTGTTGTTATGTATTTTCACTACATCAGTGAGCTCTGCGAGCCTTTTAGAATTCAGTTCCTCTTTTAATCTTCTTGCATAGGCTTTATTTCTCGCTTTGAAGATTGCTAATAAATACGTGCCGGAAATTTCTTCGCTGTGTTCAATAAAATGGTCGCCTTTCAACGATTCCGCTGTTGTGTCCCTAAGGCAAGGTGAGTTTGTACCCAGAGGTCGCTCTGTTTTAACCGCTAGAGGGCGTAATCCGTTCACATACAATTCACTGCGTAGGAGTCGCTCCACAGATGCGATGTTTTGTTTTGGCACGTATACACACAATGAGGTTTTGTGGAAAACTTCAAAATTTTCAAAATGCGAGATTGAATTGCATTTACCGAAATTAACGTCAATGGGGTCTTCAAAAGGTGTTACATTCACTACCCAAACGGACGTTGAAACTGACTCCTGTTGGGATGCGGAGAAGTTTAAACAACTGCTATCATTTCTACAACAGTCGTGCAAAATGCTGACACAAAAGACACAGTGTTTTTGCTTTGTGATATCTCTATTGTTTTCTGAGATACCGAAGCAGTCAGATTTCTTACTGGTTAACTCTAGGGAGCTCAACCGTATGCTGGTCTGCCGTTCTAGTCGAGAACTAGTGTCACGGAACGTGTGCCTAGACATGGGGGATGTCCCCGCCCCTCTTCCCTCTCTGAGCCATGACTGTTGATAATCTGCAAAACATATCCATAAGAAATTCACACTCAGATTTAATTGTTACTCAGGTGTTTATTTTGTGTTTATGTTATCTGTTACCACAGTTGTCTACTAGTACAGTTTTCTACTACCAACGTTGTCTATTACCACAGTTGTCTACTACCCCAGTTGTCTACTACCCCAGTTGTCTACTAGTAAAGCTGTCTACTACCACGGTTGTCTACTAGTGTAGTTATCTACTACCACAGATGTCTCCTACCACAGTTGTATAGTAGTACAGTTCTCTTCTATTATAGTTGTCCATTACCAACTTGTCTATTGCCACATTTGTCTTTTAGTACAGCTATGTTCTACCATAGTTGTCTACTACCACATTTTTCTACTAGTGCAGCAATGTCCCACCGTAGTTGACTACTTCTATAGTTCTCTACTACCAAAGTTGTTTACTAGTATAGGTGTCTTCTATTACAGTTGAATACCAGTACCGTTCTTTTCTACCACAATTTTCCACTACCACAGTTTTCTACTACTACAGTTGTCTTCTTCTGCAGTTGTCTACTACCACAGTTGTCTTCTATGGCAGTTATCGACTACCACAATTGTCTAATTCTACAGTTGTATACTACCACAGTTTTTTTCTATGACAGTTATCCAGGACTACAATTGTCCTCTACCACAGTTGTCTTTTACCACAGTTGTTTACTATCAAAATGATCTTCTACCACAGTTGTCTATTGCCACAGTTGTATACTACTTCAGTTGTCTTCTACAACAGTTCCCTACTACCACAGTTGTTTTCTCCCACAGTTGTCTTCTATCACAGCTGTCAACAATCACAGTTGTCTGCTACTATAATTGTCCACTACTACAGTTCTCTGCTACCACAGTTGTCTACTATCACAGTTGTCTACAACCACAGTGGTCTACTACCACAGTTGTCTACTAACACAGTTGTCTGCTACCACAGTTGTCTACTACCACAGTTGGCTGTTACCAGTTGTCTGCTACCGCAACTGTCTGCTACCACAGTTGTCTACTACGACAATTGTCTGCTACCACAGTTGTCTGCTACGACAACTTCTCTACCACAGTTGTCTACTACCACAGTTTTCTGTTACCAGTTGTCTGCTACCACAACTGTCTGCTACCACAGTTGTCTACTATAACAGTTGTCTGCTACCACAGTTGTCTGCTACCACAACTTCTGCTTCCACAGTTGTCTACTACCACAGTTGTCTGTATCCACAGTTGTCTACTGCTACAGTCTACTACCACAGTTGTCTGTATCCACAGTTGTCAACTATCACGTTTGTCTACTACCACAGTTGTCTGTATCCACAGTTGTCTACTATCACGGTTGTCTGCTACAACAGTTGTTTACTACCACAACTTCTGCTACCACAGTTGTCTGCTACCACAACTTCTGCTACCACAGTTGTCTACTACCACAGTTGTCTGTATCCACAATTGTTTACTACCAAAGTTGTCTCCTATTACAATTATGTACTACTACAGTTGTCTACTACCACAGTTGTCTACTACCACAACTGTCTGCTACCACAGTTGTCTACTACCACAGTTGTCTATATCCACAGTTGTCGACTATCACGTTTGTCTACTACCCGAACACTCGCGTAACGTCGGGCCGACGTCGGAACGGTATCAACCAGGTCGGAAAACGTCGGCATCGGCTTCGATGCATCGGTAATGCATCGGTTATAGGTTGGAAATAGTCGAATTTCCATTTTTTTCATTCGTCGGAAGTTCATCGGTTACCGACGTTGGCCCGATGATTATTTTCCTCAGTTTAATAAATGTTGGCAAATATTCATCGGGCCGACATCTTTTTCCGACGAATTTCCGACCAATTGGGAATTTTTTTTGCTAAAAATATTATATTCATATATTACACGTATTTCTCAGTGCATATATTATACATATATTTTTATGCATTGGTTATACGTTGGAAATAGATTAACTTCCGACCAATGGTAAAAAAAATGAAACGGATATTGCATACGTATATTCGATGTATTTACTTATACGTACATTATACATATATTTGTATATGTTGGCCCAACGTCTGACATAGACGTACTTCCGACGGAACAAAACTTAATTGTTTTTGAAAAAGATATTACTGATGTATAGCCGACGGATTAGAATAATCGTATAATATACAAATATATCACTGCATCGGCTATACGTCGGAAATATACCGAATTCCGACGAAAATTAATTTTTTTATTTAAGATTTTACAAGCATGTAATATGCGTATAAAAATATACGTATATCATACATATAGTTATATTTGTCGGTGAAACGTCGGAAATATACCGATTTCCAATGGATCTCAAATATATCACTACATCGGCTATACGTCGGAAATATACCGAATTAAGACGAAAACTAATGTTTTTATTTTATATATATATATATATATATATATATATATATATATATATATTGCGTTGTGGCCGAGTGCTCCACATATTCCACAGCGTCGGAAAAAAAGATGCCGATATTGCCAACGCGTATTATACGTATTTTTTTAAACGTCTATAAAACGTATATTTTCCTATGTATAAACGACGTCGGAAATACATCGGAAAAAAGATGCCGATATTGCAATCGTATATTATACGTATTTTTTATACGTCTATAAAACGCATATTTTCCGATGCTTATTCGGCGTCGGAAATTTATCGATTGACGTTTTGTAGGGGACATTATGAAGAATCAATAGTGGTGCATTATGAATATACTTGAAAATTATCATTTGCCTCAATAAACTAGCCCCAGCCGCCGTGGAGTAGAAGTATGTTCCGCGCCTAGGATGCAAGAGGTCCCCGGTTCAAACCCGAGTAAGTACTAGTGTTCAGTTGCAATATATAGATATGCTATGTTGTATATTGATATGCTATGGTGTATGTATGAATATGTGAATTATGAATGGTTGGTAAAGGTTCAATGGGTCAGTTAAGGTTAGAAACAATTTTTTACGTATAAAAATCATTGGAAGTTCGTCGGAAATGCATCGGAATATAAACGTATAACCGACGTATAGCCGACGGTTGGTGTCCGACGTCGAAGAGTTTGTAGGGATATTTCCGACGGTGGCCCGACGTATTAAAGATATATCGGCCCGATGTATATCCGATGTACGAAGCCGCTATATCTATTATGCGTCGGGCCATAGTTAATCCTATGTGCAACCGATACATCGGCCGACGAAGTTGCCGATATTGCCGATCTAGTATAGATGTATTTTAGACGTTACGCGAGTGTTCGGGTACCACGGTTGTCTGTATCCACAGTTGTCTACTCTCACAGTTGTCTACTACCACAGTTTTCTACCACTACAGCCTACTACCACAGTTGTCTGTATCCACAGTTGTTTACTACCAAAGTTGTCTCCTACTACAATTATCTACTACTACAGTTGCCTACTATCACAGTTGTCTACAACCACAGTTGTCTACTACCACAGTTGTCTACTACCATAGTTGTCTGCTACCACAGTTGTCTACTACCACAGTTGTCTGTTACCAGTTGTCTGCTACCACAAATGTCTGCTACCACAGTTGTCTACTACCACAGTTGTCTGCTACGACAACTTTTCTACCACAGTTTCTACTACCACAGTTGTCTGCTACGACAACTTTTCTACCACAGTTTCTACTACCACAGTTGTCTATATCCACAGTTGTCTACCACTATACAGTCCACTACCACAGTTGTCTGTATCCACAGTTGTCTACCACTACAGTCTACCACCACAGTTGTCTGTATCCACAGTTGTCTACTATCACGGTTGTCTACTACCACAATTGTAAGTGTCCACAGTTGTCTACTGTCACGGTTGTCTGCTACCACAGTTGTCTACTACTACTACAGTTGTCTATTACCACACTTCATTGCCAAGACATTAAGTTATACCTTAAACCATAAGTTTCTGTCACTTACTGTTTCGACATTTTTGGCATGACTTCAGGCGCTTCTTACATTCCTGAGGCATGATGCTTGATGTCTGGTCTTTAGGCCTGATTCAGGCCCACATATAATTGGGCCCGGGTGCCCGACGGGCAAGAAGTGCAAACACAACAAGTCACATGACTGACTCAGGCCACATTTGCTGAAAACTAACGCTTCCAAATCAACACCACCCTTATCATTTTTATTGGCTGAATAAATACTAAGGTTCGGTCCTGGATGGACTAATTATTTGAGCAAAAAATACCGGCTTACAAAAATTTTCAAATTAAAAAAGTTCAGTCTGCTGAGTCTAAACTTTAAAAACGCCACCTGTAAAACTGTCACCCCCGACAACTGCCTTCTGGACAACTGCCACTCGGACAAGTGCCCCAAGCACACGTACTTGTGTCCAGGTGGTGCATGTCCTAGAGCCAAGTTAATATATGTTGTTCAAAACAGGCGGAGAATTGTGTTAATTTGGAGAGTAGACGGGGTCCGTTACTTTGGGTCAAATGTGAGTAATTTCCATTTCGTACGCCGCGCTTCCCACAAAAGGGATTGATTGTTTCAGAACTTAATACTGCATCCGACAAAAGATGGGGACCAAAAAACTGGGCACACACATTCTGAAGTGTAAATGCAGTTACAGCTTTATGATTGTGGTCCAAGCTTACGAACATGAACATTTCCTTAATATGACACTCTGTGTTTAAAAGGGTGAAATTTACAGCATGTCTGCGTTTGGTTTCCAGGGAAGGGGGGTGTACAGAAAGGCAAACGAACAGTCTGGCGAATGTTCAAAATTAAAAACAAATACTCGAAGGAAAAAGGTTGAACCTTTCAAGGGAAAAACTATGTATATATCTTAATATCGTACACTCCGGTTCATTCACCAGCCAAGAACACTTCTATTTTGATACAATAATAATATCAACGTGATTTCACAAAACAGACACTATCAACAGCTCTTCCTTACAAGTCAGTGCTAGTGCATCTAGGAAAAGAAAACAAAAACCTCCTCTCTTATCCCCAGACAGGTCGAAAAACATCAAAGAAACAGGGCGTTGATTTGGCCCGTATAAATTCATGTAAGCGAGCATGAATAGATTAGGCACAATGCAACGGGCAAAAAAAATTAAGAAATAACAACCTATGTAAATGTACACTTACATGCATATGCTGTTCTACGGAATAACAATTATCTGGTGTTACTGAAAAGTATCAATACCCCCCGCCCCCCCCCCCCCCCCCACGATACCAATAAGCGTCTATACCTTACACAGCACAGATAAATGCCACGTGATCAATGTTGCTAGGGAATGAAATGCCTGGTTAAGCCACATTCAAAAACAATGATGGAAAGACTTGATTGGTCTCTATATTTGAATTCCAGGGCAGGTGTCCTAACCAATGAAAGCGACCTTCGAAAACAGTTAACATGAGTAACTATAGACAACGCGATCACGTGATGTTGTTTGCAATAACATCCGGGACACTTGCATTTCAGAACAGAAAAATGCCACAGTTTCTTTTGCCACATGTACCGAGTAAAGGCTGCAATCTAACTGGACAGAGCTTTCTTGTGTTTTGTCGAATATTAACTCCCCCCCCCCGCCACCCCGCCACCCTGCCACTCCGCCCCCCTCACAATGTAGATGGAGTGTGATTAAGGTGGGGGGAGGGGGTAGGACCAGTTGAGACAGACCACAAATCTTAATGCAACACAAATAACGTTGTCTGTAACTGCTGCAATATAGAGACTGAAACAGTTTGGCAGAATTTCTAAACAGCTGTTATTCAGCTTTGAAGACTAATGGCTGCCCATTTGACAACACCCTCAGCCACACGCGCTGGCCTCAAGCACATATAACGTATTACATATGAACACAAAACATGCCCCTTGTACTTACTTTAGCAATGATGTATCAGCTCCACCGTGTTTCCATGATTCTCGTTTCGTTTTGTAGCCACCTGAAGAAGAAAGTATAGCAATACATAACTGCTGTAGTAGACTACTTGTTGTATCCTAAGCGACCGGTCTCAAGATATTACCTTGAATCCTGCAAATGTACGGCTGTTCTGTTTAACGTGGTTAATATATGCGAATAAACAGCGTGCCTACATAATATTGGCTTGCAAATTGACAACAATAGTGACGTGTGCAGTGCTGTGGTTATAAGGCTTGGCGTGGCGACGACATTCCCGCTCCAACAGATACTTGGCATAGCTGTGGAATTGATCTATAATTAATATATAAAAAAACATGATTTCTGGATGTTGTTTTTATTATTCAGAAAATAAATTACTGAATTTGCATTGAGATGCATTAATTTTACGCGCCTCGTAATTAATTTGTTCAAAATTAAATGGATATGATATCCAACTATCAGACGAGGTTTTAAAATATGGAGAAAATTTAATCAGAACTCAAAACGTACATGTTGTTTATTTTATGTTTTCTCGCGTTCATTTCAGTGGCCTCGCTGCAATTTCTTTAGCCGCGCAAAAAACTTTACTTTCCATATATTATTTAAATACTTATTTCGTGTTTCGCCATGATTTTTTCACTCACCATAATCAAACGTCTTGTGTTTTAAAGAACGTTTTTCTGAACTCGAGTTTTATCCTAAACTTGTGAAACATCCTTTGATTTGTTTTTTATGTAGCGTGCGTTCGAATGTAATTTATTAATTTCAGAACACGAAAAAATAATTATAGGGTGCAAAAAATTTAATTCATTATATAATTATTTGTTTGAATAATAAAAACAACGTGCAGAAATTAATAGTGACTTGGATAACGTAAGAAGTGGTACGCGAAAGAATTAAATATTTTCTTATCTATTAATTGTACATAAATACCATGGCGATCCAAAATAAATATTGGAGCGCGAACTCAGTGAAATTCTTGTAAAAAATATACCGCTCTATACAATCTCGTGATAAAGCGCACGTTCACAGAAGTTCTCACTGTAGAGATTGATTTTTTGGACTAATATACCGCCATAACGTTCGCCCACATTGGATAGTCATGGCACCAGACGTCGGAGCAACGTTGGGTTTCTGTTGATTATGGCGGTCGAAACAACATCTACCTGGGGACATTTCATCGACGTCCATTATCCAACATCGAAAAGGTTGTAAATAGAAGTCGAAACAACATGCATTTCTCGGCGTTGCATAGACGACGCGAGAGCGATGTTACACAAACATAACCAATGCCAATGGTAAGGTGGCGTGGTCACTCCTCCGCGTAAATATCAATACCCTTTTGTCATTCGGCAACGCAGAGTTTATATTAAATCAAGTGTTATGTCTTTTTAATAAGGCGGTAATAACTTGCGCTCTCGCGAAATTCTCTTATTTTACGTCAGCATTTGAGTCTATTTTCGAAGTGATCTGTTTCCGGTGAGCGATAACATAAGTTTGTTTGATTGTGATACCGACGTCTATACAGTGCCAATTTTTTCGACGTCTATACAACGTCCATTTTCAACAAAAACGTTGATTAGCTGTCGAAGAAAGTCGGTTTTTGTTTGCGACTAAAAACAACGTCTGTTCAACTTTGTCTATCCAACGCACACTCAACGCTGTGAAAAAGACGTCTGGAGTGAGCTCACATTTGTCCAGAAAAACTCACAACACGAATCAATGTTATGATTTGGTAGATTCAACGTAGCAATCTCGAACAGACTTGGATCGATGTTGGAAATGCTTTTTCGGAAGGCTTTTTAATTATTAAAATTCACACTCTGCTTGTGTGATACTCCGCATGGTTACGCATGGTAACCAATTGGTAGATGAGTACCCCCCCCCCCCTTGCCCACCCAAATCCCCCCCCTCCAGCTCCGTTACAGGATCGAATGATTAGTTTGGCAGAGGTCCAAATGATATCAGCATTTATTGTAGGCAAAACTAATCAGAGACTACTTATCTTTCACCCGACAAAATATTAGCGAGAATTAAACGTGTAAAATACGTGGGCATGATGGGCAAGTTAGGTGTAATATACGTGTATTTTGGCCATTTGGCCTATCGATAATGCGCATGAAATACGCATATTTTCAAACGTAAAAATTCATGTGCATTTTATACGTAATTTCCATCAATTATTAAACGCCTTTTACACGTGTTTTTTTTAATGCATTTCACAGTTTGCCCACCAATGCAACAACGCATTATAATGGTGTAAACACCTCTTTTTTCCCACTTAATTTACACTCTTTCCCACCTTTTCCTCATATTTTATGACCCCTTTCCTCCACCTCAAAAAAAAAAAAAAGAAAAAAAAAAAAGAAAAGCTCGGTGTCGGGGAGGGGGGGGGGGGGGTTGTGGAGTGGAGATATAGATTCAATACTGAAGTCTCATCAACGCACAACTTTGCAAAAAAAAATCGAAAACAAAGATCGATGACATGCACAGCACTTGTGGTGTAGTTGGGTCAGCGTCGCAACCTCAAACCGTTATTGGAGAGACGTTTGTATGTGTCCAGGGTAGGAAAGGGGTGCTGAGGAAACGTCTCTTTCCTCAAAGGTAATCAAAACCCTGAAGAAACCGTTAACAAAAGTCCTTTTCATTATTTTGTCTTTGCATGAACTCGCAAAAGAAAAACAACCCTCACAGTAGACAGGGAATCCTCTGAAAAGGATCCAAGCGTTTTTTTTTTTTTTTTTTTTTTTTTTGTATTTTAGAAAATGAATTTTCAGTGTGTTTTTCTTTTTCTGCCAACTGAGCACTTTACACCATGTCAGAATTTCACAAGGTGTGGGAGAGGTGTGAGGATAAGGGGGTCGCTGGTGGGGTTGCATTTTGGGGTAACAATGGCTGAAAAGCATACTTTATTCAGAAAAGCTTTCAATAACGGAGGGGTAGCCGGACCCAGCGAACCTACCCTCTTCCAACCTCCGCAACCGCTCCCCCCCCCTTCGCATTGCATTGAGTCAGAGAGGTGAGAGGAAGGGGCGGGGGAAGGGGATCTCTTCACATGGTGGATTCATGAAGATAAACTAAAAGAAACATAAACTAGGAAAAATGCTGCAAGTGTTTTAGCTGTAAGAAGCGAGTTTGAGTGTATCAAAACCTTAAGCCACACGGCATTCAACCTAAACCAGCATCTACGACATCTGGTGGAAGTTTATATTTGTGCATAAGTAGTTTGACTTCTGGGTAGAACTAAACCAAACCAAATGCAATTAGAGTCAATGGATCCATGAACAAGTTAATGGGGAGCTCTGTATAAGTTTCTTTTTTTAAATGTAGAGGGCGCTGATGGGCATTAGGTCCAACAAAGCTCCTTCCGGATCTGAGACTACAGTGAATACCTTAGTAAACAACAATTTCATCGAGTGTTTTAAACAGGATTTCGTAAGCATTTTAATTGTTATTACAATAGATTACGGACATTGGACATTAAAGCAACTGAAAGAAGAATGTAGAAAAAGAAATGCACGCATAACTGGGAAAAAGGCAGAATTAGTAGAGAGGTACGAAGCGCTTTACTTTATTTAGTCTGTTTTCTGAATAAAAACCTTAAAACACATGCAAGTTAATATCAAGTCCTATAATTTCTTACTCGAACTGTTTAAAAAAATCTTTAGCAATAATTATAAAAGAAAACAAAATATTGCTATACTCATGATTTTGAAGTAAAATATTAAATCCTTTTTGCATTTATTCTAAGCATCACGTTTACCACGTGCTGCCTGCAGTGACTGATAGTGTGTTTATGTTGACCTTGGGCTGTAAAAACTTATGCATCTTTCAACGCATTTCAGGCTTGAGTCATACGACAGAAACCAGGATTTTTCAAGCCAAAGCGCTCCCGCAGAGCAGTTTTCTATGCACACTCCAGAAGCCACATCTTACAAGGATATCAACAGTACTTCACAGGCTAGTAAACAAAGCTAATTTCATGAGCGTAGAATTCGGGGGAAATGGGCACTTTGTATTTTACATGACGTCTCCGTAATGTCCACCTCAAAACTACGACTACTTTTCAATAGCTAATCCGGTTCCTTCCATTATTAAGATCTCCACATAAAGGACCACCCCCTGACCACTTTAGGCAAATCCAAAATTGTGGTCTCATTTCCTAGAAGGAGTACACATATAGTATTTTGGCTTAGATGCACTTCACTAATAACGGATAATGCTGTGTTTTTTTTTAGATTCCACCAGTGACCGAACGTGCGTTGCAGTGCTTCTTAGAGGGGATGGACAAACAGTTGGATGAAAAACCCAAAATTATGTACAAGGAAAAGTTTTTATTGACAGTTCGCTCGTCCATGTCCAGCGAGAACGTTTTTATAAAAGGTCGCTGTGCTGCAGAAATGAGGAAAAACGTGTCATATAACACATACATTAAAATAGATAAAAATGGTGTTATTCTTGCCACACAATGTGACTGTGGCGCAGGGTTGGGTCCTGATGCACATTGTAAGCATGTTTGTACCACTGTGTATGGACTTATTGACTTCAAAAAGTCAAAATCAATTATTTCGCAGGAAACATGCACCAGTCGACTCCAAACATTTCACCAGGCCAAAAAATTTGAAGGGACCCCTTTAAAAGCAGAATCTCTTCTTTTAAGAAAAAGTACTGGTGCATCTTCCTTGTGTTCAATGACAGAGTTTGATCCTAGACCACTACAAAACCGTAACAATCCCGAATTCAATACTTTTTTCAGAAATACATGTATAAATCTTTCCACCCCCATGCCAATTCTTCAGCTATTTCCTCCTGCAAACACATATGGAGTTTTTAAAGTGAGTGAATGTGCAATTAAGAAAATTGAAGAAGCAACTCGTGGTCAAAGTAAATGCTCGGAATGGTTTAAACAGAGAAGTGTTCGGCTACAAAGCTCGAAATTTGGTGGAATCTGCAAAGCAACATCGCGTACAGATTTCAAACAACTGGCACGTTCGTTACTTAGTATGAACAAAATTCACACCAGGTCAACAGAACATGGCAGAAAATATGAAAGTATCGCAACACACAAATATGAACAGGAAACTCACAATTGCGTTACAAAGTGTGGTATTTTTGTTCATCCTTTGAAACCGTTCATTGCCAGTTCCCCCGACGGCATTATTGACAACAATCGCGTGTTAGAAGTCAAATGCCCCATTTACAGCTAAAGATAGTAAAATAACTACAAACACCGTTCCGTTTCTGGAAATTAAAAATGACCAGTTAACATTAAAACAAAATCATGACTACTACTACCAAGTACAGGGTCAAATGCTGTGCGCTAACAAAAATGAATGCGATTTTGTAGTCTATACGCTGCAAGACCTGAAAGTGATGACGATTGCGCGGGACAATCAACTTATCGGAGACATGGTTGCCAAACTTGAAACTTTTTACAAGGATTATTTTCGCGACGCACTACTTGAAAAAATGTTGTATAGGGATTATGCGTCATACAGCTTTGAGTAGAGAAGCGGTAAAATGTTAATCAACACAACGAGCCCACTGCCCCCAGCAGCCAAAACACAAACTTCACTTTTTTGCGAAGTTCTTACTGTTCGACTTTAATTGTGTTTTTTCGATGTTTTAGGGGTCAGAGGAACCGAAAATAAGAAAATCAGAAAATGCCAAATTTTTGACACTTATATCAATTTCAGCTCTGAGATAAATTTTTTATCTCTGACCCTACAATATATAAAACACAAGTAAACAGAAAATTTGTAATCCCCATTGAATGTTAGTTAGTAAGTTAGTAAGCTGGTCATTTTTAATGTTCAGAAATTTAACGGGGTTTCATTTGTGTCTTATATGTTTAAATAATGCATATTACTAATTAAGCATTCGGTGGCATTATGCACTTTCTGAAGTTACACAATGTGTAGCACACAAATACAATATATGACGCTAATGCTGTTTCTGAGATATTTAAAGGTTTTGTCAATATTTTGAATGTTTTTAAAAGTCCGATTATGCGTTCGATGTGCACCCTCTTGCTCGATAACTTCCGGTCTGAAATAATAGTTCTATTCTGCATTTGGTTTTTCTTTTTAAAAAACGTAGGAATGTTAACTGTAGCATCGTATGGAGCAAATATATCTTGAACATCAAATCCTTTGTCAGCCATTATAGAATCCCCCGGGTCACATGACTGCGGTATCGTACTTCTTTCAATAATTTGTCGGTCACTCGTTGACCCACCGTACGCCGGAAAAATATATGACACCAGTCCTGCCGGGGTTGCACCGATCAAAGCTTTGGCAGTATTTCTGTTCTTATAAGTGGAAAAAGTTGATTGTTGAGCTGTTGGAAATTTTGGCCGGCAGACTGGAAATTCAGTACCATCTATTATAATTCGGGTGGTGGAATATTTGGCCTTAAAATCAGAGGGGCTGTAAAATCGTACCAAATCACGTGAGGGACACGATTCTATTTCCTTCCACTGCAGGGACATGAAGCGAACCCAGGTGCAAAATATATTGTATACATCACTGGGAGAAATTCCGAACATTCTTGACAGTTCGAAGTTAGTTTTCCGTCTGCGTAGTTTTATTAATACGAGAAAGAATTGATTAAAAACAGATATGTTTGAAATTTGCCCATACATATAATTTAAACAGAACGCAGCTTTTCCCTACGTATGCAGAACGAAAGTTACTTTATCAAACGTTTCTAAGCCAGAATAATAATGGATGGCCTCATCATCTCGTTTTAATGCTTGAGGATCAAACATAGGGATAGCGGTGGTTTGTGTACATTTTTCTGCAGATGTTATATTGTCCGTCTGTGTAAAAACTTCAATGGGAGGAAAGACAGTTTGATCACTTGTGACAACTTCTTCAGCTCCAATCGCAATGTCGTTTTCCACGGAAGAATCTGGAAAATCCGTCGTTGCAAATTTTAGCCGACGCCTTACCAGTCGATCTCTACGATCCACGCCCGTAGCAGAAGTTTCTTTCGACCAAGGAAATACACTTGGCACAGCATTTTTTAACCTACTCGTAGCTGGTACATTTCCTTTAAAGAAAGTTATTTTTAAAGTTATAAGTTCCACTTAAATAAACAGCAAATCAGTGTGTTGACTGAAAGTATATGTGCTGGATACGACCCTGAAATCAGAGCACTGTGCTGGCATTATCAATGTCAAGGCCATTCCCCTTACTGTTTATCGTGGCTTTCTTGCTTCCATTCTCTGCCTTTTATTCCTTTAGTTTTGTTTTTAATTTGTTTCAAGTAACAATACATGGCATGCATTTATATTTGTTTTGGTTATTAATAGTTGTTTTATGTAAAGATTTCACTCACCTAAGTGTGTAATTTGTATGTAATCATCTGGAGTAAAATCTTCCTTACAAACAACACTGTATTTTTTTGGCTCAAATTTATCACGTTTTATAGCTTTTACCCAGCGTCGTTTTAGACTTTCTTCTTTTGGAAACCAATGTCCCCACGATTTGAGCATTTTGGAACAGAACAACACGTACTAGGCATCTTAAATCACAAAATAAATTCACTTTCAACGATAAACACACGGTTCTCAATATGGATGCTTCATGTTTGTTGGACCTAATCGCATTGGGCATGCGCCAGTTTCCATGGCAATACAGAGCTGCCCATTGTGAGGGATGCCACTAAGAAATTAATTAACTGTAATTGGCAAATTGTAATTGCTTACGTTCCGTAAAATGTCACAGAAAAAGGTAACAGAGGCCTTGGATCTGCCAGATTTGTTTTTAAAATCAGTCATACTATTTTGCAATGAAAATTTCAGCATCGAACCGAAGAAAAAATTTTCCTTTTTCAAACAAAACAACTTAGCTACAACTGCTAAGGTTTTTCGCTACCATGCAGAGAATTTACACTGGGAGTACAAAATAGTTATCCCCTCGTACCAGCTTATCAAAATAGAACTTGTCACATATGTTACCATATGTTACTGTATATCACCATATCAGCTGCATGACCGAAAAAAATTCCCTGACCTAATTGTCTTCATGCCAAATTCCAAATAACATACTAGCATCCCCTCCCCTTCCCACCCAACAAAACACACACACACACACACACACATACACATACACTTGCATACTGCGATCTAATGATAACTTTAAGAGCAGTAATATATAGTAAGCTTTTACAGATGGCAAAGTTTGAAAAAGTGGAAAGTTTGAATAGGCTTCACTGTTCGTCTTTTTTTCCTGAAATAAGACATAGCTTCTGCTACAGGCCTAATATATAGTGCACTGCCCTCCCCTCCCCCCCGTACACACTTTCTCACATACATGAACACCTGTTGATTGCGATCTAATGAAAACTGTAAGAGCAGTGGTATATAATCAACTTTAGAAGACAATACAGTGACATTTGAAAAAGTTTTCACTTTGAAGAGAATTTCTATACGTCTGTTCCATTTTTCTTTGTGAAATTAGACATCTGCCTCACGGGCGTAGTATACAGTACAGTGGCAAACGCCACCATCAACAAGGCTGGTCCACCAAGGACTCTTGAAATATCTTAATAACTGCTTGGGGCTTTCAGTCTCCTTTGCTAAAAATTAATAAATAAAACTGCCATTTTGGGCACAGAAATAGCAATAATAGTTAAAGAGAACTACTTAGTTTTTGTTTATGCATAGTAAACGATAAGAATCTTTCTCTTAGCATTTTTTTCCATTCCGATAAGATTATAAACTAGACCGCTTTCTCTACCAAGGACATACATTTACACTTGGAAGCTTAAACATTATGACACCTAAGACTTAAAAATAAGAATTCCTCATAGACCTATGTTATCAGTAGTGTCTCAATGTCACGTCTACAGAGTCGGGATTTTATTTACTTCCGTTTGTAACTCATTTGCAAAGTTGATTCAGCGTTTAGTCATTGACGTCTGTCTAACGTGGCCAGCCAGACGCTCTTTGGAGTTCCATAACCAACCAAGATTCATCGTTTATCCAATATCAGGTGCGACGTCCATCGAACATTATCACCCGAAATTATAAAATTGCTCATAGCCATTGGTGTTACGCCATAGCGCAGTAACCGCGTAAAAAATGGGATGTCATTTTCTAGCTAAATCCTTTGTCGAATAAGTCGAAACCCGAAAATGGCAAAATAAAATAAATAAATAAATAATAATGTAAATAGCAGAAAAGAAGTATTGAACTAAATCTTGAACTTTGTTAGAAAATAGGGATAACAAAATAAATAAATAAATGATAAAGTAATAAATGCAAAATCATTGCCTCTACTATGTTTACCGTATGGCATACTGCAGGTGTATTTTTTCTTTTTTTTTCACTTTCCTGTTTAACGAGGGACATTTTGGAACTGCATATTATGGGAAAGGCGGGAGTCAGAAGTGCCAAAATAACCAAACTCGATAAAATGACGTCATAATAACGTCGCGATTGAAAAGCAGGTCACCAAATATATTTTTGCGGAAAAGTGGCTTCATAAGGTATTTTACTCTTAATATGTAAATACAAACCTTCTCGAGACGATTAAAAAATTATTTACGTCACAGCTAAAAACTGTGTGATGATGGCGTCATAAATAACAATTTTAGAGGCTGGAGTAAGATCGTCCTAGGCCTCGGTGTTACGGAGGAGTTATGTGGAAACCGACAAAAAAAACAGTGTGAAAAGGCAAAAATTTAAAAAAAAACAGAGAAAGTTCCATAATTTCCAGCGGTTCGAGAAATCCTTGGAACTACGCCCCAAGTGTAAATGAAGATAGATATAAAATGCACAGTTGCCCACTCCACAAGTCTATGGCACACCAGTTTAATAACAACGCCAGAGATAACGCCGTATGCACAAACTCCACTAAGCTCCAAAGCAATAAGCTGCATACCTCACGCGCCGCTGTGATTATACTGTTATCTGCGGACAGCATACTGAATAGAAGCATAAGCGTTTACTATAATGTTGTGTTTTGCAGTGGACTTTGTAGTACTTTAGTACAGGAGGTTGGTTCAGCCAAAGTGCAAATAATTACTGGACAGTTAGCTCGACTAAGCTCGACTAAAAATGGCCTTGGAAATCCTCCGTTGCCAAACTGCTGTGATAAGAATGGAAATTTGCGGCTATTAGATAGGAAAAAGACGATATGGAAAAACCGCCATTATAAAGGGCATGAAATGGAAACTAGACCGAGGTCCGCTAAATATTTCAAGGTAATTATCAGCTTTATCCTGAATTGGAAGGTTAACGAAGTATATATCATACACAAATGATCAAAATAAGTTCAAAATCGCACTAATCCTTTTCAGGAAATGGTGAACTTTTAGTTGTTTACTTTGGCCATGACCGAGAAGGTAAGGACAGCCGAAATATCTCTCATGTTACCTTCTTTAGGCCATTGGTAAAAATAAGCTCAGAATCACTGTATCGCGTACCGCTTTCGAGATAATTTTCAACTTCCGAGTTTTGGCCTTGACCATGACCCACGAGATCAAGTTCAACGAGGTACCCTTTATATAACATCCTTTAGGCCCAAACGGCGGAAAATGTGCTCAAAATCACTCAAAATCACCAACCGTTTTTGAGATAATGGTCATCTTCCGGTTTTTGACCTCGAGCAAGAAAGAGCGGGTCAAGATCACTGAGGTATTTCTTATGTAACCCCTATTAGGCACGGAAAAAGGAATAAACAGCCAGAGAGTCTAGCAAAGCACACCAATTTGCAAACTTTATTTGCTGCTAAGAACTAATAAAACCGTTAAATATGTGAATTGATTATAGAATAAAACGAATAGAACGAAAACGGTCAAATTTAAAAGGATGAATTACAAACGGAATTTTATCGGAAAGAGTACGTTTTAATAAATTTTAGTTTATAAGTATGCTAAAGCACAATGCAGTCGACACACTGAAGAAGCGGCACTAATCATCATTAACAATAAATCCCAGAAACTAATTACTTATCTACTCTAGTGAAATCTTTAGAACAATTCAAGAAAATTACAATAAAACTTTACAGATGGAAGTTATTAGGGAACAACACAATCAATATTATTTATGTGTTTAAATTCAGTGTTCATTTGTTCATCGATAGAAATTAATTTCAGAGCAACGATGTCTATAACTGAACTAAAACACCCCAATAACTTGCAAGAAAATGAAAAAACCTTCAATGAGCTAATTCTTACCAACAATTCTTGTCCAGAAGTTGAAACTTTCGACCATGTAGATCACAGCATGTATGCCGTCATAAGGTTGATTCGACGATACACGAATGGTAAATTCATGTTTGCAAAATGCTTCTCTCTTAATGTTTTATCCCTTCCAGTGCAGAAATAAATAACACTATGACGTTAGTTCCGATTGTTTTATTCTGAAAATCAGGCCGAATTTGAACAACTGGAACCGATTAAATAGGCACTATATATATTCTTGCAAGATTAAAATGTCAATGATTGAGCTGCTATCTATGTTGTAGCTTTACGGCACTGGCAAAATTCAACATTGACGGTATTTTATATTTTTTGTCATTTGTTATCCCAAATGAGATCTCGGCTGTCACGTGTTTTATGTAAAGATATTCAGATGATTGCATAAGAGCTGTGTTGACATGGACTTTTTTAAACATTACTTTAATCCTCAGCGATAGCTATAGGCTATTGATAAAAACGGAACACTCTAAAAACGATAAATCACGCTGAAGAGAAAAAAATTGAATAAGTAATGCTGAGTAATAGCATGCAACTCATTAAGCAAATGCCGACCAATGACATGCAGCTCGTTAAGCTAATGCTGACCAATGACATGTACCTGATTTAGCTAATAATGACCACTGGCATGTATCTCATTTAGTTAATACTAACCAGTAACATGCAGCACAAAAAGATAATGTTGATCAAGGACATGCCGGAAGTTAAGCTGATGCTGACCAGTAGAATGTAGCTCATTAAGATAGTACTGATAAATGATATGCAGCACATCAAGCTAATGCTGACCAATGGCAGACAGAAAATTAAGATAATGCTGACTAATGATGTGCAGCACACTACGCATGCCGATCAATGACATGCAGCCCATCAAGATAATGCTGATCAATGAAATGTCGCACAATGAGATAATACCGACCAATGACATACAGCACATTAAGATAATGCCGATCAAGACATGCAGCTGTTAAAGATAATGCTGATCAATGGCATGCAGCTAATTGAATTAAAACTGACCAATTACCTGCAGGTGACAACATGTGTGGTATAACACTATTGATTCGGTGATAGAGTACGAATGATAAAATGCTGATTTCAAGACAGCTTTGGTTTGGAACAGGACAATTCCCCTCCCCAGATAATTCCCCCCAGTCAATTCCCCCCTGACAATCCCCCCGAACAATTCCCCTCGAGGACTATTCCCCCCATTCATTTTTATTTTTTCTTTTCTTTGTATTTCTCTCTCTCTCTCTCTCTCTCTTTTTTTTTAATTTTTTTTTACAAATTGTTGCCCTTTTTTCTTCTAACTGGAGTAATTGTCATTTCATTTCAACATTGTCGCAATTGCAATTTACATGCCTTATCCAAACCATTGAACTTTAAGTTGGCCACCTCAGTGCCTGCAAAAACGGTTTGTTACATGTACATCGGTCGGATCCGCCGTAATGTTCGCGGTGCACCTGGTTAAATTATGGGTGGCCGCTTGCCCGAGCCACCACGTTGCTGGTACACTAACTCTGCGCAGCGCATTTCTCAAGCAGTCCGCGACTTCGAAAACCGACAGACAGTTGACTATTTGCGTGGAACTGCCCACTACATCAGGTTTTATTATTACTATTATTATATATTGACAACTGCTTACACAGGAATGGCTTATGCGTAGGAACAATGTTATGACATCAGCAGTTCTGATTGCTTTATTCTGAATATAAAGCGAAGAGAAACACTTGTCACTCTCTATGGGTGATATATAAAATCTGGACGATTCATTTAATATGACTCTTACCGATTTATACAAACATTGCACTTTCGTTGATATATATTACGCTATAAACAAGGCAACAAGAAGAGCGCACCTATGTCTACCTCCAAATTTAACGCCACGCCATAGATTCTTTTAAGAATTTTTCAATAAGGCGCTGACACTATAGATTTTTTTGGATACTTCTCTCCGACGTGTTCACTCTGTTTGTGATAAGAATGAAAATTTGCAATATTTACCGCTATGTTGTGAAATATGTCACCATGCGTGTCTAATCAAACGTGAATAAAGGTATGGAGGCTTTGCAAAAGACGGATGAAGAAGCAGTATCACAACAAAGATTTTAATACTGCTTTACCTGAGGTCTGCAGAGAGTTGTTTTTGAATAACCCCTTTTTGGGCTATCTTATGCAAAGTATGCAAAGTAGAAACATTTCAGCTTAGCGTCATTTCTTATGCATGAGGCAGTTTGTAACTAAAACGAGCTTCTAACTTAAATGAACATGACGCCAATCCGCTAACTGTAATTTGGGAAACGCGGACTTTTTTACCTAACCCCCTCATTGGGTTAGGTGTGTTGATTTAAATGAGACTTTCATAGCAGTAGAAGGGACAGAAAATACAAATACATATTATAACATTAAAATATTATGGCAAAATAAAATTATTTCATCAAACCATTTTATCAAAATCCCCTAAATGAGGTGTCATTTTGTGCTTTACTTTAGTGCGATTTTGGTGATGTGCCAAGCACCCAATCTCTTTGTCAATAAGCTGATGCAAATTACATATCTTAAGCGTTAAAAAAGGCCTGTTGAACTTACAAAAAGGCACCGTCAACCTCATATTCGCACTGATACTGATTCAAAGTTCACTGATAATGATTCAAAGTGCAAACGCCCACTGATAAGCATTAAATGATGTGGCTCTTCTCAAAACTGTTTTTATGAAACACAAGTCCTTTACACAGATTTGTTTTGTAAATGACATCAACAGCAGACAGACTCCGAGATTGCTTCTGGTTAGATTTAGGCAGGCTCAAAAAGACCCTTGATGTTAGATCATGTGATATTATGGACACTGGTACATATCTTCACAGGCAGACGCATTTCTCTCTGAAGTCATGGAGAATAAGGTGAGTTCATGTAATCAACCTCATTAAGTAACCAACGAAACATGGACGGAATCAATAAACATCGATGTCCGACATTGCTCTATTTGAGGTATTCATCACAACGGTTCTTCTTAGGAAGAAGTCCGATATGAAGGGTAACAATGAACTTGCTTTATTACATCTTTCTCAGTTTATCGCTCAAGAGAAGTGTCGTATCAAGTAGGTAAATTTCCATCTTGATTGAGAATTTATAAATGAAGCCAGTGGACACACTGAAGTACTTCTTATGTGATATGTGACTATTGTTTCAGAACTAATGTAATATATTTGTTCACATTTTTATTTTGAAATATGATTTTTTTATGCCAAAAGCCATTGAAAAGTTTGTTCTGATATACTGACAATGACAAATTACAATAGCCTACTTCTTGGTGCAATTACTTGGTGTGTTGATTTAAATGAGACTTTCATAGCAGTAGAAGGGACAGAAAATACAAATACATATTATAACATTAAAATATTATGGCAAAATAAAATTATTTCATCAAACCATTTTATCAAAATCCCCTAAATGAGGTGTCATTTTGTGCTTTACTTTAGTGCGATTTTGGTGATGTGCCAAGCACCCAATCTCTTTGTCAATAAGCTGATGCAAATTACATATCTTAAGCGTTAAAAAAGGCCTGTTGAACTTACAAAAAGGCACCGTCAACCTCATATTCGCACTGATACTGATTCAAAGTTCACTGATAATGATTCAAAGTGCAAACGCCCACTGATAAGCATTAAATGATGTGGCTCTTCTCAAAACTGTTTTTATGAAACACAAGTCCTTTACACAGATTTGTTTTGTAAATGACATCAACAGCAGACAGACTCCGAGATTGCTTCTGGTTAGATTTAGGCAGGCTCAAAAAGACCCTTGATGTTAGATCATGTGATATTATGGACACTGGTACATATCTTCACAGGCAGACGCATTTCTCTCTGAAGTCATGGAGAATAAGGTGAGTTCATGTAATCAACCTCATTAAGTAACCAACGAAACATGGACGGAATCAATAAACATCGATGTCCGACATTGCTCTATTTGAGGTATTCATCACAACGGTTCTTCTTAGGAAGAAGTCCGATATGAAGGGTAACAATGAACTTGCTTTATTACATCTTTCTCAGTTTATCGCTCAAGAGAAGTGTCGTATCAAGTAGGTAAATTTCCATCTTGATTGAGAATTTATAAATGAAGCCAGTGGACACACTGAAGTACTTCTTATGTGATATGTGACTATTGTTTCAGAACTAATGTAATATATTTGTTCACATTTTTATTTTGAAATATGATTTTTTTATGCCAAAAGCCATTGAAAAGTTTGTTCTGATATACTGACAATGACAAATTACAATAGCCTACTTCTTGGTGCAATTTGTGGTGATGTACTGAACTGCGTATTTAGCGCAAATAAGGGTTGGACCACATCTGACATCAGCCACTCCGAGCTCCTTAAAAGCATTTTTTGCAAAAACATGAATAATACACTTACTTTATTATTCTTTATATATTGTTGCTTCTAATCAATTAATTAGTAAATCTTAGTTTTCGTAAAAGGTTAATTGATTTTGTGAATGCAAAGTTCTAGTTATTCCTTTTTTCTGTTCTTTTTATTTTGTAAACTTCAACCCCGACCTCTCCTGCTCCCTCCAAAATAACTCTCTAAAACTAAACTACTGAATATGCGAGTAAATCATATGCGAGGTTCTATCAATGTTTGGTTGATTATGGAAATCAACCACGTCTTCCTGCTCCCGTCATTTAGACGTTGTTAGAGCAGCATCATATAGAGACATCAGAATCAGTGTCTAAACAGTCAAAATTATGCGCCCGTCAAAGTTTAGTTTAAGTAATAACCTGCTTTTGGATATGTATTTTGATAACCTGCTTTTTGTAGCCAGGGTTCGAATCCCGCTCTTGGTCAGGAATCATGACAATTTGCAAAACCCACCAAGGATGTCGGTGCGCCTATATAGTCCTCTCATAAAAAGTTAGGGTTGCATTATTGCTAGGCATGTGTGCTAGGGATTTCAGAGACACTGTATGGGAAAGGCGAAGTTATAATAATTCTGCGTTAAAAATGTAAACAATCGTTATAGATCCATGTGTGCGCACATTGTAAACTGGTTTGAGCAGGTTACTGGACAATCGGTAATAAACCACACTATTATTAAAGGGATCGGTGGCCGAGTGATAAAAGACGCTTGCCAGCCATGCAGCTGCGGTATAGGAAAGCACATTATTATTATTATTATTATTATTATTATTATTATTGTTATTATTATTATTATTATTATTATTATTATTATTATTATTATTATTATGCAATGCAATACCATTTAGTTCACAGCCTAGCACAATAATCGCAAACAATCAAGCATAATCAAAAGTTATGTCTCTAAAATGATGTCGGACATGCTATAATTTATTGGAAATATATAAAATAAGACATAAATTGTTTATTCTGTCAGTTCGTGTGTGTAGTGTAGTTTTTGACACGGAAGAGTTTCCATTTCAAATTCCGGCTGACAACATTTTATACCAGAATACAAATGAAAATTTCCCTAACCCTTGAAACAAAAACGTTTGCATAAAAAATAAAACGGCAACATTCAGTTAGACACGTTTTTGTAATGACACATTAAATCTTATCTTGGATTCTCCACCAGGAAGCCATGCTAAAGACAATGACCGCCCTGCTTTAATACACATTAACTGTATACTAAGTAAACGAGAAATATCGTTTTATGAGTTATGCTGATGTCAGTTCGCAATATATACTTCTATGACTGTTTCAGTTTCCCTTGTGGTATATTTCTTAAGATACGTGAGTGGGTAACAAGGATTGTACTTGAAAATTCCTGAGAACAAAGCACTGCTTATGACTTATGGGCTTATTCATAGAACAAAAGTTCGCTCTTGATGATCTAACACATTGTCTAGTCATTGTGTCTAAGACGTTAAGACATTCCACTGCATTGGGGGAATTTCACTGCGAATTACATTAAACCAATACGGTTGGTATTAATTAACTCTGTATGAATTCAACAATGCTGACATGAAATATGAAATCACATATTTCTTTTTCACTACACAAGAGGAAATTACACTACAGTAAGTGTTATATATCCACATCAGATGACAGAGGATGAGACGAGACGGCACGACGAGGCGAGACGAGACGAGACGAGGTTTTCTGACTGCATCAAACTCTCATTTACGTACCGAAAAACACCCTAATTTTAAGTCCAGTTTACTCAATGCAACGAAAAACATACAACTTCAAAAACTAGAAAATAAAAAACTCAGAAAAAAATAGCAATGAAACTATCGCATACACACTGTGACTCCGAGCAAAACTTCTTGGTAAGTAAGAAATTAATGCCCTTTTGCAGCAGTTTCATATGTCCTACGCTTCAATACAGCATATGCTTCAACGAACAGAAAGCTGAACCCAACTGGTTGGTCAGGCATTGCTGAACAGTCTACAAGCAGGGTCCTTGATGAAATGCAAACATAATGCCTTCAGTTGGAGTAAATTCTGTTTGTTAATTTTACAATGGCACTCAAAATCATATTAAAAATTGTCAAAGAAATGCTATATTCAATACAGCACTTTTCCTTATCTTTTTTGTGTTAAACATATCCTTAGTTCAATTAATCTATATAATGCAGCACAGACAAAATCAAAACCGCTCTATATAATATTATGGAATTTACCAATGGGATCTCCCTGTGCATTTCAAAATATAATCATTTTAGCATCATGTTTTTACTCGTTATACCATCCAGGTAAAAACCGTTCGATAATACACAATGAACACAGTTGTGTGATATAAAAAGTTGACAATTTTTACATTTCACGAAATGTTATTAGTTTTAATAACTACGAACGCTCGATGAAATCTTTTCCACGCATTTGCCCCCCCCCCCCCCACGCACACATCTATAGAATAACAACAAAAAACAATGTAAACGAACTATTCATCAGCGATTTCATATGCTCGAGAAAGACAACAGAACATGCAACTCCAGCAGTTTACATGTTTGACACAAGTAACTCACAATAATCATATTTTCAGGACTGTTCCAGACCAATTATTGAATATTGGAAATACGGAGAATATGATTCACAAAATTTGGTCAGTCCACCGGATTAATACAGTGTTTGAGAAGCTCGCTTGAAAGGAATACGTCCCAGTCCAACTCTGGCTGGTCACATTTTAAAGGAGCCTAAAATGAAATGTTAACAAACTCAGAACGTAACAGGACCTGCTGTCTTCCAATAATAAAAAAACAGTAGGAGGTATTATACTTACATGTTGAAAATTAGCATGATTAATAGCTATGTTCATTGTAAAGCACAGTCTATAAATATTCTTGTTATTACATAAGCTCTGAGTGAATGCTAGCATGAAATATAAAGTTCCTTTTGAAAAGAGGAATTTTGAATGATATTTACTTCGTGTTGCATAGTTCCTTTAGCAACACGTCACAAAATAATACTATAGTTAGTATCATAGAAATCGTTGTTTTTTTCGAGATGACGGCAAACGGTATGAAACGAAACGAGGCGGGGCGAGGTTTCCTGAAAACGTGACACTTAAATTCCGATTTCACAAAACATGCATAAATATTGCATAGATCAATTCTATACCGGTTAATTCCGACATTCGGACAGCAGCGCTTCATTTATATATCAGCCAAAGTTAGAAATTGAAACGCAAATTATAAGTGTGAAGTAATAGTGAACATAACATTAAGCCAGTGTAACTCAAATTCCAGCGTCCATGGCCAGCACGGTTCTTTTCTCAAAACTGAGCTGACCTCATTCTGCAAGCCCAGTGTGCTTTATGCATCTTTCGATTATCAGTGAACAATCAGGATCTGTGCTTAAATGCATTCAGCTGGAATAAATTCTATATTCTGTATGCCATACGATATTAAAATTATAAGATAGGAATTAAAAATTCTGAAACATCTGGATCGGAAACATTCCCTAAGATCAGGGGCCATCATTGATCACTCCCTGTATTTCACAAACAAACGTACACAGAGACTTATCATTCAGTCAAACCAATGAAGGGAAAACAATGTGGCCAAGATACTTTTAACGCTTTACATCATGACGCAATCTGGTCTCATGCGAAGCTTGAACACGCGATTATCACATGTAAAAAAACTTCTCGTCTCAAAACTGACCATTTTCTATTTCGTGGAAGGCCTCTTGGAGTTCACTTTTAGCTTAAATAATAGTCGTTGCTCTATCGAAACTTAGCAACGAAATGTGACTTAAAATAAAACGCCTCAGCGTATAGATTATTGAACCAGTCCCCATTGAAATCAACCGTTCTAGATGAAAGACATGCGATACCAGCTTTGCTTTTGCTTTGACAAAAAGTAACCTACAAAAGGGAAGCAGTAAAGCCGAAACAAAAACAAAAGATAATCTTCCATTTTCGCAGTATGACACCACTGAATGTTCTCCAGAGAAAGGAAAGGAAAGTAAAGGATGATGCTGCCAAAAGGCTTAGATCTTAAAATTATCTGAATCATTGAAGAGCTATATCTGCACTCTAATTGCGCTTTGGTAATAAATGTAAGCTAACAGAATGGTTTTAAGTTGATGTAGGCGTAGGTCAAGGGAGCAGTCAGTTAGCACCTATGATAGAACTCACATCCTCTATTAAAGAAAAAAAACATCGTTGGACTAACGGTAGAATACGTAGAAGTGTTTCCATTCCTAGCGTAGTATCAGACTACACATCGGGCGTTAAAAGAAGAATTATCCTGGCTGTATGTGTATCTGAACGCCTGAGAAAGC
Organism: Protula sp. h YS-2021; assembly: GCA_949752745.1. Classification (NCBI taxonomy): domain Eukaryota; kingdom Metazoa; phylum Annelida; class Polychaeta; order Sabellida; family Serpulidae; genus Protula; species Protula sp. h YS-2021. The sequence continues at coordinate 97,969,330 of OX457025.1, read as the reverse complement.
TCATCTTGGAACAGAAGTCAACAAACAGAACACTCAAGGCTAGACTCTGTCCAACACTAATTATTCCCATTGCTATTTATGCCTCAGAAAGCTGGACGCTAAAATGCCAAGGGCGTTAGAAATCTCGAGCTGTCTGAGATGAGATGACTCCGGGTAATCGTAGGAACTATTCCAAGTGACAGACTGAGTAACACAAAAATACGCCTTCTGGAGAAGACCAAAATACCACCAAAACCGGCTAAAATCAGAACGGGAGAAGCATGAGCCAACAACAGAACGGGGAGAATAAGGGGCCAACAAGTCTGGGCAGCTAATTCAGGTCAAGAATATTCTCTGTGTGATCTAACTTTAAGCATTATACCTCCACCTTGAGGAAAACCTGTTTGTGGTAATGAACCACAAGGAGATTACCAACATGAGGAGATATAGGGAGCACCACAGAATGTACTCAACTTTCTGATAGATGCGAATAACGTGAACGACCACCAACTCAAAGATCTCACTCTCTGCTGTTTTCTGTCTGTTGGATTTACTGACATAAACAAATAAATTACAAGACGATGTGTTCGGCCGCTAGAAACTTGAATATAAGGACGCCGCAACACAAGACTCAAGGTAACGATGAGACAAAACGGCTACTTCTAGCCACATCGAATACGTCACATGTTGCTCTGAAACTCTATGTCATTTTGCGGTAGGAACTGCAGTAGTTAGCTCCATACAACCGTAACAACCACAATATCTACAAGGATTCAGTATCAGTAAACTTCACACACCCTGTGATCTTTCTCAGTTCAGACCTATCAGCAAACAAATATGGCAGAATAAGCTTGCCAATAATTGCACATGATACGATGAATCTTAAAGGGTATAAAAATTGAAAAGTTGCTTGATAACTGCTTATAGGTATCTGACTTGACACACAGTCCATAAATAAAGTGCTTAGGAGAGGTACTCCGTCAAAAAACATATCAACCTGTATCTCTGCAAGAACGGACTTAAGCAGGGTGCCTAGGTAGGTATTTGGTAAAAATTAACTGTTACAATACAACTATACAATAAACTAAAATTTACACTAAACAAGAGTAACATCCGTTCCTGTAATACAGATAGCAACCTGTTTTGTTATGCAGAAAATTACGATCTGTTCTTCATAATCAGTAAAATTTTGCTATGGGCCAAGCTTGCTCTCCGAAAATAAACACACACATTTGGTGTATACGTGCTTCCTTTCTTGTGTCACTTTAGGCCACCAGAGAAATCTGATGAAATTTCGTTTTGTAAAACTTATAACAATGTGCCATAAAGGGACTTGGACATATAGCGAGCTTTATAACCCAATACAATAGAAGACTTTCTTTCTTGTAACTATACATACCGTGACGTAGTTGGTATCAAACACTGCTTCCATGTTTACTTGTAGCTGTTCAACTGGCTCTACACAACACCATGCTAACATTAGGTCTATAAGGGTAGTATACTGAGATTTGTTTTCTGGAATAACGTACACGTTTGACCTAGACTGTTGCAAATGCCCTTGAACAACCGATCCATTATTGACACAGTCTGTAAACTGTTCCGACAATAGCAACCAATAACACCATAACTTGACATTATAACTTGACATCATAACTTGAGAACTGAATGAGTCTTTGGGATCGAGTTTTAATGCAGCAACGATATCATGGCTGCCTGGATTATGTTTTTATGATAACTTTAACAGACTTTGATTCTGCCACAAAACTCTGAGATGATCATGCTCAGGACAACAATGATCAATTGCACCAGCAATATCCCTAACCCAGTACAGTTCGTTAGTCATTGTGAAACTATATCTTTCTCAGGCGCTAAAGCACGAGTACAGTTATAATCTATTGCAAGGTCAATCTCATCATCGTCAACAGACATCAGCAAATACTCAATGCGTCACACGAGACCACTCCTGGACCACATATAAGTAAAGATTCGTGAACGATCTAGTAGAATCACATTTTGAGTTTCGAATGGGGGTAATGCAATGCCAATAGCACTGTCAAAACCCTGTCAAACCACTAACCTCTCAACTAGAATTCTGGCTGTTTCTGCAGGCGTGGTAAAGAGGCACAGGTAGACCTCAGGACCTGATACATGCAGATTAAGTACTGGCAAGAAAAAAAGTGCCCTAATGTTTGCTTGGACGAGTGCTATGGATCTCATACACAGGCAATGAAACTGAGCTGAGACTCGCAAGAGCGGTACAACATTACGAGCGAGAACAAACGATCGAGCATAGGGAAATATCAGAAATCCAGTTCGGAGATTTGGCTTTAAGATATGGCTGAGCATTATTTTGCAGAGCTGCGAGGTGCTCTTTTATCACATATATCGCATTTTAATCTAAATTTACACCTTTCTTAAAGATAACGCGTTAGCAAAGAAGCCTAATGTCACTTGGGCTTTAGAGCCAAAACCACTCTATCTGCTTTGAGTTGAGAAATGACTTGCATTTGTCTAACCAACGCATTTCTTGTAAAAAAACATACTGGTGCCTTCGTTGAATCCTAAGGACGTAAATAATTCATTTGCAATATTTAATTCTATAACTTCACACAACTAGAGAATAGAAGAAAATTTTCCTTATCGATCCTATAGTCACTGAGAGTTAGCTTCTAGCGAGCAAACCAATTTGGATATTTCACTTTCACTTTTATCTTTCACTTATCCCGGGAATCATCGAAGAAATTGTGATTGGCTATGGACTGTATGCCTATATCAATTGACTCAGAAAATCTTAAATTTTCACTTTGTTGGTCTTTAAAGCTTGTTGTCATGCACGACAACATTAAATTAATTACCAAAAATTAAAAAAATGACATAAACGGATGCAGGATGTAACGTTTCTGTCTAAGTTGCTCTTCAGATTGTGGAGAAACTGTTCCTCATGAATGCAATTGCAGGACCTTTACAAATCAAACGACATTCTAACACCTTTCCGAGACACATCTCTATCAAAATCGAAGGTACAGTGGTTTATGTGTTGTAAAGGGAGAACAAAGTATACAAAGACAACATTGATTACAATTTTTAACATCTCCATCGTATTACCAATCAACATTACCTTAAAACATCACCAATATCTTCTCATTCAGAAAACACAAAAAGATTACTCAAGCCTGGAAAGCCTGGAAGAATAAGAAACTTTGAATATTAGTCTATTGTCTATAGTTTATTTCTTAACAGCTCTGTCCCCGTAAAAGGAAGAACAATGCGAGAAGTAGCCACACTTTTTGTTAATGATAGAAATTTTATTTCAATTTCGTTCTGCTCTTCCAGTTACATAAATAACAGAATAACATACAGATATAAGCAGAATAACTTATAAAATAGGCGTCATAACTTATCAAGCGGGCCAGTCTTGAATTGATCGATAATTCAGAAATGAAGTGAATTCATTTTCTGTATTACTAGCGCACCCTATTGTCAACATGTTAACCCTTTAAGTTAAAGGTGAGAATTTATTTTATAGCCACAGTAAAGTACAAAATTAAAAAAAACTGTTACCTGGTGCAAGTGACAGTTGTTCCCCTATGCACTGTACCAATTAGTAGTAGTATATGTTAAATGTATTAGATTGCTTTTAAACTAGCGATATTTGTTGGAATTTATCAAACAGTCAGTTTTATAATTTAAATCCAAAGTTTCTCCCATATACAGCGCTATTTCTGGTATAATAGAAAAGCAAGTTATGTAGTCATGTTTTAAAGTGTTCTGGCTAGATATTCTCATCACGCCGCCTTTTATACTTTGAATCGTATGTCTAGTTCGTTGTGTTTCATTTCCAAGTCAAAGGACTGTTCATAGTTGATGACTTAAAGTCCAAAATATGATATTTTCGATTTCCTCTGAAATTTTATAACCAGTCTTACAACATAAGCCTGATTGTCTACTTGATTTACTTGTATTTGTATTTCTCATTATAAGATGAATCCTCGTGAGCTCTTACGACATTTCCCACACTCTCAACTTTTTCATGCGTTTAACGTTTATTACCGCTCCGCCTGCGCAGAAATTTACATCGTCGAGCAGAGATCTGCGGCACAAATGGCAGCGAATGAGCAGTGTGGACTTCCTAAAGAAGGTGACAACCCACCAGGTAGGCTGCCCAAAAGTGTAGCTGCACGGGATCTTTGAGATCCAGGAAGGGGGCCAATTTGGTCAGGTTCCCCAGCAAACTGGGTAATGTCATGCTTCAGGGCGACGCCGATCTGAGTGCGGATGTCGTTTTAACAATGTTCCGAAGGAATAATTGTCCTCCACCGGGTTGGGAAAACCGAGATTACGATGGAGTATCCTTATAGCTTTAAGGTAGCGCTTAATGGAAAAAGGCTTGAGCGAGCGGCTGAGCAAAAATCGTGCTGTCGGCGAATGCGGATTTGAAATATTCCGTTATCTCGCAGCCCAGTTTCTCCGTCTGTCTGACTGCGCTAACGCGAAGATGGCGTGTGGCAAGAGTAGGATAAAAGTGGGGGTTTCAAAACAGGAAGTGACGTCATAATGACGTCACGTGGTGTTTTGATAGCCCCATGGGGTTTTTAAAACAGTGACGTCATATTGACGTCATATTAACGTCATATTGACTCACATGGTTGTCGTATGGTTGTCATATGGACGTCACATGAACGACATATGAACGTCATAATGACGTCACGTGGTGTTTTAGTAGCCCCATGAGGTTTTTAAAACAGTGATGTCATTGTTTTAGAATCCCCATGGGGCTATTAAAACAGTGACGTCATATTGAGGTAAAATGGTGCTTATCATGTAGTTATCATATGGACGTGATATGGACGTCATCTAAACGTCATATGAACGTCATATGAACGTCATAATGACGGCTATTCATATGAACGTCATAATGACGGCTATTCAAACGGGGGCAGCCAATTTTTTTTTTGTTTTACTTTTTTTTAATTTCATTCTCAAGCCAGGGTATTTTTAACCGTGACGGCAACTTTTTTTTCTAACTCTTTCTCCACACATAACACAGCAGACGGTCAGACGGACAGAATTAGCGTTTCATTTCTCAAGCAGGGTATTTTTAACCCAGACGGCAACTCTTTTTTGCTTTCTCAGACAAGCAGACGGACAGAATTAGCGTTTCATTTCTCAAGTCTGAGTATTTTTAACTCAGACGGCAACTCTTTTTTGCTTTCTCAGACGGGCAGACGGACAGATGGGGATATAAATCAATGATTTATAAACCCCTTTTCTTTTTTAAAGCATTTCCCACAGTCTCGTGCATACTAACACTGACAAATTAAGCGTTTCATTTCATAATAATGGGTGGCCGCTAAAAAGCGGCCGTGGAGGGATTTTTTTGTTTCTCCGCCAGCTGTCACTTCCCCTGCCGCCGCTTCACTTCTCGTCTCTTCCCCAGTCGCCGCTTCCCCTACTTTTACCACCGGCGCCGTCGCCGTCTCCGCCTCTGCCGCTGCCGTCATCCTCCCTACAGCACGCCCTCCTCCTATGCGCTGCTACCGCGGCCCTGTGTGACCTGAAACCTCTGCCCAAGACGTTACAATAATGATACTCCGGCTTTAACGCCTCTGGGCATGTCTGTTCGTGCACTCGAAGAGATGCTCCTGCCGGTATTCCAAAATGGCAGAAGTCGCAAAACTGCACATTATCAGCCGTATCCAAAAACTGCACGATATCCTGGAGGGATGACTTTTTGGTAGAGCCATCCTCCTGTTTCAGGTCAACCAGTTCCACGGTGCAGTCATTATCGGAGGGCGACTGCATGAGGCTGAAGTCCATCTGTGAGATGTCCGTTATACTGGCGACAGCGGCTGCTATCTCGTCCTCAGGAGCTGGTGTCACTGTCTCCGGCCTCGTAACTGTGGCGCTGGGAAGACGTCGCCCTTTGACTACAAATTCTTCCGCCGGAACCTTCTGGACAGTGACATCAGCTGCCCTTGGACTCGATATCGGCAGAGTCGTCAGCGTCGACGCCGTGGTTGTAGCAGGAGTCGCCTTGACAGAGGTCGCCGCCGTCGTGGTTGTCGCTGTGGTCCTGGCAGGAGTCGGTCTGGCTGGGCTTGCTTCCCGGCAGGGCGGCTGGTCCTGGCTCCTCTCAGGGGATAACTCTCTCAGTCGCTTGTGGCTGTCCTCCGCCGCCCTGCCAAACCAGTTGAACTGCTCTTCTGGTCTGTTCCTAAGCAAATCCCTCCACTTCTTATGAAGGCTTGGTACTCCACATAGATCTCTTCCCAAAAGTTGACGTCTTTATCAGTCATGAAGTTCCGCCTCCTCATCTCCTCACTAAAGAATTCCTCTTTGTACTGCATTTTTGTTTCAAGCTGTTGTCACCTCATTGATCAAAAGCAGACTGACTGCTTACAGTGTAGGGCTGCTATTACCACAGTGCCCCCCGGCCCACACCGTGAGCCCCCCCCCCCCCCGGCCCACAGAAATGAGCGCCCCCCGGCCCACATGAGCCGCCCCCCGGCCCGCAGTCTAACCAAGCCATTGCGAAAGCAATTAGAAATGAGCCATTTTCAACCCAGAGACCTCTCCATGCATTGCGACCATATATAAGCAACAAGAAATCTTTTTGTCTAGTTTTCTCACTTTCTAACCAAGCCATTGCGAAAGCCATTCAAGCTGATCATGCATTGAGATTCTATTAAGCCAACCTATTTTTAACATAGAGAACTCTCTCTCCATGCCTTGCGGCTACGACAACCGAACACACACAGACACACACACAGACACACACACATACACACACACGCACAGACGCACGGACACCCATACATTCGTTTTTTTTAAATTTTATCCGTCTCCACACATACCAAATCACAGCAACAACTGTTTTTCATGTTTTCTCACTCTCTTACCATTGCAAAAGCAATTCAAACTGAGCATGCATTGAGATTCAATTAAGCCAGACCATTTTTAACTCAGAGAGCACTCAATGCATTGCAACCAGGCAGCAACAATCCATCCTTCACACATGGCCCCCCCCCCGGCCCACAGAAATGAGCCCCTCGGCCCACAGAAATGATTCTTGCCACTGTATCTATACTATGATAGAGTGAGGGAGCTGGTTGATGGCCCCCCGGCCCGCAGACGTGAGCCCCTCCTCTCGGCGGATACCTTTTAAGCCACTGGCTCACGGCTCACTGCTAGTAGTATAAAAACGTGGGTTCGCGACTCCTATGGCCATTGCATTGCTAAGACATGGAGTCGTCTCGAAAAGCAAATTCAGCTAGCAATATGGAAATTGATAGCCTGTTTGGCAATAAAGCAATGGCTTTTACAGATGCAGTTTTAACTGCAGAGGAGACTGCTGCCTTCCTTAGTACACTGGCAGAAGCTGAAAAAGCCTTGGAGGAAGCATTAGGGATGCCGTCAGACGTGTCGGCAGTACAGCAAAGAAAGCCTGAGGAAGGTGCTCCGCCAGTACAGCAACCAATGCCAGATCCTGAGGGATCTGACTACCCGTTCTGGGTAGCAAATGCGCTTGTCAATGGTAGTGCCAAACCACTTAGCACAAAGTTAAAGGCGCATCTAGAGCATCTTGAGGAAGAAGTGATCATGTCAAGCGATGACGACAATGACGACAACGATGGCGGTGACGGCAATGATGACGACAGCGATGACGACAACGATGGTGACAGCGATGGTGACAGCGATGACGATCACAAGCAGCTCAAATCCAAATTTGAATTGAGCAAAACTATTCCTGTTACTGAGGAAGACGACACACACTGTTGAAGCAAAACTTTCGAGCAGTGACGCCTCTGATCGATTGCAACATTTTATGGTGTTTATGTGAAGAAGACTTTTTCGACCAACACACATACATGTATCTAACGGAAGAAGTGAACACTGTCATTCAGCTTATCTACATGCTAGAAGGAAACATAGAGCATCTTCCCGCGTCAGAGCCACAGTTCTCCGAAGCCATGACCCGACCTTTCGTTCAACTTATTAGAAGTCTTCATGAGGAACTTTTTAAGACTTTATGTCTACCGGCGTCAAAGTGTGTTGATGAGGATCGCGATTCCAAATGCGCAAAGGTCATGCTACATGGCTTCAAGTATCTTGAAGAACGTATTAAGGTATATGATATGATGGCCTACCTCTATGAAAAAGGACATTTCACCATGCCAATGCTCTTCAAATGGATAATTGGTAGTCGCAAACGAGGAGACTTTTTAGTGATCGTCATGAGACAATCTCTAACAGACGGTTTGCCAACAGCCTTTCTGGATGGTTTCAACGAGATCACTCCGCGATTTTGCAAACATCTCGTGAAAACATATATGTAATGTCCATATAAAAGGAGTGAGGTGTTAAGTGCAGTCATCATTCAACGCACAGCCATGGAGAAGACAAGCAGCTTTAAAATTAGTGCAAACTTAACCATTAGCGTGGAGCATGGACAATATGGATTATTTATTCGAATCAAACGTGGAGAGAGATGGCTTGCTTTATCATCATCCTTGTGGAAGATTGTGTGTCTGAACTTACCAAGATTACGTGACATTGGCTTCAAACTGTACTTAACGCAAACGAAATGGCTTGAAGTCATTTCATACTTGGGCATGCGCTACGTGAGTTTTGTGCAAACATCACTGCTTGACGGGAAAGAATACAAGTTTTACATCAACATGAATGATGGTGAATGGGAGACATTGCTTCAGGAGATGAATAGCATTAACTCAACCTTATTGCCATGTACGGAATGTCATGGCAAGAAAACTCCTATCAAGCTGCAAAAGGGCAATCGGATGAAAGTGTCAAAGTTGTCCAAGAAAAGACTGGCTGAAGTTCAATTGGAGAATATGGATGTGCAAAATAAACTTGGACTTACATGTGAATATTGTGGTGCTTACGGATATGCTGAGAACTATGATTGTCACTGCCACAAGTACAATTGCAAGCTGTGTGAACCAGACAACTTCTGCAACAAGTGCGGCTCACTAACTGTTTCTGCAGAGTAAGACTGAGAGCCATTTGCTTACCAGCTGTCATAGTGTGCAGACGTGTTATATGAATATGTGAAAGATGGATGTAGAAACATGTTTCAAGGAGAAGTATGTGGACTACATGATAAGTGAACTGGCACGTTTTGGATCTATTCATCAACAACTGCAGCACTTTGACATTTATTGGGAACTTGCTCATTCCACGTTAAGTGTACCAAACTTACGTGAGGATTTCATCAAAGAGTGTGTGTTTTCAAACATTGACGGAGCTGAGGAGTTTGATGTGGAAGCAGCATATCACTTCGCTCGATTTGATCCAAAACTGTTCGATGAAGTGAGAGAGTGGTTAATCTATATTGCAGTATTATGACGGACATTACATTGAGACAATATATTGTGCAAAAGACATTGGGAAGAAATGTTATTAGCTGTAAAAAAGTTTGCATGTTTAGTATGTCTTGCTTGTCAAAATGAAGAGTGTTTAGAACATACGTGTCATTCTACATGTGTCTATACATATTGGAATGAAGCTAAATATTACATTCATTTAGATAAAGTGTTAGATAATGCAAATCAACGTTGTGAAAAATATGGTGTAGATGCTATCACACTTGATGAATTAAGTAGTTGGTTAATATACATTGTGAAGATTAGTGGACTCCAATTATTCACACCATTGTATCAATACTTGATTTGTAAGATATGTTGATTGAGTTGATAAAATAAAATTTAAGATATGTTGATAAAATTTAAGATGTGTTGATAAAATAAAATGCAAGATATATTAACAAGTGTTTATCATTTAGTGTTAACATGTCGACGTGGAAAGACTACTTAACCAATATTTACTTTAAACCTGGTCAACCCGGGGCATTTGCTGATCCTCACAAACTTTATCACATATTAAAAAAATGATCAACCAGTCACTCATTCACAAGTGAAGAAATGGTTACGGGATCAAGATGCCTTGAGTTTACTACAACCTGTAAAATACAGGTTTAAAAGGCAACGTGTCATTACGCGTGGAATTGATGACATGTGGGATATTGATTTAGCTGACATGGGAAACATAGCTTGCTATAATGATGACACCCACTTTTTATTGGTTGTCATTGATGTGTTTTCCAAATATTTATGGGTGCAGCCAATACCTAATAAATCACATACCAGCGTTATAGAAGCCTTTCAAAAGATTTTTCATGAAACACAACGAAGACCACGAACTCTCACGCCTAATAAGGGAACTGAATTTAAAAACAGATGGGTAAAAGCTTTTATGAAGAAGGATGGAATACATGCCTATACGACAAAGAATGAAACAAAAGCCAACTTTGCTGAGAGAGTCATTCGTACTCTAAAGGGAATGATGTATCGATATTTCCTACATAATCAAACGTATCGATATATGGACATTCTTCCAGACTTAGTGTATAATTACAACCATAGACCACATGGCTCCCTCCCTAATAAGTATGCTCCTGCAGATATTCGTAAAGACATTGAATCGAAAGTGTGGAAGTATATGTATGTAGACAAATTGAAATTAAAACCGAAGAAGAAAAAACCCTACAAATTTAAAATTGGTGATCAGGCTCGCATTTCTCACATAAAATATGTATTTCAACGAGATTATCATATAAAGTGGACGCAAGAAGTCTTCATTATCACACATCGTTGTAAGAAGCAAGGAGTACACTTGTATCGTGTGAAAGACTTTTTGGATGAAGATATTGATGGACATTTCTATGAAGAAGAACTACAGAAAGTGACAAAAGATATTGAATCAGTCTACAGAATTGAAAAGGTTTAGAAAACACGAAAAAGACGAGGTGTTAAAGAATTGTTTGTGAAGTGGTTAGGTTGGCCAAAGAAGTTGGGTGAAAGAAACAGATATTCGAAAATGAAGCAGCCATTCACATGTTTGGTCTCTGGACCTACAGCTAGTGGTAAAACTTCTCTAGTTAGAGAAATTCTAGAACAAAAGTTAATTAAACCCTCTCCAAAAACCATTTTATGGCTCTATGCAGCAGATCAGCCTTTGTACAAGGGAATGAAAGGTGTGGAATTTTACCAAGGCATTCCAGATGACATTGAAGAGCGCTTTAACCCAAAAAAGCCAAACTTACTCATCATTGATGGCTTAATGACCAAATGTCATAGTGATGAGTGCATGACACGTCTCTTTAGTGTTGGTAGTAGTCATCAAAATCTAAGCATTATTTTTATTGTGCATAATTTGTTTCATCATGGTAGAGAAATGCGAAATATTAGTTTGAATACACATTACATCATTCTGTTTAAAAATCCCAGAGACAGTCAACAAATAAGTACATTAGCGCGACAAATGTATCCGGGAAAATCTCAATTTCTCATAGAAGCATATCAAGATGCTACCAGCAAACCCCATGGTTATTTATTCATTGATTTGAAGCCAAAGAAGAATGATCGACTACGAATTCGTACAGGCATTTTACCAAAAGATACACATTACTTATATGTTGATAAAGTAGTGTATGAACAAGAACCAAGTCACTTGACCATTCGCAGCCAAGATGTCTAAACGTATTCAAGCGAATCAACCTTTTCTTCACTTGCTCGCACGCAGCGGGCCTAAACGACGTAAATCCTTGCTACAACAAGCTACTAAGGAGGAATTAACTAGCTTGTTTGAAATTTGTTTGAATAGATTGCGAGGCCATTTGCCCTTAAGCTCATAAAGATATAAGGAATTCAAGCGTGAACGTCATACCCTACGCACACTGGCAGATAAGAAGATATCACTTCAAAGAAAAAAGAAGTTGGTTAATAGAAAGGAGGATTTATTGGAGCTATTGCTAAATTTGCATTACCTTTGTTAGCTCAGTTGCTGTTAAAATGAAACATACTTTGAAAATGGTCCTCATTCCTGAATATGAATATAAAATGTTGTTAGAAAAGAAGGGAAAAGATGTTGAAATCAAAACGAAAGTGAATAAACTTTTACGTGGAAAACGAACTCGTGAAAAGGCAATAGAAATGTCACAAGTTCTTGGCCGTCATTTACGAACAATTCAGTCACAACAACAACGACAAAAGTCTGTTACATCATCCAATGCAGACAAATCAGAAAAGTCCCAACAGTTTCTAAACCATGTTCAGCCTATCTATCACGTAAAACTTACGCAACTTCTGGCAGAAATTAAGAAATATGGCACGAGATGGACAGATAAAAATGAACTTGTTTTAAAAACGGGTACTGTCATTACAAATTCCAATATTATTGATTTGTTGAAAGAGGCATTGGTTTGTACAAGAAGAAAAGAACGACGAGAACCACCACATGGTTGGAAGCAGTTTATTGAGGAAATTGTAGACGCTAATATTCCAAAAACTGTTTTTGACAAAAAGACAACTCGTGAAGATATTACAAAAGAGATACAGCAGCGTCGACAAAGGTTGTTTCCAGAAGGATGGGAACTTTTTAACATGGATTAAAGAGTTATGGTGTTGTTGTTGTAAAGAAAATGGAAATGAAAATACTATCCCTGTAAAAATTAGGTGTGTTAGTGCTTGTTGTCAAGGAGAAGTAGTAGATACCAATGTAGATCATGTAGATAGCAATTTAGACGATAATGTAGACAGTGTAGATGACGAATGTCAAACATGAAGTAATGTATAAACACATCTAGTCTATCTACATCACATAAACGATTTAGCTGTCATGGAGTCAACAAGTTTTTATATTACTTTACCCAGCAATGCTAGTATGAACTATTATCCTACTAATAAGGCTTCTACTTATCAAATTCGTATGCCTCGAACCATCTATCTGAACGGAAAATATGAAGTAGCCTTAGCTGAAATTCAATACCCACACACATGGACGACAATGAGACCAGGAATAGACTATACACTTCATTATCGATCATCATCAGAAGTATTTTATCCAGTTACTATTCCATATGGCTACTACAGATCCATACCTGAAAAATGTACTGCAATAAATGAAGAATGCAAAAATCTATTAATGCAAACCCTATTCAGTTAAGGTATGATAAAATTAGTCGAAGAGTTCATCTTGTTTTGAGAGATGACTATGATATTGTCTTTTCTACTGGATTAGCTGAGATTTTAGGATTTAAGCCAGATAAATGGTATAAAGAATCCGGTTCTGCTGAACATCAATCGGATGTGAAACATGGATTTCATACACTTTATGTGTACTGTAGTATTTGTGAGCCACAAGTAGTTGGGGATTATTATGTTCCTTTACTACGTTCTGTTCCCATTAAAGGAGATGATGGTGATATTATTATGAAAACTTATGAAGAACCTCATTACGTCCCTGTAAACACATCCAAATTTGACACAATAGAAATGAATATTAAGGATGGCACAGGTCATAATGTTTCATTTCAAACTGGGAAAGTCATATGTAAACTTCATTTTCGACCAAAAGCATTATGAAAGCATATACACACGATCCGTCTGCATATCGCCACCATTTTCTTCGTCAAGTGGGTGGGGAATTACCAGGATTTAAATGTGCGCGAATACAATATGGAGATGGTATTGGTTCAATATTGGGATCATTGGCTCGCAAAGCTATTCCACTGCTTAAGGCATGGGCTAAAATCGTTGCACCGCATCTTAAAAAGGCTGCAAATGATGTTACAGGCCGAGTAGCACAACGTGTAATTGGTAATGTGTTAGGAGGACAAAAGAGAACACAACCAGCAAAACCTGTCAGAAGGCGAAAGGCAGCTAAACGGATAACATCAACAAAATAAAAGAAAGATATTTTTTAATCATGTCTTTAATTCATAATCATTCTTGTGAATGTAGTCTTTCTCCATTAGAATGGTTTCGCATACCACCAACGCAAACTGCTGTAGAAAAAAGTTATAATGTTGACTATCAACCACTAACTACCATTAGAGAGGGTGCTCCAATAGAATTTTACATTCCTGCGAGTACAGAAGAATATCTAGATTTAAAGAATAGTAAACTTCATTTGTATGCTGTATTTTAAAGGTTGATGGAACTCCATGTGATGTAGATGATAATGTATCATGTATCAATGATTTGTTTAATGGGTTATGGTCTAATGTTGAATTATTTCTAAATGATCGATTGATTTCACATAGTAAAAATACCCATGGTTATACCAGTATCATATCTCATCTCATTCATGACTCGGAAGAAAGTCTTAATTCTGAGCGCTCTCTGCGCCTCATCTATAAAGATACTGCTGGGTCAATGAATAGTCATGAGGTGAAAAGACCTAATCATGAAAGATATGTATCAGGGTTTCATGTCAATGCTGAAGGTGGTGATCTAGCTCAAACAGGAAATAATGGTTTACATAATCGTTATTTGTATACACGTCAAAGCCGTGAGTTTACGCTTACAGGTGGTTTAAGGGTAGATTTGTTTGAGCAAGATCGCTATCTTCCCAATGCTATTAGTATGAAATTACGTTTACATAGACAAAAAGATGAATATGTATTAATCGCTGCAAATAATAGTTATAAAGTAGAAGTGAGAGATGCGTTTTTAACCATTCGCAAAGTGAGGGTTAGTCCAGGTATTCAGTTAGGACATGCAGATGCATTGATGAAAACTCCTGCTAAGTTTATTATTACTAGAAAAGAATGTAAAGTGTTGGCCATTCCAGCAGGATTTCAATCTTTTGTGAAAGATAACATCTTTTTAGGTCAATTACCAAAACGTATTGTTATTGGACTGGTTCATAATGAAGCCTTTGCTGGAACAGTATTGAGAAATCCATACAATTTTGATCATTTCTTTCTAAACTATACGCAACTTTACATGGATGGTGAGCCAGTCCTATCCAAACCTCTCAAACTGAACATAAATCGAGGCAAATATCTTGATGCTTTTGAAACTCTTTACAAATCTTTTGATAGATTGAATGATGAGAAAAGTTCCATTATAAAACGGGAAGATTGGTCTAGAGGTTATGCTTTATTTTCTTTTGACTTAACACCTGATTATGATGGTGATGATCATTATGCCCTTATCAAACATGGGAATTTGCGACTAGAAATGAATTTTGCTGGTGCCTTGCAAAATACAGTCAATGTTGTAGTGTATGCTGAATTTGATAACATTGTTGAAATAAGTGCAAATCGCAGCATTCAATTCGACTATCAGTCATGAACACGAAGCAGATAGAAGCCATCCTGTCCCATGATGTTGCGACAAAAGACTTGTTTCAAGGCGTGTTTTCCATGAACCAGTTACGATCTTTACAACGCGGTGCCTATGTTATCAACACAGACGATCATCATGAACCAGGAGAGCATTGGGTGGCAGCATATTATGACGAAGACCCTGCAGAATATTTTGACTCTTATGGACTTTTACCTATAGACAGTCGTTTGAATAAGTTTTTAAAGTTTTTTTTCATTTATAATTCAGGTCCATTACAAACACCCATATCATCTACATGTGGATTTTATTGTGTGCATTATATAATTCAAAGAGCTCGAGGGCATAGTCCTTTTGAAATCATTGATGTATTAAGAAGAAGTGACGGTGATTTTGTTGTAAAGGATTTTGTATATAGACATTATAAACCATTATTTTATTGATGTTATATTAGTTGTAGTAGTTAAGTTGTTGGTAATTGTTAATTTTATTATGGATATTGTAAATAAACAAGACAGTTTTATACAACATTCTTTTTTATTGTGTTATACATTATTTACATTTTAACAATTATTTTACATTAAGCTTTTATTTCACAAATACATTCAATACAGCGATAAACACAAGCCATTCATGCCAATCTAAATTAATATATGCATCATAGACATTACACCCACGTTTGTAAATGCTATGAAAACTAGCATAACACTGTCCATTATCAAACTTTATTATTTTAACATCCTCGTGTTCAGACAGTTTCAGTTCATATCCATGATCATTCATGTCAATGTCTATCACCATAACACACATGGGATGTGTCAGCTCAATGGACTTGGTGCCTCGCACGAGTTGCACTCCTTCCTCTTTGAATTCAAGCGTCAGGTTCTTTCCAATCCAATGCTTGTAACAGAGCGTACCATTCCACTGTGTTGAGGTTGATGTAGTCGTTGCATTCTGTAAGCTCGTCATATTGACGAAATCGTACAAACACGTCTAGACAGTTCTCAGTCACACGCACTTCTAAATCGTCTGAGAGTATTAGGAGAAAGTCAGGTATCCTCAACTTCTCCAGGTGGTCTTTCAACATAGACTGATCGTCAGGTGATAGAATGATATACTTTCCAAAATGTTTTAGCACAATGTCATCACATAAGTTTCTCATATATGAGAATCCATATGTAATGGGTTCATATTCCGATAAAAAGTCTTCCATCTCGTTCAACAGCCAGATCAACTATGAGCTGTCTCCTTATCTGCAAAGACGGTTTTTATGCTCGCAAGATGGTGAAGAGTTGATGTTGTATAGCTTCTAGGAATCTTAAGACTGCGCGCCAATTCTTCATATCAAAGTGAATCAAATCTGAATATGGAGTATCTGGCACAACTCCATCATAATCCTCTGGATAATCCTGTAAACGATTTCTCCAGAATCTAACACATATGTTAGAATCATGTTCAGTCACAAACACTTCAACTTTATTTTCAAGTCTACGTTCAAACCCATGTTTAAGTGGTATGTTTTTAAAGACTTTCCACACTTCAGGTTTAAACCGATGATAACTTATCTGAGAACCTATTATCACTTCATTCCTCTCATTTACAGTAAGGTAAACACCACTGTTAAACATGAGTGCATTCATGATGGTTATACCTAGTTATGAGCCGCCTTCTTGTCTTCGAAACCTTTTATCCACTTCTTTCACTTGCTTCTTCAACATTTTCCATTCAGGTATTGTCAGCAAAATTCCCTTTTTCGTAGGACGGTTTCTTCCAGTACCCTCATCTCTGAGGTACTTGCGAATGTTTACCACTCCTTCATTGCTTTGTTTCATAATCTTAATATACTTTCCATTTCCTAGAGAAAGCATTCCATCCTACGACTGAGGTGTTGGTGTCGTCTCCACGTTCAATTTCTTGATGGTGGTGGTAGGATTTTTCACTTTCAAGTCTTTGACTGTATCTGCAAGAGTATCCATATCAGTTGCAAATCTCTTACGTCTTCCAAGTTCCATGTTCACGCTTCAGTGTTCACACCTCAAATAACTCTTACGTTGGAGGACCTCCCCCTTTTTTATACCACAGCCTTGTAATGTCCATGAGCTAAGGTGGAATAGACATCATCCAATACATATCGCTTGTCGTCATATGGGGAGAGGGCTACTTTCCTAATCTTCTCCGAGAAAAGTTGGTGACTATGACTTCGAATAATGTGTGCTGTAGCCATCGTTTGAGTTTGGTTGAACAAACTGTCTCTATACTGCGCATGTTTAATGCGTCTTTGACAAGCTCGAGTAATGCCTTTAGGTGTATGTTTTCTTTCCTATCACACAATAAACTATACATTTTCGGTCTGAGTCGAACAAACTCTTCAATGGGGATGCCTGCCGTCTCATCCTTCATTTTTCCTAGCACTTTTTTGTTTACTTTGGAATGTAGGAAGTGGTCTGGCGGATAGTCACTTGTGTCGAACAGGTCAGCATCTTGCTGCATATCCTTGTAGATATCTTCCGTTTCTATATCGTAACATATCTCTGTCGGTGTCGCTGAACAACAACTTGGCATTGGGATACTTGACCATGATGTAGTTGTAATGAAAGTTGAACATAAGCACTTTGCTGAGGTCGAGAATGGTAAAGCCAACTTGAATGGGTTTATCCAGAAGCAAATCCACTTTGCGCGAATGTACAGCAGTCAAATCTTCGTTGAAAATTTTGAATTTATGGAACGAAGGTTTGGCTACGAGTTTCTTGAACCGCTTTTCCTTGTGAACAAGTTCAACATTGATTCGCTTTCTCACATTTTCCATGGTTTTACCAAACACAGAGTTGTTCATCAGTTTAAAGAAGTCTTTCTCAAACGGGTTCTTGGCCAATTTTCTCTTTTCCGTGTTCAAGGTAATGTATTTTGCTAACCATTTGCTCTGTTCAAACATGATGGCGCGATGTACTTTGGTGACTTTCAACCCTAGTGAGACGTACTGTTGTAAATTCCTATAATGAAGTACATATTTCTCCTTGTCAGACAAGTTAGGAATGAGCTTTTCACTGGGTTTGTCTTTCATGTTCAGATCTTTCCGCAGCTTCTGACTGTGCTCAGACAATTCTCCAACTTTGACACATTTCCGTTCTGGAGCCACTGGGCAGTGATTATGACGATCATGGATTGAATGTGGGTATTCTAAATCCACTTCCAAAATGAATCCAATGTCATCATCTTCAGCTACATCCATGAAGTCGATGGATTCTGGCTCGCTCACACACATAAATCCTTTTTGTGGTATGCTTTGTGACATGGCCCAGCCATACAAGTTGTTTGCGTCGAGGTACATCGGATAGTTGTTTGGTATCTCAGAATTGTAACCTGCTACGTAGAGGTTATTTGCTTTCGCATACTTGTGTGTGATCACAGATATTCTTCCACGTATGCCTTGCTCAACCATTTGGTACATGTCAATGTCATTGATTAATACTAACTTCACCTTTGTCGCTTTTAACATTGCATCCCATGACAGTCCTGGTGCTGTATAGTAGTGAGCAGGATCCAATTCATACGTGTTGAGGCATACTTGACGAAAATTTTCAAACACGTCAGCTAGCAGTAGCACATCTGATTTCAGGTACAGGTCGTGATATTCGCCAAATGTGACACAGTTAAATGTATCCCACACCTTCTGCGCATGCGCATAATCCTCATTACTAATGTCCCCTTCGCTAAGCTGACTATAAAACTTGTCCTTTGATGGTAGCTGTGTTTCAGCAAAATTGGATGGTTCGTCCACGTAATCGTATGGGTATACTCCCTTTCTCAGCAACAAATCTTGTTGGTCACTGTCGTGAATGTGAGAGGTCATGTTGTAGAAGTTATCTTTCCCTTCTTCCGCCAGGTTGGATACCAACTTCTGTAGAGAGGTACTCATGAACTGAAAGCTGTCTGTAAATTTCAGATTGCTCATGGTGAACGCAATGTATTTCTCAATGGTGTTGGGAATGACTGTAATCGTTTCACCTTTAAATTTCCCAATTTCTTCCATGATTAGATGACTGTCATAGCGTCGCAAATTGTGGAAAAACACAGGAATGATAAAAGAATCTTTATCCCCCTGCTGATCTTTTCTAAGTCGGAATTGTAAGTTGCATTCACTATGCGCTGCTCCGCGATATTTGCCATTGATATGGTCATGATCTCTCACACGATCTGCTCCTAGAGGCTCATGACAAATGTAACAATCAGTGGCGTTCTTGAAATTCTCTTTGTCTTCATCAGTCATCACCATTTCCTTTGACTGCTCTAAACCACGTACAATACGATCACGTTCATTCACCATATGGTCTAAAAAGACTTTCACAGTATTGTCTCCTCGATACACAACTGGTGCACGTGTGTCGTACTGGCTCACAACCACATAGGCAAAGCTGTTTGGACGATGATGTTGATACTTGTCTCCTTCTTCATGCTTTTGTGTGAAACATTCAAAGTCAGCATAAATCACAAACGGTGCTCGCTGTTGTTTAGCCACATTCTTGAACTTGATGAAGGACTCCTTAGGAAATGATAAACGTTGCGCTCCATACTTGTCACAGACTTCATGATTTTTATCTAAAATAGCTTGCCGTACAAACCCGTGAAGACAGTTGAAGCAATAAAAATGTGCAAACTTATGCTTTGAACGATAACTCATAAGTCTGCCAAAAATTCTTGATGAGGCAGTAATGCCTCGTCTTGTCATTGCTAATCAGAAGTAAGTTGATTTCTCTCACACTGACGTTTCGACTAAGTTGTATTGGAACAACTACATCTTGTTCATATCCAAACACGTTGATGGCTACACCATTCTCCTTTTCAAACTTTGGAATGTCAGTAATTGGCGTTGGAAATGTCATACCCTCTACCTTTAATTTCCTTCTCAAACGGCTTGTAATGACTTATCACACCTCTTGTTTTCTTCACTTTATTCAGCAGTGGAATAAAACTACTCGCTTCCAGAGGCACCAACGTAGCTGTGTGTACTTCAATGTACAGTATGTTATCTAATACCCAGCCAGAGCCTTGTCGCTCATGTTCATCAAACTTAGTAAATGATTCTTTATAGGCTTCTGGCAAGTTCTGTTCAATATCTGCTGGATTGTATGCTGTATATGTTGGACTGCTGATAAATGCATTATTCACTTGTTCTACCATAACACCTTCAGCATTCGCTGTCAGTTTCTTGAAACGTGCATGCACTACAATGTACCATTTCATTCCATGGTTTAAGATCACCAACAAATGTGCCTTGATACGGTTCTCTTGCTGTCGCATTTCAAGCAGTAAATCCGATCCATCCTCAGACTCAAACCGTTTTTCCTGCGCGTTTTCACCAAAACTAACCCTTCTATCTCTCCCTACTTGTCCTGTCTTTTGTTTCTTTGAAACATGTTCTTCATGAAACACATTTTCCATCTCAGGTGGTTTACATGCATGTGCCTCATAAGTATCCATAGATGGAAATTTGACATTGCATTCCATACACTGAACTTGACCGTATGGCCAAATTTCCTCTTCTTCCATCTTTTGTCTCTTTGCTCCTTTCCCTTCACGAGCATGTTTCACTAAAGTTTTCATCTCAGATTTGCATGTATGTTGCAAAAGTATCCATAGATGGAAATATGACATTGCATTCCATACACTGAACTTGACCGTATGGCCAAATTTCATCTTCTTCCATCTTTTGTCTCTTTGCTCCTTTTCCCTTCACGAGCATGTTTCACTAAAGTTTTCATCTCAGCTTTGCATGTATGTGTTTCAAAAGTATCCATAGATGGAAATTTCACATTGCATTCCATACACTGAACTTGACCGTATGGCCAAATGTCATCTTCTTCCATCTTTTGTCTCTTTGCTCCTTTCCCTTCACGAGCATTTATCACTAAAGTTTTCATCTCAGCTTTGCATGTATGTGTTTCAAAAGTATCCATAGATGGAAATTTCACATTACATCCCACTGAACTTGACCGTATGGCCAAATGTCATCTTCTTCCACCTCTTGTCTCTTTGCTCCTTTCCCATGCTCTTCACGTTCCATCTTAGCTAGTTGTTGTTACGTCAACTGCTGAAACTGAAATGCTGAAATGTAATCTCAGACATCCCCCTTTTATACACACTCATACATAAACAGAATTTACGTTTTCATTTCATAACAGAGGATGGCCCTTAAAAGGGCCGAAAGATGTTAGTAAGTTGGCTCTTCCGCAATCACACTGGCATCTGTAAAACTGCTCCATAGTGAAAGGTCTTCTCGAGCACTTGAACGGATGAAAGTTGTAATATCCGAAGTTTTTGCGTCGCACCGCACCACCAACAGTCTGTGCATAGCTCTTGTCCATACAATCTTGCAGTAAACTTGTACCATAGCAAACCACCGCAGGTTTTGCAACAGTAACGACGTGGTGCATTGTGGTGCACCGGGCAGTTGTGTGGTTGTCCTGGATATTCTATCCACACCCAACACTTGTACCATTCTGTCGTTAGCGTTACTACCCTTCCGTTCCGCATCACTGTGATTGTACAATTTGTTGACATCTTGCTGCTTGGTTTAGGAAGTGTGGCATTGAATCCCTACTTTTATACTACTCTGCACTGGCAATCATCCGCACATTATATGCTGGCCGGAGGGGGTCCTTACTTGAGTTGGCCGCAGGGGGGGAGGTCCCACACTCTATGCAGTCAGTCTGCTTCTATCACCTGGGAGGGGGGGGGGGTCCTTACTTTAGTTGGCAGCGGGGGGGGGGGGTCTTCACTTGAGGTGGTATATAACTGCTTGTCATTTCAGTTCAAGTTCACAACCGCTTTGCAAGATGGAGTGCTTTTTTGCTTTGAACGATATGCTTACTTTGAGAGGAGTGAGGGAGGTTCAGGTTCCAGTTAATCTGCCGACAACGCCGCCAGAGCGATTTTTCTACTACCAGCTGCTACCGGACCCAGCCAAAGCCGAGGTCCTCTGTGTTCCAATCTTCTTTGACCGGAGGGTGACTCTCGACAAACGACTACGGGATATCGAGGCAGGAAATTACGAAGCGGCCTTCTTTAGATCAACGATGTTGGGGGTAGCCATTCCATCGCGTTTGGAGGAAGAGGAGTACCCGGCCTGGGGAGCGTACTTCCTACAGCAAGACCTCGATTATTGCATTGGATGCGGCTGCATGCTCTCCTCGGACCGGGTACTTGCAGAATGCGGCCACCAGCTGTGCATTTATTGTGCAGCGATTTGGACCCAGCTGACAGCCTTACATGACGATTACACAATACGGTGCTTCAACTGTAACCAGCGACTTCTTTCTTTTCAATGGCCAGCAATTAACACAATGCGCCAGACCTGTGCAGGATGTCGTAGATATTTACTGAGTCCGGTACCAGCAGCAGCAGAAAAAACCTCCCGGCACTTTTAAGGGCCACCCACTAATACGAAATAAGCGCTAATCATATCATGGTGTTAGTATGTATGTGTATGCATGAGAGTGTGGGAAATACTAAAAAATAAAAAAATTAAAAAAATTAAAAAAAATTAAAAAATTAAAAAAATAAAAATTAAAAAAAAAAAATTAAAAAAATAGAAAAAATAAAAAAAAATTGCTGCCCCATTTCACCTGTTTGAATGGCTGCCCCCGTTTGAGTGGCCGCCAACTATTCCTATCACGTCATTATGATGTTCATATGACGTTCATATGACGTTTAGATGGCGTCCATATTACGTCCATATGATAGCCATATGATTACCACCATTTTACCTCAATATGACGTCACTGTTTTAATAGCCCCATGGGGATTCTAAAACAATGATGTCACTGTTTTAAAAACCCCATGGGGCTACTAAAACACCACGTGACGTCATTATGACGTTCATATGACGTTCATGTGACGTCCATATGACAACCATATGACAGCCATGTGACGTCAATATGACGTTAATACGACGTCAATATGAAAACCCCATGGGGCTATCAAAACACCACGTGACGTCATTATGACGTCACTTCCTGTTTTATCCTACTGGCAAGCTACGCTTTCGCAAAATGGCGTTTGCCAGTTTTTTCGGCCGTGTACTGATATAACGGGCAGAGATATGGACATAAAACACACATACAGATAGTTGTGTTAAAATTAACGAAACCAGCGTGTTGCACGTTGAATGACATGTCACCACTCAGAGAACGACGGTACGATTTGTGATCAGCCTGCCTGCTAGAAATAGAGCCCAACGTTCGATTGCTAGCTCTTTGATATTCATGTGTTCTTGGGCCAACTAGGGGAAACAGTGCCCAGTTGCGGTGCAGCAAGTCGAGCATTGTGCTGACGTGCACGAGAGTGGCGATACGCAGGGTCGGTTAGGGTGTGGCTTTCTCTATTGCGGTAATGCTGTCGGCCTAGTGACGTCATAGCGTGATGACGCGGTGCATGGCGGGGCGTATGACGTGCTACCCAGCTGAGCTTTCCTATCGAACTCTGGAGATCCCTCTTGGAAGCTCGTCTGAGGGGGGTGGGCAGATGCCCAGTGTTGGGCGGTGTTCTGAGTTTCTGGCAGCTTATCCTGTGGGATGGAGAGGGTGCACTCCGTGGTGTTGATGGTTACCCTAAGGAAGGCGAGGCACTCGGTGGGGAAGACGCATTTATCCCAGCTAATGGAGAAACCCGGGGATTCGAGGTGTATACGACGTTTCATTGCTGCTGCGGCATCTAGGTAGGACTGGGCGAGATAAAGAACTCGTCCAAGCAGCAAATAGCTGCTTTGATTCCTTGCCGCTGTAGCATCCAGCAAATACTTTGGTGATCTGGTGGAAAATTCTGACACTAAGCGAGGCAGCAAAACGCAGGCGAGTGTCCACCATTTAGGTGTATTGCGAGCAACCACTGAATTTTTACTTTAGACTGGAAAAGTGCTGGTAAAAAGTACTCAAACTGGAGTGGCAGTAGGCGGATTTAAGATAGACTTTATACATGAAATATTCAAGTGCGTCACATAGGAAGCAAAACTATTCACGGATCGTGGAGGAGACAAATGCTCCTTGGGACTGCGGAAATTGACGACATAATTACAGGTTTCGTGTCCACAATGTTACATCTGCCCAAGGACAGTTCTTTTTGGATTTCCGCTTCAACTTTATCCATATATTTCATTTTGGCTGCAAGGGGGCTGAGAACGGCGCGTTCCTATTCCTGGCGGAGGTACTCCTGGTGGTCGTTTGGGGCACTTGATGCACGTATTAGCGTATCTGCAGGTATGGCTGGTGCAGATTCGACGGCAGTTGAAATTTCTGTAGATTTCTCTACCTGTTGCATCGCGGGTCCGGTGCGGCGTGGTCTCTCGCGGTGAGACTGGTCCCTGACCTTGAAACAAGTTTCAAAGATACAGACGCCTGATGATGGGATTGTGCTGTCACATATCCCCAAATTTCACGGCGTAAAGGTTACATCCATTGCGGGCTTGAGGCGTTTCCAACTGTCCAAAGTAAGCGAAAATCTCGTGAATGCGTGCATGCCTGATGACTCACTGTTGTCAGGTTGTCTCCTCGGGGCTTGAACGCCTTTCTGGCTGTGCTGGACAGCACCAGCTTCGAGTCTCCCTGGGCCGACAACACTTTTTCCTCAACGGAGAGTTTTTTTACATGCAGACTTGCCGGTCAACCAGGAGTCGTCGTCAGACTCGGGCTTATCCTTCTAGGACTCCGGAAAGGCTGGTCAAGATGTCCACCCTCGGAAGGTTTCTCAGCGTGATTGATGCGTCCTGTTGGTCTTCGTTTGGCGCGGCTTTGGGCTGGAAAGACGAGAAAATGCTTATATCGCCGTCGCTCTTTTTACTCAGCTCAAATACGGCGGCTAGTAGCATCTTTCGTTGCGACAGCTTGAGTGTCTTCATTATAAACAAGACTTTTCATATGGAAGAGGTCGTCCCGAACCAGAGCCTTAACTTCTCTTCAGTTCAGAGGTTTTTAGCCAATTCTTGTCTTTCTCTGATCCCGTTATCGATCGATTCCTGATCCATTTTTAAAAGGCAGGTTTACTGAGTGTTTAATGCTGTTATCGCGGCTGCATCGCTTGAAACTGATGGAGAATTGGAAGAGACAGCCCTTGTTTTCTACCACCCCCTGACAAAGAGTAAACATGCAGTGTGAGGAAAACAGTGTCGTGTCAAGCCCCAAAGCAAGCACTCTGTATCGCTTTAAACATACATAAAATATCTTTCATTTAACTAATATTATTCATCTGAAACTAAGAGCTAAAACGATTTCAAATTATATAATAGTATTACAGTTAAAAGACGAATTCAAAACTTCTTTGGAGACGTCATGTTATATTATTAATACAAAAAGTATATTTAACGTTCTGCCTCTGCAATAATTTGATCAGCATAATTCAGCATTATGTATTCAAGAAGAATTTTTTCCAATTAGGAAATGCGTGTGATTGCTTTAAGTGACAGAAGTGTATCTATGCCTTTAATGAAGCTTACATGTGATTCGAATTGAAATTCAAATTAATACTAAAACTAAAACTAAAATATTCGTTTGAGCAAGTCATAAAATAATAACATATGTAAAACATCTTTAGTTAAGGCTTTTGTTTATGTAATCACTTTATTCTTATTCAGGAAATATAATGCTGGGTTTAGTTTCAGGAAAAAAGCTGGTTATAATTTGATTATCTAAAAGCATCGTATTGGTTTCGTTACGCAGTCAGTCAAAAAACTTATATCAATTTTACAATCCTGTCTTTTTTCTTATTCATGGAGAAACACTTTTTGAATAGTGATTTATGTCGGAATGCCAATGCTGATATGTGTAGCATGTTTTCTATGACTGCAGTAAACATTCATTGTTAGGTTTTCATTATAACCAAGATTCTCAGATTGGGCATTGAGTACAATATATAACTATGCACTGTCTGCATTTAGCAGTCAGAGTAAAAAGAAAAGAGTAGCAAGAGTAGAAAAGAAAGCTAGCACTTGCAGCTGTTGCTATTTCCCAAAATGAAAAAAAACGCCCAGTAAACTCAGGTCACAACCAAAAGCTTTTTAGCTGTGACTGCAACGTCCAAATATCGTCATTTTGTAGATGCGTGAACGATCAGTTGCGGTACCTGCTTGATCTTAAAATAAGATCTTAAAATTGCTCACGGGGACAGGAAAACATTGAGAGTACGATCATTAAATCACAAACCCCCCCCCAAAGTTTTTCCTATCTCTCTCTCTCTCTCTCTCTCTCTCTCTCTCTCTCTCTCTCTCTCTCTCTCTCGTAAAAAGAAAAGTAAAATGAATTCGGAAATGCACTATATTTTGGATTCCCTCTCGGTTGGTCATTTTAAAAAAGACTCAAGGAAGAAGTGAATCATTTTTTAAATATGGATCAAAGTTTAAAATGTATGTGTCCGCAATTCTCATTTCTTCTCATTTAAATTAATCTCTGTAGACATGAAGAGTTTTTATAATCATACTATGATTGATTTCAGCATCGCTTTTGTCAGGTTTTTATCTTAATGTATTACAAACACGCATTCTTGATGACAAATTTGACAATTTATTTCAATTTTGCCGCCACAGCTATGAGCTAGAGCAAATTCCATTAGCAAAAAGTATTTTTGGAATGCAAAAGAAATGTAAATTGAAATTCATAACATGATGCTTTACGTTCGGCTTTAGCATCAATTAAATGAACATGACATTAAATGAGCAAAACGGCCTTCATTTTATCAGGACATGCATGTGATTGCTATTTCAAATACAATTCTCTGTAAATAATAATCGTGGAGCGTTTATAGCCTAATAAATCGTAGTTAAACAGCCACATCCTCAATGCCATCACTGGGGTCATTCACTGCATCGTCTCTTGCCACATTCTCTGATCAATTTTCTATCACTGCAGGGCTTCCAAATGCAGCGTTGAAATTTCTATGCTTGTGTCATTGGAAAATACTTTTTATCATGGACAATTTATTGAGTAATTCACAAAGCAATTTATGCATTTATATAGTCCTGCGACCGATTACTTGAAATTCCCACTGATATTTTGAGTGCGAATGAAATCACATGCAGAACAGGAACGAGTGTATATTTTTGCACTTGATGCAGTGATGATGGCTGTTCACTTAAACATGTGCACAAAGACAATGCATGAAATGTGATTCAGAATGGAAACCACAGTGTACTGGTATCAAGTCAAGAGCTGGAATCTGAAAACACTCAAACAGAATGAGACTTGCAAAAAATTTAGATTTAAAGTAAAAGGAAAAGCACAAGCAAAAAATGTTCACTACCGATATATTTAGTAAGTGAAAGGCTCAATAATCATTGAGACTCGATTTAGCACAAAGCATTTCTTAATTAAGATATACTTTAGGTCTAGATCAGTCCGAAGGGTTGTCTTAATTTATAGTTTCCATTCTACATAAAAATGAGGATGTGAAGCTGTAAAATACCCATCGTCTTAAAAAAGATACAGTCTGTCGTAAAACGCATTTAAAATTTATGTATCGAAAGTCAGTCAGCACCCAACAAATGTTAGGCAAAAAGGTTAAAACATACTTAAACCAGTGACCTAAACCGCCAATAAACTTGAAGTTAAGTTCAACCTAATTTTGAATCGATTTCAAAGTAAAAATAGAGGATACGGGTAATAATTTAATGTCTTCTATCATCTTTTCAATGCAAATCATAACATGTGTATTGATTATTATTGAACTAAAGATATTGTAAAAATTTATTTGACATATAAAATCACGCATAAAATAGCAAATAAATTTTCTTTGGATATAAAATATTAGCTGTAAAGTCGAAATTTTGAGTAAAAAAGAAAAAAAATAAAACTAAAAATCTATCAAAATAACAAACCGCTCGCAAAATGCTGGAGTGCAAATGATATTCTGTACAATTACATCAAAATGTTGCGTTTTCAGCAAATATATTACATTCAGCACTGAAGTCAAAATTATCGAGACCGACTTTTGGTCCCGATAATTTCTCGGCCCCGATAATACCTATTTTAGAGGACATTTGGTCTTTATAATGCCTAGATAAAAGATATATATATATATATATATATATATATATATATATATATATATATATATATGTGTGTGTGTGTGTATGTATGTGTGTGTGTGTGTGTGTGTGTGTGTGTGTGTGTGTGTGTGTGTGTGTGTGTGTGTGTGTGTGTGTGTGTGTGTGTGTGTGAAAAGAAACGAGACTGATTCTCCGGGGTGCAGTAAATCACAAAACAAAACCCACTTGTAAAGCCCAGTCCAATAAGTGAAGAAAATAAGGAAGGGCATACTACAGAAAAGACCCTTTAAACCATATTTTCCTGCTAGGGTCTTCAAGTAGTTCTTTGAAAAGAAGTTTTAATTTTGCCACTAGGCTCAATTACGATTAAGTATACAGCTAATTGCTCCGTCAATATAAGTTAATAGTGTCACACATTTATATGTGTGTAAACCTATTGCGGCTTGACACACATTAAGGAATTGAAAAGTTCACTAACATATTTTCTGCTTCACGTTCCAATTGGAATTATTTGGGAGAAGCATAAAAAAGCAGTCAAAGACTGTGTCTTGTTGTCACATTTCATGCAGTAAAACATGAAGTGGTGCGAAAAGCGGTTGGTATCTATTTTTTTTTCTTGACAGTGATCGGATTTCCTCTGTCATCTTCTCCACTGGCACTACGGGTGCTAGGGCCACAAAACTTGGGAGTTAGATAGAACTTCCTATGAACGTGCGCATGACACTTTTTATTTTTGCCTTCGATTTCGTTTTCTTGTTTAAAACGCTATGTGAAAAGAGTGTATTTTTGCAAGTAAATGCGGCCCATTTAATGCACAGCACAGAACACAACACAGTTGCCCAGCTTCATGCGAGCTCTCACTGCGTAAATAAATAACACCGCGTATACCTGATCAGTCAATAAAATCTTAAGTCAACAAAAGCTAAACAATACTCGGCTTATAAGACGTGTTCAAGCTGTGTTGTTTGCTAATATGCTTAGCTGGTATTAAGTTATCAATCTATGGAGTTTTTTCTTGACAGTGCGGATAATTTTGGCGGGGGCCATGGCCCCCAGTTTCAGAAAATGCCTCCCCTCCCCTCCCATAAATTTTTCGATGGGGCCGCGATGGCCCTCGGATTTTATAAATTGCCCCTAGTTTTTATGGCTAGGGGCCATTGTATGTATGTTGTAAAATACTTTATATTATTCAAAAAATAACCCATTGAAGGAAGTATTTTTGTCAAATGTTTACCATTTCGCTAGTGGAATGCGGTTCTTGATATTCAAACTGAAAATCAATTGGCATTTGAAATTGTTCATTGAAACTGGTTCATTTAAAATTAATCTTTCGAGAAAGACGTAAATAATAATATATTTAAAACACCTTTAGTTAAAGCTTTCGGTTATGTTATATATATTGATCTGTCCCTGCTTCGGAAAGAAATTGCTAGTTTCAGTTACAGAGCTGGCTGTAATTTAATGATCTAAAAAGCATTGTATTGATTTCATTACGCAGTCAGATTAAACACTTCTATAGTAATCCTATAATCCTGTCTTTTTTCTTAGTTATGGAGAAACACACTTTAAAGTTTTTCTGTCTCTCGTAGAAATGAAAGTGAATTCGGAAATTCACTGCATTTTTTATTTCCTTTCGATTGGAAATTTGGAAAAAAAATCAAGCAAGAAGTGAATCATTTTTTAAACATGGGTTAAAGTTGGAAATATATGCATCCACAATTCCATTTCTCATTTCTTTCCATTTAAATATTAAAATACATCTCCATAGACAAGGAAGGACTATTTATAATAACACTGTCAGGGATTCCAGCTTCTTTCGTCTCAGCTTTTTATCTTAATATATTACACATACGCATTGCTGATGAGAGATATGGCAATTTATTTCAGTTGTTCTATTACAGCTAAGAGCTAGAGCGAATTCCATTAGCAAATATATTTTTGAAATGCAAAGAAGTGAATTTGGATTTATAACATGATTAGCAGAGTATGTTTAACGTTCTGTCTGAACATAAAGTAAATGAACATTACACTAAATAAGCAAAAAGGCTTTCTTTTTGCACCAGGAAATGCTTGTGATTGCTATTTTAAATACATTCTGTGTAAAAAAATAATCTTGCAGCATTTATAGCTAAACAAATACAGGTTAAACAAGTACATCCTCAATGCCATTGCTGGAGTCATTCACTGCATCATCGCTTGCCACGTCCGCTCAATTTTTTGTCACTGCACTGCTTCCAAATGCAGCACTGAAACTTCTATTCTTGTGTTTTCGAGAAATTCCCACTGATATTTTGAGTGCAAATGAATCACATGTAGAACAGGAACGAGTGAATATTTTGACACTTAGCAGTGGTGATGGCTGTTCATTTCCACTGGTGATCAAAAGCAATGCATAAAAAGAAATTCAGAATGGGAACCACAGTGAACAGGTATTAGATCAAGAACTGGAGTCATTTATTAAAAACTCAGATTGAGACCTGTAAAAAATGATAAGTGTGAAAAAAGTATCTTTCACGACCAACAGAATTTTCACTACTGATAAATTTAGTAAGTGAATGGTTCGATAATCTGAAGAGAAAGTCTTTGAGACTTGGTTTAGCGCAAAGCATTTCTTAATTAAGATATGCTTTAAGTCTAGATCAGTCCGAAGATGTGGTGCGGCAAAATATCCATTATCCTCAAACAGCTACAATCTTAAAACTAATTTAAGATTTATATCAAAAGTCAGTTATCATCCAACAAATATCAAGCAAAAAGCTACATCACGATATTAAAGACGGAAACTTGAACCAGTAACCTAAACCGCAAAAAAGAAAACCTAATTCAAAGTAAAAGTAGAGGATACGGGTGATTATTAAATTGCTTCAAACATTTTTTCAGTGCAAATCATAACGTGTCTATTGGTTCTTACTGAACTCGAACATATTGAAAAATGTCATCCAAAAAGAGCTACAAACAGAAAGAGAGCATTTTCTGGACTATTCATTGAAACATTATACAAATATTAAAAAGATCAAGCTCGTGTTCCCAGGGAACTGATTTTGAGACATCAACTAAGTATAATACACATTACAATTACATAAGGAGAAGAAACTTTCTTAAGGTGTCGAAATGGTTGTTGCTTTCCGTGAAATCTTCTTAACCCGGTTACATGCTGTAGCGTCTAAATACTCACACACAGAAATATATGTATATCTGTTTGTGTGGATCAGTGTGATTGTGTGTGTGTGTGGGAGGGGGGGTCTGTGTGTGTGTGTATGTGGGTGTGTGAAAAAGCCCCGGTGGTTGCGATGAATCTCAAAGCAATACCCACCTGTACAGTCAAGTTTAATAAGTGAAGAAATTAAGGGAGGAGAGAGCATTGATATTAAAAGTGTCGGAGCGCCTCAAAAACACAATATCCATCGACAGGCTCGTTAAAAAGTGGTTTCCATTTTGTCATTAGGTGCAATTACGATTAACGGTACAGCTAATTTCTCTATCAATATATATTAACGTATAAGACATTTATATGTATGTAACCCATTTGTGGCTTGCAACAACAGTTAGATCTAGATAATTTGTCCACAGTAGCGAAGTGTCCAATTATCCATGAATTGGGATGTTAAAAGGAACTGAAATATATCAAATATATCAAATACATCAAATATTAAAGCTAAAGAACGCATCATTTACATTCTTCTTTCAGGCTTACCAAAATACAAGCGTTTGAAATCTCCTACCGCCGTAATGACCTTGCATTTGCTCATTTATATAATTTTATGTCAAAATTTTGCAAAAAAAGACATATCGAGATCGAGATCAAGATCGAGATCATCGTTGCCTGGCTAGTCGAGCGCCTTAGACCTCTCGGCCACCTGACCACCATAAGTCTTATATCGACAAGGATGTCCTCGTTTGGCAACTGTTGACATCACAACCTACTTGCACTCATTGGAGACCATGTGTCATTACATTTAATGCAAAAGATCAGTTTTGGATGTAATATTGAAGACAGGAACATTATGCACTCAACAAGAATACATGTCCGCAATGTCCAGTACAGAAAAGCTTCTTGCTTTATTCTGTGATATGTCTGAGAGATCATTGGTCGTAGATGTAAATAAAAATATTTGGGTACTAAAATGATTTTATGTATTTTTATATTAATAAACCTACTAAGAGGTTTTCAAAAGTTATTTTATTCTTCGCAAAAATGTGGTCCCAGAAGAATATTCTCAAAATGATTCCACTTGCAGAAACTGCTAAAGAAGATATTTGCATTAAATTATGACAAAGAAGGTCAAAGTCATCCAGTCTCCTTTTAGCCCGGCGGTTTAAATATTAACCCAAAAATTGCTCTATATCCAATAACTTTCGAGATAATAGTAAACTTCCAGGCTTTGAAGTTGACCTTGACCGAGAAGACAAAGGTTACAGAGATACCTATTATGTAGCGTTATTTAAGCCCAGAGGTTGGAAAATGAACTCTATCCGTTTTCGTGATAAATAAGCCAATCATTCACATATTCTTTGACCTTGACCCTCAAGGTCAAGATTCAGAACAGAAGGATACTCTCTACTCACTACGTTTTATATATTGGATTTGAGCATTTTTTATTTCCAGTTTTTGTGATAAATATAAGTTTTGAAAAACATTTTGACCTAACTATGACCTTAATCTTTGAGGTAAAAATATTATGGTTTTGCTGAGACCTGATGATTGTTTGTAAGTGTACCAAATATTGCTGACGCAAACGATAGGTGGACTTTTCTGGAAACCAATTTTTGAAAAATAACTTTGATCTCAATTTGCCCTTGATCTTGCCGTTGAGGTAAAAAATTGTGGATTTACCGAAAGTATGTCATCCTTTACACGTGTGCCAAATTTCATCTTCCTTTGTCAAATACTGTAGATACAGTTTTCTGGAAACCATCCAGACACTTCCAGAAAAACTACACACTAATACTCAATTAAAATGAAGTTTGCAAGTCGACTTATCAACACTTATGCTTGTTAAAAAGAAGTGTGGTAAACAGGACGCACTTGCTGAGTTTAAAATATTTTAAAGCTTCAAAAAAAATAACAATTCAAACATAAAACAATTTTTGGATTCGATATACTTGCGTGTTGTACTTAACGAACAGCATAGACTTTATCGCTGTCTGCTTTATGAAAATAGTCTAGCTCCCAAACAATCCACACTCTGCATTTGTTTACTTAACATGTATACTTATGAGCTTCTTATCACTGTATTGTTTCCCACACAAAGAAGACACTCTTCCATATTTTCTATAATATCACTCTCGTAAGCGCCAATATACGCACAATTTTTCATGATGTTATGCACATTACATTACACCACACTACTATTCAATGGGCATATAAAGAACATTTTTACCCAAAAACATAGAATATTTTATACGGGATATGGTTGTAACTGCAACTTCAATTTATCCTGTGTTCAGTTTTAATATTACGTATTTCCTGAACTGCGGTCAATCTACGTCCTATTGAGGTGATCAACTCATAAATGTTCTATTGTAGAATGTTGTGCCACTTTTCACTAGCGTGTGAAGCAACTAAGGTAGCGTCGCGGGTACGGTCATTTACAGTTATACTGTGGAGACTTGGGCCGTAGTGCGCTCACGTTACACAGAATGGTAGAGGTCATGAATTTCCAAGAAGAAAAAAAATATTTTAAAAATATTCCTTCATTCTTCAATAACATTAATGTCGTACTGAGCCAAAATATTTGGACGGATGCGCTGCACAGTTAGTTGCAATATGACTTAATGTCTTTGATGTTCCACTGCAAGAAAATGAAAGTTTTGATCTAATGCAGTGTTTACACAATTTTTCAGATTGTCTAGGAGATAAAAGACCAATCGGGCAAAAGTGAACACTGGTATTTCGTGCCCCAAACCTGCCTACTCTAAAGCATTTCCGAACCAATGAACCACTAAACCTGGAACTGTAGATAAGTAATAAAATTTAAAATAGTTCAAAACATTAAATAACACAAGTGTAAATATAACGGTATTCGCAAAACATCATACAGTAATATTAATGTTAGATAACCTTTTTGCATGCCAACTCGAGCCCTTGAATTACTGTATAATGAGGTAAAAAGTCATATAAAAATTGCAATTTTAGCTTGAAGACTGATAAAATGGGGTTACTTTGTCTCTCAACTGTGTGTCAAACTTTGTTTTAAACAATTTTTTCTCCTTATAAGATTTCTTTTTTGAATAGTTCTTTCTATTAATAAATGCATGATGACCAGGATTAACCACCAATCTGAAGTTGTAAAACGCTTTTCAATGAAAATTGCTTCATTAATTTTTAATATGGCTAATTTTTTCTTCTTGCAACATTAAGTTTCAAAAATATTCGCAACACAGCATAGCAACTATGTGTAGGTTGGACTATATAGGCAGGACAATTTCGCCATAAGAGAAGAAGCCTGGTAGGTGTGTTACATGGTAAAAGTCAAAAATAAAATAATAAAATATTAAAAAAGGATTATCCAAGACAAAGAACGTAGTTGATTATGCATTAAAACACAACGAAACAATTCTGTTCGAAAATTATGATTAAAATATGTTCTTGTGAATGTCAGATGAAAGCCTGGTTACCGGTCATTGCTACAATAAAAAATTAATAATTTCAAAGGGTAGCCTTCATGCTAGGGTCAAAGTCTCCAGATACTTAATCATCGCAAGGTATTTACGGTATGATAACATTCAGAAAGTGGCAGCAAAATCGACAGAGAAACTAGACCTCGTTCTTTACCAAGCAGCACAATTTTTTTCGTTTATGACAGAAGCTGTAAAATATTTTTTCCATATAGAAGTTTGTAAAAGTAATGTCATCATACCAGTTGCATAAACAAATTTTCGAGAGACAAATCGATAAACAATTTTTAACTATCTTCCTGCAAAATTTCGCGATTTAGTAGAAAGAGACAGTGTCTAGCGCATTTTCAAATCGCCAACATAAAAGAATATCATGCCGCTTTAACCCTCCAAGTCGAGAGTAGGCCATCTATCAACAAAGTTTTATTGAGATCAAATGCATACATTAGAAGGAAAAATATTTATTCAAATATTACAGACGGACGAACAGACGCCAGAGGTCACACCATGACTTTTGTCCATGTGGTCGAAGACCACCTATGCTGAATTGTTACAGAATTCATTGCAAACATAAACGCGTTAATCGTCAACCATATTTATTGAAAGCACAATATGTTTTTGAATGCTATGAAGTATATTAACTTTTTTGTGTTTAAAATCCTTTCAACACACAGCCACCGACATTTTAAATCGCTATTCATTCTTTGAGCTAACCAAGTACTCTTGCGTTTTATGCTTTAATTATTATTGCAGTTTTCAGCACTGTGACGTCAAAGCAGCATGCAGTTTAGGGTGGAGAGTGTGTTTGAAGGGCTAGTACATTTAGAAGTGCGTTATTTTGCATTTTCAGTCCTTGAGACCTTTTATTGAGATCAGCCCAGGCTGCCAAGGCAAGCCACGTAAGATTTACCAAATACAGAGGGACCAATGGCAAACATGAGAGGGAGACATAATTATAGGAAAATTGCTCACCAACAAAATTACTTGACTACAGATCAAGGGAAAGAGCATTTAAAGCATAATTTTAGTGCTGAGCTCACTTATCTATTAACATTTTCAAGACCATTCTAATCTAGCGTTCTTGGGGAATTTCTTGAGCAAGAAAATAAAAAGAAACTGGTTTTCGAAACCATTCCAAAAATTGCAATGCAATACCGTTTGACATGTGGAAAAGAACTAAGCAAACACCATGAAGTAGTAAAGTTTTCCTAGCAATTCGACCTTATTTGAAACTTTTATCACTTTTAGTAAGCAAAACACCAAGTTCCTACGTGTCTGCTTTCGTTAAAAACTACACCACTATCTTCGATTTATCATTGAAATCTTATGCACCAGATCTTCCCTTTTACATGACGTCATCAATCAGGTCGAACGTTCGAGACGACCACAGAAGCAGCGTATCTACACTATTCGCCAATGAACTACCAATCAAAGAGATGCAACACACTGAAGCCACCAACAACTTGAGGGAAGGGGTGTGGGGGTGTCCTATTGCATAACACAAAACCAACGCAAACCGAAGAAAGTATGCTTTTTTACTTTAGTTACTTTACAAAACCTTTTGTATTTAAGTAAGTAAATACAAAACAACATATACCAATCTTACAATGAAGGAAAAGCAACTTAAGAACTGCGACAACACAAATCCTCTGACAGCAAGAATCATTGTGACCTCAATTCATGAAAAATTTCATTATACTAGATCTTAAAAAGTTCTGCTCCTGAACTAAGACTTCGCACCATTTGCCTCATTATAATATTTCATTTCATTTCAAAATATTTTCCAATTTATTCAAAATATAAAATTAGCCCTGGTTTAGGTGGGGCAATTTGTGGCATATGTATTACCATGTATTTAAAATGCGCGGAAAAAGGGAGATAAACATGGGTCCAAACGTAGTTCGCGAGGGGTGAAAAGTTTGTTAAAAGTGGATATACCATACTTTCCTAGAACGTGGTGTTGTTTTGAAGTTACATCCCCCGTCCGACAAGAAAGCGTGCGCACACATTGTGCAATGTTAAGTATCTCTATTTCATTTTCTATAAATTTAGTTGCGTGGATAAATATCTGTCCCGCATTTTGGGGTGGAATTACATTGATTTCATTTAAAAGAGTATATTTTAAGGTTTGGAATCCAGGATACCCAATGTATATCTCAGTCTCCAACCGGAGTAATATTACCTCGTATCTAGCAAAGTTGTGTAAATATCGAAATCCCGACGTTATAGTTATATATATGTCGAGAGAACGATTTATTTGTGGATAAAATCGCCACCTATAAAATTTAGTCAAGTCTCATGGTCAGCACTTTATCAAAGTACTATCACCCATAAATACCTGGACCTTCGATCGCATGCGTTGATCAGATTTAATGTTGTGATTTATTGCGCCGACGTTGCAGATTCAAGCGTTTAGTAACCTAGAAAAGGGAACTTTGGGTTAAAATTAAATCAGCTGATGTGATTGTGCGAAACTACTCAAAACGTGCATATTAAATCGCAAGGTCACAGCAGCACTAGGAACTAGGAACAGAGCTTTGAATTGGTGCCAGCGAGCTGGTACCCTGAATAGAGTCTCTGCATGTGAAGCAATGGCGTGTTTCCATAGCTCAGTTGCTGTAGCTCACCAGCTGACCACACTTGATGAAAACTCCTAGAATACACTCTCTGAATGTGGAGTAATGACGTACTAAAGGAGCACATTTGCTGTAGCACATCGGTCAGCCACACTTGATAGGGTGTCAAAATTATGTCTCTTTAGGTTTAGCTTCCAAAGTTCAGGTTTGTATTTTAGGACTTCATAACTTCATGGTTCATTTATTGTTATTTCGTTATGTGTACATTATGCACACAGCACTATATTCACAATGTTAAAAAAGGTGTTTGAATTTGATGTTTATTATTATCTTATATATGATCAGTGAAAATCCAACCAGTACACATGCAGTCTACACAGTTTATTATTTTTGTTGGTCATTACTTCCCACAGCATTATTTTAGAATTTAAATTCACAGCCGCGGAAAATACTGTAACGTTTTTTAAGGTTTTAGACGGAAGTAAAACAATTCTCACAAGAACATTTTTGCAACCACAATAACCAATTCCACTTTTTATTACAAAAAGCGTTAAATTATGCGAGCCTTAAAAATCGACGACGTTAATAAAAGTCCTTCGTTTTTCCTTTTCCTTTGCATAAACGTTAATAATATAAGGGTCTACTTCAAATTTTGCAAGAGATTAATTACCATGTGCGCCTATCGAGTTCCATGACAGCCAAGACCACTACAAAATACACTCAAATAATACACTCAAATATGTATTTGTCAGGGAAAAGAGAGTTCATAGCGGATATTTGTGATATTTTTATCTTTTGGCACTTGTGAAGCCATTCATTTACTAAATATTTCACACTGATTTACAGCTGCAATGAAAAACAGCAGAACTGCTTCTCGCTGCCTTTGGCTTG
The DNA here is from genome assembly GCA_949752745.1 of Protula sp. h YS-2021. NCBI lineage: Eukaryota > Metazoa > Annelida > Polychaeta > Sabellida > Serpulidae > Protula > Protula sp. h YS-2021. The sequence goes on along the minus strand of OX457025.1, from coordinate 97,931,090 downwards.
CAAACGAATGTTGGGTGTCTGAGTTACAAGGAAGGATATGGTTATTTCCCATGTGACATGTTGAGCCATTTTCAATGTGATTGAGAGGTCATAAATAGAAGAAACTTATGAAATCTGTTAGGTCTTGCTGGTGTCTAACATACATAAACACAATGAAATATGACAATGTCATAGTACAGCTCCTATTTTACTCTCTGCAGAAATTGTTGTGCCCTTGCGGCAAATATGAACTGGAAATAGGGTAGAGAGAAAGCTCTGTTTGCATTAAAAGCTATTTTAAAGCACACTTTTTTCATAGATCATGCATGTGTTTGTTTCAGTGGCACCGCTCCGCATCAATGAGAAAAGGAATTTCAACGGATGAAGGAAGTAAGGGCTATTCAGAAGACTACACAGTCTGATTATAGAAAAATAACACCAATGGTAAAATTTGTAGGTGTTGTACTGTCCATACAAAAGGTTTTAGATTCCGTTGTGATAATGCATATTTTGTTTCATTATCACTTCTCCAAGCCCAGTGGTTTCGACTGACAAAGGAGCTCCAGACCTTTCAAAGCAAGCAAAGGCCCAAGACCATCAGGTGAAAAGAAAAAATAAATTGCACCATCATCATAACTGACACCATCGTGCAAAATTGTAGGCGTTAAATGTTTCGATAACAGATCAGTTCAAAATATCACTTAGAAATCATGTAGACATAATGGATTATTACATAGAAGCATTTTGCTAAAATACACATTACTTATGATTATGTGTGCTGATTTCAGTGTCACTTCCACCAGAACCGACAGAAAAAGTTTCTGTCATACAAGGAAGACTGGGAAATTCGAAAGCGAGCACCATCTGAAGACAATCAGTTAATCAATCAAATCAGGAGCCGTTGCCCATACTCTCACAAAATTATCTTCGGTAAGCGAAACGGATTTTTTCTAAACTAGCTCTCACAAAAAATATACTCGGTAACCGAAACTGAACTGATTTTTTTCTTAAACTGCAAACCCTAAAAGCTATGAATAGTGTTCTTCCTTCGAAAGAAGAGATTGAAAACATGCTTGGGTATTTGACTCAAATTCTAAAAAATATAAATATCAGCTTAAACGACAGTTTTCAAATCCGCAAATCTAAGCAATTTAATATTAAATTTTAAAGGCCCCAGAGCCATTTGCATCTATAAACGTTTACAATTTACAAGAATATCTCTGAACATTTTTGTATTTTTATCTTTTCGGCTTTGAAACACATTGGTTTGTCTGTAGTTTCAGTGTCACTTTCCAAAGCCTACAGAAGACAGCTACTGTGGTACATGAAGGTCAAGACTCCGGAGCAAGGACAAGCTCGACAGCAAAACACACCGGCGGTACATCAGTGCACAGACTAATGTTTTTCACTTGGTATACCGATTTTTTCAGCTTGTCAAGTAGAAAACATCTATATTTGCTAAGGATGAAACTCAAACTGGATACTTCAAATTTGCGATATGTTATAAAAACAAAAAATGAACGTTACGTCCGATTACTTTATCCGAAAACGGGTCTAAACATTTTGAGCTGTTGGGATTCAAATGGAATTGTATAGTTGAGTAGCTATTTCTCTGGTGTTGTGACTATGCTACCAAGAGCTTGGAATTAAGTGGGCTCAAGCAATGAAGTTTTATAACAAAAACAGCACGCCTGAAAATACAATTACTACAGAAATAAATCCTTCACCAATCTCTTCCTCCTTTCTCATGCTCATTTGAGTATATCTCGTTAGTGACTTTTTATTTTTACATACTAACACAAGGATGGCGTTATGTACCTAGATTTTTATTTAAGGTAGGTAGTTGCAGTAATACCTTCTTCTAGAGAGGGTAAGGACAGTTTTGGTGGCGGATAAGGGTTGCTACTTAGTGCCCGTATGTTCAATATGTACGAAATTTTCCAAGTAGCATGAAACTCTTATTAATTTCTATAAGATGTATAAGTGTCACGCTATGAAAATAACATACTGATATCTGTTTTACAGGGGTCGTTATTTGCAGTAAAATACACATTTTTAGTATAATCACGAAACAGATAATGTATAAAATATAAGACATTAAGCAATCGATTTCCAGGATGGCTCTATGTGAAAAGTTATACGTAAGGAAAGACATCTAGAGAAGAAGTTTTCTTAACTGGTGCTATCTATAAGAGGACGTGGCCACATAATTTGCTATATTATTCATCTTTAAAAAATGTTTATATCTGAGCATTTTCAGAACTCAAGGCCTGTTGCATTAAGCATGCAAATAAAGTGCTTAAGGAAAACGTAAAGTAGCATAATCAATATTAATCAGCAGTAGCACTCAGAATGTTTTGTTGTCTCAAGATATTTTTTTCTGCTAGAAGCTAAACAAACATTGGTAGTATTGGTGGTATAACCTCAGTTTGTAGACTGGTTACAGAATCGGTTACTGCATCCAGTAAAAATGTAGCAGAAAAAGACGCTGAACAGATTATAAGTGTAATTCTCAAAATGGTTCCCTGAAGGCAGGGCGGTAGAAAAACTATCAAATAAAACTTTAAAGAACAAGACATGATATTGGCTTAGACAAGCTGAAGACATCACAGAAAGTCTTCATTGAGTGTGTATTTCTTTTCCGGTCTGGGTTTGCTGGCGATCAAGGGTACTTTGATTGTCCTAAGAATATTTTTGATATTTGTGTGTTTCTATGCAAATAAGCCAAAAGAAGCGAGATGCTATTTTCAAATCTGACGAAGCGAATGGTCACTTTGAAATTTAATACAGTTCTCTTTTCTGTTTACATTTTATAATCACGTCTAAGTTTTCGATGTCTAGTAATAGTAGTAATAGTAATAAATATATTTAGAGTGCCGGCATCTATAACAATTTTCGCCAACACTTTGACAGTAATACTGAATTTAAATACTAAATTAATACAAGACATTACTAGTATACATATATGTAAAATTAACAATTAAATGTTTTTCATAAAAGATACATTTTAAATTTTTTCTTTAAATCACAGTAGGAGTTTATCAGTCTCAGTTCCCTTTAGAGAGAGTTTCAAAGTTGAGGAGCCGCAACAGAGAGAGATCTAACGCCATAAGTCTTAGTGTTGTATTTGAGAGTCCGCAACAACATGTCATTTTCCGATCTCAGGGATCTGATAGGTTTGTATATGGATACTAGTTCTGTGAGATTTTCAGGTGTTTTTTCGCATAACATTTTAAACTAGAGAAAAATTATGCTTTGGTCTCTAGGAAGCCAGTGACGATTGTTCAAGATTGGAGTTATCCTGTTTTATTTTTGCAATTGCGTTACTATCCGTGCAGCGATGTTATTTTGTACTTCGGAATACCAAATAATACTGCATTGCCGTAATCCAGCCTGGGGGACACAAAAGAATGAATTAATTTCTCAAAGGCCTCTTGTGTAATATCTGTCTCATGGTCGATATATTGCGAAGACAGAAAAGAGAAACTTTGCACTTATTCGTAACTTCAGCATCCATATCCATATTAGAATTAACTCTAACACCAATGTTTTTCGCTGATTTGGTAGGGGCTATGTCTGCGTCACCAACTGCTGTCAGGCAGCAGCGGTAATCATAATCACTTCAGTCTTTGAATAATTAAGTTTTTACTTGTTGTTCGTCATCCAGGCTTTTATATCTTGACAGCAAAAAGTAATTCGGATTATTGCATTATCAAGGTCTTCTGTGTTTTTTAAGCTAAAACCGATATATTGCGAAGATAGAAAAGAGAAACTTTGCACTTATTCGTAACTTCAGCATCCATATCCATATTAGAATTAACTCTAACACCAATGTTTTTCGCTGATTTGGTAGGGGCTATGTCTGCGTCACCAATTGCTGTCAGGCAGGAAGGGTAATCACAATCACTTCAGTCTTTGAATAATTAAGTTTTAACTTGTTGTTCGTCATCCAGGCTTTTATATCTTGACAGCAAAAAGTAATTCGGATTATTGCATTATCGAGGTCTTCTGGGTTTTGTTTTAGCTAAAGGCGGCATACGATCCTGTATCGTCAGCAGATATTTGAAAATGAATATCATGTTTTTGAAAAATGTCTGGGACCGGAAGAGTCTATATTTTGCACTCCTCCGGTCCCATAATCGAACTCTTGGGGGGCACCATATTGTATGCGAGCAACATCAGATAAAACATCGTCTATTTTAATTCTCAGAACACGATCTGCATGGTAGCTCTCAAACCATTTGAGGGAGACACCATATAGTCCAATCCGCTGTAGCAGCCCGTCTTGTAGTATGGTATAATCTATTGTATCAAATGCAGCCGAATTGTCGAGCAAAACAGGTATGACTCCATGCTTTGAGTCAAGATTGTGTAGAATATCGTTATGTATTCTGACAAGAGCCGTTTTCGTACTATGGGGGGTTCTATAAGCTGGAGATTGTACTCAAGCATGTGTTAATGTACTCTTGTGGACACACCTTTTTCTATGACTTTTGAAATATATGGTAGATTCGATACTGGTCTGTAATTTTTAAATTCATTATTGTCTAAGTTCGACCTTTTGAGTATTGGTTTGACGAGAGCTTGTTTGAGCGACTCTTGAAAGTACCCAGATTCTAATGACCATATTCGTTATAACAGGAAATAATGATTCAAGGCATTGTTTCAATAGCCAGGTCGGCATACGATCAAGTTGGCATGATGCATTGCTAGAGCTCATCTTCTGTCGCTGCCTCAGAACTAGATAACTTTGTAGAAAACCCATCTCGTATTTTCTGAATTTTGTCGACAAAAATGTGTTAAAAATTCTTAGCTAATTCTGCTTTAGAGCTGTGGTCGAGTATGGATGAGTCTGGAATTCGTTTTAAAAGTTCCTTTAAAACATTGAATAGTATTTTCTGATCAGTACCACAGTTGTTAATGCGTTTGGTGTAGTGCGATCTTTTAGCCGATTCCGCGGTTTTATATAATTGGACCATTTTGGATTGATATTCAGCTCCATGGGTTTCTAACTGGTCTTTCTTCAGAGTTTTTCGGCCCGTCTTTCGCCCGCCTCAGCTTTAATGACTGTCTCATGAAACCATGGAACCTGAGACCTAAGAGGTATTTTGGCTTGTTTTTCAGGACTATGTTTGTAAATAAGTTCACAAATAACATCTTCTATGATAATGGATTTGTACTTGCACTGTCTTTGTCTTTATCATCGGTCTGAGACAGATGAACAAAACTATGATCAGACACGAGTTTACTCACCAACATCACAATCAGACACTATAGAATCGTCGCATCTGGTTATAAAATTGTCCAAAATATAGTCATGCATATGGGTAGATTTTCGAACATGTTGTATAAGGTTGAATGACTCGAGTAAATCTGTAAACTGTCTAGTTTCTGTGCTATGCGAATCATCAAAACGGATATTAAAATCAACAGGGATACACAGCTTACCCAGAAAAGTAACCAAGGACTCTAATTGATAACTAAAATCGTCAATGAATGACTTCCCTTGTGTCCCGTTTGTTGCGAGGGTGGGGTCTGTAGATAAGACACACATTTAGGTTTATTCCATTTGCCTTGCACCGTAGAACCACAGATTCAAACGAACTATGCTTTCTAAAATTGCTCAAGACATCCGCGCATTTGATGCTGTTATGATAAATAACACCAAGGCCCCCTCCTCTTTTGACAGTATTCTGTGGTTTTTAAAGAACGGAAAATCCTGCAGGGGTAGCATGCTTTAGCGCTAGACTATCCATATCATCAGATCGGACCTAGGTTTTAGTGAGAAGGCATATGCTGAGTCGAAATTCGCACATGCGATCGAGTATAAAATATGATTTCTGATGTAAAGATTGACAGTTAGCTAAATCAAAATTAAAGCATTCATTGTTTGGTATATGTTCTGCAATTGAAACACTTACAAGATTTTGTCCTGAAACAGCTGATTTATGTTTACGAAAAGATCTAGGCCTTGATACAGTGTCATTTGAATTTATCACGATATAATGTTCGCGTCCTTCTTGAATAGGACTGGGGCGAAAATATAACAACATAATATAACAATATCATGGCAGTACTCACAGTGGTTATATTTTCAGCAAGCTGGGTATTCATATTGTAAATAGTCACCGAACACAACACAAATATCAAGAAATCGATAATGCCATTCATAGCTGAGAGTGATTTCAATAATCATGTCTAGGCATAATTGACATTTAAGAACATTGAACAAATGTTCAGTATTTGACACATAAAAGTACTTGAAAGTAATTAATTTGCAAAGTGCTTTTGAAAGATCAGTTTTCATAGAAAAATTATCTTAAATCCAGATTAAAGTAATAAAATCAGTAACACAATGATAATCACTATCCATACGTATAAAATGTGTTACATAACTGAATGTCTTTCCTCACAAAATCACACTTTTAAATCTTGTCAGAAAATCACGTCTGATTGCCATAAACGGCTTATAAAATCTATGCAAATAATTCCAAAGAAGCTAAATATGATGTTTTAATCTGATGAAGAGTATAACCACTTGTAAATTAATACGATTTACGATTTTCTTCAATGTTAAAAAGAGGTGGAGGTTCTTATTTCAAAATCGACACTTCCTGTGTAAGGTTCATTTAAGGCGTCATGGACACTCATAGCAAGCAGTTGCTATGTGGCTAGCTCTCTGGCGATGTCACTTCCATGGTGGTTGTATTCAGGAGTTTTAAGGTACGCATTTCAGATTTACATTTTTTAGATTACATTTGGTTTTTAAATCAAGAAAAAAAGCGAAAATCATGCTGACCATAGAAATGTAAAATATTATCTTTTTGATAATATTAACATTGAAATATGGTTTTAGTTACGAAAGAGGTCTTTTTTGTTGTGACACTTCCCCAGTTATATATGTACGAGTGCGTTAGGATACTAGTTCTATGCTGTTATAATACAATATTCTTAATTACGTCATCTCTAGCCTATGGATAACTGCCGGATTCTGGCCCTTGCTGATCTAGTTCGTCAGCCTCATATAAGGTGTCAATCAAACTCTCCATGTTAGGGAATGGCAATCCTGGATAAATAATAATTTGATTATTATATATTTCAATAAATCTTAACGCTGCGGAAGAGTTAACCTAAACTAAATCATTGTGAATTTTACTCTGTCAACTAAATTCGAGTTGATGTTGACAGGTAACACTAAGGATTCTAATTTGCGTTACCTATCTCGCTGAACCTTCGAATAGCTGCTTCCTTGATGTGGGACAAGGTAAAGCCTGCTTCAAGGGCAAGCTGCACTGTTTCGCTGCCCATGACCTCATCCACCTCTTTGGCTGTCGCCTTGAAACTTTGTTTCAATTTCCTTACGCATGGCTTGTCTGAAATCTGGTAAAAAATACACAGCAGGTATATTGCAAACATACCGGTCCTGTACAAAAAAGGAATGCAATGACCGGAAAGGAACTGGAACAATACCGCAGATTTCTGCAGTACTCCTGCAGTTTGGTTTAAAATTACTGCAGAAGACTACAAAAGATCTCATCTCCAGTATATTCTTATACATATGCTCCAAATTTAACCGATACAGATGGCGAATTTACTTAAAGCTGGTACAAAATATACATACAAATCAATACACGCAGTGTCAATGATGGCACAATTGACACTGAACAAGAAAACCCTACATTTTTCCAATTTTTACGATTTTTATGTTTCGTTTCAATTGCTATCCTACTGCAGCTGATTGTTATTTAACGCATGTCTGAGCACCTGTATACCAACAATGTCTGCAGTATTTTAAATTTATTTAATTACGTCAAAATTTAGATCACGGATAACAGTTAGGAATACATTCTGCTCTTGAAAAAGCTTTGTTCATACAAGTCGAGGCAGAAGCAAATATATGAAGTTCAAACGATCTAGTCATTTTATGTTATTGCTACATAAACAAGGAAACGATGCTATCGAATTAAAAAATATATATATATTGAACAGTAATTCACGATACACTGTGTAAGTTATTAAGCTTCGTATTCCTTTCTTTCCTTTCCTTAGAACGTAAAGGTCAAAGTATAACTCAATTAAGTAAGGAGATCAGAGTGTGGGATGAAAGTAAATTTGAATTTTGCTTGGTTGTGTGTTTGTTTACAATGACGAAAAGCGAAAATAATAAACCAGAGAATAGATTTAAGTTCTAGAAATTTAACGGGTAGTTGAAGCGAATAATAAAGGGATACTAAAAATGGGTTCTTTTGAAAAAATGACCATGTGGGCAAACAATAATATTTTGTGATTTCAAAATATTTTTCTCGGATGCATATTTCTTACAGCACATCACTCGTTTCTATTGGATATCCAAATCGATTCGAAGTCAGTATACCTGCAATTCAACTAAAAGACTGTTTGTGACTTCTGTTTTGTTCCCTTTTTTTTGGTGTTAAATTTACATGTAGACATACTTAGATTTATGATATCATATATTTGTGATAAATTAGGCTCAATAAAATAATAAAAATATGCCTTAAAATCAATATAAATTTGCATTTTAACATTTTTATTGGATTTTAAATACCGGAAGAAGGTTTTGAAATGTTGTTGAGGATAATTGAATAACCCAAGATAAACTTATTTAACTCAAACTGTTAGTGCAATATGGTTACGAGCAGTCGCAATGTATGAACTCAGAGATACATAAAAAAAGGATTACATTTTTTGTGTACTTATACTTACGCCAGTGTATGATTAGGTGAGATAAAACTTACAAAATACTTACATTGGGTGTTGAAGAGAGCTTCTGGATTTGCATCACGAACTCCTCACTCTCAATAGCTTCGCAATCTGACAAATAAAAAAACAAACACGAATCAAAAGCTATCAAATATATGTATGATACACTTCTTCCAACAATATCGGAGATATATATCCAAATGGCAAAAAACGTTTTTATACCAGTGAGAACATTCAACGGTAGTTCTCAAGAGTAAGTGTAACTTCATAGAGTTACTTGAATTTTACGTCTGTTGTTTTTCGTGGTATAACCAGGTTGCGACGATCAATAAGTTCAGATATTGTTTAAAAAAAGGAGGGTGCATTTAATAAATGGCATCTGAAGTAATGTTTGCTTGCTCTTCCCTACCAACGATGAGCGCTCTCGTTTTAAGATGAGAATTCATTACATTTTAAAAGAAAATCAGCCTGATCAGTTGTTGTGTGCTAAGTGCCACAATATACTGTGACCTGAACGGCGTAAAAACAAACAAGCGTCTGACTGATTTCAAGCAGTTTTAAATCATATGACAACTGACAGTAATCTTGTACTTTATTTCATATCACTCAAATCAGACAGTATTAAACCAGTGATAAGTTTGCTCTCAATTTAGATTAAAAAGGAAACCCTGCTTTTGCTTATTTGCAATATACACCTTCATCTATAAAAAACAATTTTTGCACTCCAAGTGTTAAAATTGTATTTTGTGTATGACAAAGAGTCACTTCTTTGTTAACATTCGTTAACAAAGAGTCGGCGAGTGACAACACAGCACTATTTTTGTGAAGAGCTTACATTTACCCGTACAATAGAAACCGACGTTGTTTCGTTCTCCTGCTGCTGCCAATCCCGGTTCCAAGGCCTCGTTCTCTATCATCTCAAGAGAGTGCTTCTGCAATGGAAAGGTGAACGATGTTGAAAAATAAACGAACCGTTGGGCTTTTCTAAATTATCTTATCAACATTAGTGGACAAGTTTGATATCACTGCGCATAGTATGGCTGTTAAGCTTTGGGACCGGAGTCTATCTAAATTTTACAAATATGCTGCTACTCTGAAGATTTTTGTTCTCAAAGCCAAAAGTTCCCATTGGTTACCTCACAAATCACCAGAAAATTCCGTTCTGCCTGGAAATTGTGCTCATTCAAGGTGCTGTTGTTCTCTTGGGCACTGCAACAGTCTGGAAGACTCCATTCGGAGGGAGAGATGAATACTGATGAACTGCTACTGGAGCGGTTAAGTGAACTGCTGGGGATTCTTGCACGGATAGGTCCAACAGCATTAGTTGCGTTACAAACAGAAAGCGAATAACCGTTAGATAAGCTCGCCTCGGTAGCTGCAACTCCGCTATTTAATCTTCTCTGTAACGTGCGTTGCGATAATTTCTTCGCCTCGCCAGTTAGCTCAGACTCCCGCACAGTATAGGGGATATTTTCTTTTTCACCATTGCTAAGAAACGCACATTCCGGTGAGCGTTGCATGTGCACTTCAAGAGGATCAACACCAGCTCCCATAGATCCCCAGTCGTCGACGCGCAAACCACACTTAAAGCAAGCTACACTGTCCTTGGCACCCTCATAGTAAAAACCCGCGTTGGCTAGCTTTGACGCGGAAATGTTCTTGCCCCTTGGTCTCTTGTGATAGGTTGCTAATCTCAACGCTTCGTAGCGCATGGAGTCTTCAACAGGTGGTAGCTTTCCAGTTTGCAGCTGAGCAAAGAACGGCCCCACAGACATTGTAAATGACCAGCTTTTAAAGCTCACTACGCAAAGAAACTATCTAATATACAACCAAAAAAGAATACAGTTTACAATCGAACAAACGTCTAGCTAACTATTTTTTTATTATTATTTATTATTTTATTGTTTTTTATTTACATGATTTGGCAGTTTTGTTTTTTTCAGCATTCAGCGATATTTAGCAAAGGACCTGGGGCTGAATGCTCGGCCCTCTCCACCGCCAAGTTCTGTGTTTTGTCGTTTTACATATACTGTTATACACTGTGTTGTTACGTATTTTCACTACTTCAGTGAGCTCTGCGAACCTTTTAGAATTCAGTTCCTCTTTTAATCTTCTTCAATAACCTTTATTTCTCGCTTTGAAGATTTCTAATAAATACTTGCTGGAAATTTCTTCGCTGTGTTGAATAAACTGATCGCCTGTCAAAGATTCCGCTGTTGTGTCCCTAACTCAAGATGAGTTTGTACCCAGAGGTCGCTCTGTTTTAACCGCAAGAGGTCGTAAACCATTCGCATACAATTCAGTGCATAGATGTCGCTTCACAGATGCGATGTTTTGCTTTGGTACGGATACGCACAATGAGGTTTTATGGAAAACTTCGTAATTTTCCAAATGAGAGATTAAATTGCATTTACCAAAATTAATGTCAATGGGGTCTTCAAAAGGTGTTACATTCACTACCAAAATGGGTGTTGAAACGGATTCCTGTGTGAATGAAGAGTAGTTTAAACAACTCCCATCAATTCTGCAAAGGTCATACCCGGTGCTGACACAGATGACAGTGATTTTGCTATGTGACGACTCGGTTGTTTTCTGAGGTACCGACAATGAAGTCAGATTTCTTACTGGTTAACTTTATGGAGTGAAACCGTAAGCTGGTCGGGGAGCCAAGCAATGCACCAGCTTTGCTTGACTCCCGTGTCCCCGTCCCACTTCACTCTTTTAACCATACTTGTAAGTAATCTGCAAAACATATCCATAAGAAATTCACAATCAGTCGTAATTGTTACTAAGGTATTTATTTTGTGTTTGTTTTGTCTGCTACCACACTTGTCTACTCCCCCAAGTAGTTAAGAAAAGACAGTTCTACGCCAGTCAAGCATCGTGACGTCATCAATGGTTTGTGTGTTCTTACAGCAATCAGTGGACAATTTTATGGTATACGTATCACATGGCGGATGTATCAAAACTGAAAAAAAACAATACTAAACTCTGAGCAATACAGTTCACTCTAGGAAAAAATGCATGTATATATGTAAATAGGTGACGCTCCGTGTTATTCACCAACAAGCAACACTTCTATTTTCGATACAAACATAACTGACTTGAAAAGAAAAACATATACTATCAACAGCTGTTCCTGACAATTCAGCGCTTGTGTGTTTAGGCCAGGCGATATGCAAAGGGGAATTAACAAGAAATGACAGCATGTGTAAATGTACTTACATTACTGCACCCGCCTTCAGAGATGCTATTTGCATGTTTATAAACTATCCTAGTTAATATGAACTTTCTGGTGATACTCAAGAAGCCTATATATCGCAGCAAGTTATGATAAATGTCACCTGACCAATGTTGTTAGGAAGTAAAATGCCTGGTTAAGCCACATTCAAAAGGGGACGATCCAAAGACTTGATTGGTCCTGATTTTGAATTTCAGGGCAGGTTCTCTAAGCCCTGAAAGCGACTTTTGACTACAGATAATACGGGCTACTATGGGCAACCGGTTCACGTGATGTTGCTTACAATAACATTCGGGACAACGGCATTGCAGAGCATAACACTGACTCATTTTTTTGCCATATTATCCAAGTAAATGCTGTAATCTGATTAAATAGAGCTTAAGGAATATTGAGAACCCCCACCGCCACTACCCCTCTCAAGCCACACACTCTCACGCATTAAAAATCTTCATTTTAACGAGGGTGAACGTAAAACAAGAGGATAGTTCTCATATAATAATCATATTTTAACATAGCTATTAAAATTTCTAAACTGTTACTATTTATAATTGATTTCGGCACAATATTTTCTCAATGGTTTGGTTGATGAAAGCAAAAAAAAACCTAGTTCATAATTTTAGTAATTTTCATTTATTGCATCACCGTTCATATTGCCCAAACCCATGTTTTGGAAATCACCAGCAAACCCATGACATCACAATGTGGATAGAGTGCTATAGAGGTTGAGGGTAGAGGGGGTTGGACCACTTGAGACAGACCACAAACTTTGACGCAACAAAAATAACGCTGTCTGTAACTCCTAAGGGGACTGAAACATCTGGCAAAAGACCTTGAATTAAAGCCAACAAATTAAATTCATGTATTTGCCCATAGTTATTATTCAGCTTTGAAGACTAAAGGCTGGCCTTTTGACAACACTTCAGCCACCTGAGCATGGCTACAAGCACATAAAACATCTTACATATAATACGAAACATGCCACTTACTTTAATCAAAATGTTGCAGGTTCATTGTGGTATTCCATTATTCTTGTTTCGTTGTGTAGCCACCTGAAGTAGAAAGCATAACATGACATGACTCTATCCTTATCGACCGATTTGAAGTTCGTCTGATTTCACAATGAATTCTGCCAAGGCACAGTCTTCTGTTTAAATAGGGCAGTGTGAAATTGGCGGATACAGCTTTCGGGCAGGGGGGGGAGGCAGTGTTGAAATAGGGCATGCGCGCGCCCCTAAGCCAGCTAGGGGTCTATTTTTCAGATTTAGGGGGAGTTGCAACAACTGAACCCCCCCTGGATCTGCCACTGAAAGGGGCATAGGTCTAGGCATGTATGTTTTGATTTTTTTTTGGACTAATGTACCACCATAACATGCGTCCACGTTGGGTAACCATGGCACCCGACGTCGGAGCAACGTTGGGTTTCTGTTAATTATGGAAGTCCAAACAACATCTACCTGGGGACTCTTCATTGACGTCGATTATCCAACATCGAAACGTTTGTAAATGGAAGTCGAAGCAACATATATTTCTCAGCGTTGCATTTTCGACGGGAGAGCGATGTTGCACAAACCATTGCCAATGGTAAGGTGACGTTGTCACCTCTCCGTGTAAATATCAATACCATTTCGTCATTTATAATAAGTAGAGTTTATAATAAGTCAAGTATTATGTATCATAACATTTGAGTCTATTTTCGAAGTGATCTGTTTCCGGTGAGCGATAACATAAGTTTGTTTGATTGTGATACCGACGTCTATACAGTCAATTTTTTCTACGTCTATACAAAGCCAACAAAAACGTTGAGTAGATGTCGAACAAAGTTGGTTCTTGTTTCCAACGCACACTCAACGCTGTGAAAAAACGACGTTAGGAAGGCCTTCATATTTGTTCCGAAAAAATTCAATATTTGAGTAAATTGCCTTTTAAATCGAAATAAAAGAATAGAACTTCCTGATTCGTGTTCCGCTGATGAATTCAGTAATGAGCTGAATGACTTTTTCATCACAAAAATTGCAAAAATTCGATCCGAATTTGATTTGAACATATCCGAAGAGTGTTTTGAATTTGATGAGGTTTATTTCGACGAGGAATTTACGACTTTCAGGCCCCTAGAACACGATGAAGTGAAGAGGATGATAACGAAATCGAAGAACAAGACCTGTGTTTCAGATCCAATACCCACATTCCTTGTGAAAGAATGTGTTGATGACCTCGTAATTCCGATAACCAATATTTTGAATGAATCTTTGAAATGTGCAAAGATGCCAGATGGATTAAAACATGCAATTGTTACCCCGGTATTGAAGAAGGAATCACTACCGTTAGAGCCAAAATCATTCCGTCCAGTATCAAATCTCCCCTATTTGTCAAAATTAATAGAACAGGCAGTTCTTGATCAACTCCAAGTGCACTTCATATCAAATGAGTTGGAGGAACCTCTCTAGTCCGCTTATAAGGCGCAGCACAGTTGCGAAACGGCAATGATACGCATTTTGAATGATATTCTCAAAGCTATTGATCAGAACCAAGTTGTGTTTTTAGCCCTATTCGACTTGTCAGCGGCATTCGATGTCGTTGATCATACAATTTTGCTGCAACGATTGAGTTCACAAGGATTAGAGGGTGACGTCTTGGACTGGTTGCGCTCCTATTTTAAGGGTCGCACTCAGCAAGTCTGTGTCGATGGCCATAAGTCTAGTATTAAAGAACTTGAATGTGGCATGCCACAAGGAAGCAAAATTGGTCCTCAAGGCTATAAATATTACACACAATCCCTAGGTACCCTGGCCCGTCTTCTGAGAATACTGTTCCACTTTTATGCCGATGATGGACAGCTATGGAAGGCTGTCTGTCCATCTTCCACTCAAGATGTTCAGAACAACTAGAAGCTGCCATCTCTCATGTCTTGTCGTGGATGCGTACAAATCGACTAAAACTAGATGAGTCAAAGACTGAATTTTTAGTCATCGGGACGCCCAGAAATCGTGGCAAGGCAATGGTAGACAGTATACTCGTAGGGAATTCGACTATTCAACGCTCCTCATCTGCACACAACCTTGGTGTCATGATTGATGAATCGCTCAAGTTGGAGACACAGATAAATGAGGTTGTAAAAAAATGCAGATTTGTTATTAGGGAACTGTGGCAAGTCCGGAAATATTTGACACTGGAAACTACGAAGACCGTTGTTCATGCAGCTGTCATTTCCCGTCTTGATTTTTGCAACAGTCTGTATGTGAATATGCCAGCTGTTCAGATTCGTAAGTTGCAAAAGGTTCAAAATGAAGCTGCTCGCCTGATAACTCTGGCCCCCCGTAGGGAACACATCACCCCTGTCTTACAGAGTCTACATTGGTTGCCTGTCAAACATCGCATTGACTACAAAGTAACAATGACTGTCTTCAAAGCTTTGCGCAATGCTGTCCTACAGTACATACGTGAATTGCTAGTGCCATACGAGCCAAAACGGTCATTGAGATCTTCTGAATGTTCTCTACTTGTAGAGCCTCGGTTCAGACTTGCCTCTGCTGGTCTGCGTTGCTTTGAAGTGGTTGCACCTAGGCTACGGAACTCGCTACCAAAAGAATTGCGATCTGTACACTCACTGGATATGCTCAAAAAACTATTGAAAACGCATTATTTTAAAATGGCATTTAATATTTAACTTAGCATTATCATTATTGACTATCAGTATTACATTGCATTTTAGAAACAGTATTATATATTAAGATTTTTATTTTAGTTTATATGTAAACTTTTTTGATGTTAGATACAAATACTCTTGCATGTTAAATTTATCTATGCTATGTAGCGCTTTTATAATGTTCTTGAAGAGCGCATTACAAGAAAACGCAGTAATAATAATAATAATAATAATAATATTATGATTTGGTCGATTCAACGTCGCAACCTCGAACCAACTTGGATTGAAATTGGGATGCTTCCTTGGAAGGCTTCTGTATTATTTAAAGTTACACTTTGCTTGTGTGATACTCCGCATGGTCACAGATGGCAACTAATTGGTAGAGGGGAGTGTCCCCCCTCCCTCCAACTCCGGTATAAGAATGATTAGTTTGGCAAAGGTCCAAGTGATATCAGCACATCATGCTAGATTAAACTGAATCAGAGACGCCTTATCTTTCAGGTATATTTATTCACTCAATTATTTATGCAGCTACGAATTTATGTATGCATACAGTAAACATGCAACATTCTATAAGACGTCACCACCCCGCATCGCATCGAGGTCGAATTTTAGTTGATTATGGCATTCGAAATAACTTTAAACAGTAAACTGGAATAGTTATCCAGACATGTGAGAAATACACGGTGTTATATTCACCCCTCCGTTACATTATCTCCACCTGAGGACCATCCGGTAACACCAGATGTGTATGAAGTCAAAATATCTATTTTCATGAATATTTTTTAAACCCCACAAGGGAAAAAGTTAAGATGTTTTACGTTGATTAGGTGTTGGGGGAGTGAACATTTGGTCGTCATGAAACTGCAACATCTGAAGAAAAGCACTGCGAATACCACGTCAAGTCTGCGTTGGGTCATAGGCGTTAATTAAATTGAAAACCGTTGGATAGACGTCGCACGACATTGGATCAACGTCGTTTTTTTGTTGTTTATGGAAGTCGTAAAAATTTTGCTTATCCAAAGTCTGTTTAACGTTTTCTCAAAGACGTTGTTAAGGGGATTGGTCTTCAGCCACGAGCAATCACAACCAAAGTGCAATCAAAGCTATTTTTGTGGTGTAGTCGGGTCGGCGTCGCAACCCAAAACCGACGTTAGAGCGACTTTTGAATGTGTCCAGGGTAGGAAAGGAGGCTTTGGATTACCTCAAAGGTAATCCAAACCCTGAAGAAACCGTTCACAAAAGTCCTTTTCATTCTTTTGTCTTTGCATGAACTCGCAAAAGAAAAACAACCCACAGAATATTCAGGGAAATCATCTGAACAGCCCCAAGTGTTTGTTTTTTTTTTGTTTTTGTTTTTTTTTTTGTATTTTTAGAAAATAAATTTTCAGTTTCTTTTTTCTTTTTTCTGCCAACTGAGCACTTTACACCAAGTCAGAATTTTACAAGGTGTAGGAGAGGCGTGAGGATAGGGGTGTCGCTGGTGGAGTTGCTTTTTGGGGGAAACAATTGTTGAAAAAAATAGTTTATTGAGAAAAGCTTTCAACAATGGAAGGGTAGTCGGTCCCAGCGAACCTACCCTCTTCCAACCCCCTCAACTCCATGCCCTCCCTCCAACCGCATTGAGTCGGCGAGGTGAGGGGACGGGGGAAGGGAAGTTTCCGCGATTTTTTTACAAGGTGAATGCATGAAAATGTACTGAAAGGAAAAAAAAACTAAGAAAAAATACTGCAAGGGTTTTAGTTGTAAGAAGTGGGTTTGAGGGTACGTATCCCAACATGCAGACGCACGACATTCAACCGAAATCGGCATCTACGACACCTGGTGGAACTTAATAATTGTGCATAAGTAGTTTGACTTCTAGGTAGAACCCAACCAAATCAAATGCAATTAGAGCCAATGGATCCATTAACAAGTTAATTGTGAGGGATGAAATTATTAAGAAACTAATTAACTGTCATTAGCAAACTGTGATCGCTTGCGTTCCGTAAAATTTCATAGAGAAACGGTCATATGCCAGATTTGATTTTAAAACCGGTCATACAATTTTGCAATGAAAGAAGAAACAACTTTTCCTTTTTCAAAAAAAAACTTAGCTACAGCTGCTAAGGTTTTTCTCTACCAAGAGAATTAACACTGGGAGTACAAAATAATTATCCTACCAGCTTAGCGAAATAGAACTTGTCACAAATGTCACCATATGTTACTCTATATCACCATATCAGCTGAATGACCAAAAATTCGAGAAAAATTTTTCCTGTCCTAACTGTCTCCATGCCAAATTCCAAATAACATACTAGCATCCCCCCACCCAACCAAGAAAAGAAATAGAAAAGAAAAACACACACACATACACATACATATTGCGATCTAATGATAACTTTAAGAGCAGTAGTATATAATCAGTTTTTACAGATGGCAAAGTGATGTTTGAAAAAGTGGAAAGTTTGAATAGGCTTCACTGTTCTTCTTTTTTTTCGTGAAATAAGACATAGCTTCTTCTACGGGCGTAATATATAGTTCATTGTATACTGTTCCCTCCCCCTAATCAACTTTAGCAGGGGAACAGGCCCAAACCCCCCCGACCGAAACCCCCCCAGCCCTAACCCCCCACCGCGTCAAACCCCCCCCCCGACTAAAACCCCCCATCGGCCTAAACCCCCCGACCCAAAACCCCCCGATTCTCAGGTCTATTTTATATTTTGTAATTGCGATACTTCACGTTGTTAATTACACTTCAAATGCCCATTGAAGAGACCACATGGCGTTTAAAATTGCAATTTCTGAACCACTGAAGGAATTGATCATCATTATAAAAGAAACTTCATACATCCATTGATGATAGCACTCAGTTTTTGAAATTGCAATTGCTGTTACGATTAATGAGTGTGTACACATTAAAAATTGCAATTCATATGCCGGTTGCGAGATCAGTCGAGTTTTCAAATTACAATTTCTCTTGCGGAAGATGTGACTTACATCCATTGTGATTCACTAGAATGGGTAATTTAGTGACCCAGATTGCTGTAAAAAATCATGCTACCCACATGGCGAAAAATCATGCTACCATCATGGAATACATCACATCTGCTAAAGGGAGTCCAAAGATATTGTACCAAGTTCATTTGCACGTAAAGCAAAAAAATCTAGCACATGGCTATGTTTCGTACGAGTGCTAAAAGAGGCGCCATAACAAATTATCATTACACATTTTCTTTTGAGAACGGGGGGGGGGGGGGGTTTGGGTCGGGGGTTTAGGCCGCCGGGGGGTTTTAGTCGGGGGGGGGGGTTGACAGGGGGTTTAGGGCCGGGGGGTTTCGGTCGGGGGGGGGGGGGAGGTTGGGCCTAGACTCCTTTAGCAGACAGTAAAGCGACGTTTGAAAAAGTTTTCACTTTGAAGAGAATTTCTGTACGTCTGTTTCATTTTGCTTGTGAAATTAGACATCTGCCCCACGGGCGTAGTATACAGTGCAGTGCCCCACGCCACCACCACCACCAAGACTGGTCCACCAAGGACTGTTGTTGAGAAACTTTTGAAATATCTTAATAACTGCTTGGGGCTTTCAGTCTCCTTTGCTAAAAGTTAATAAATAAAACTGCCATTTTGGGCACAGAAATAGCAATAATAGTTAAAGAGAACTACTTAGTTTTCGTTTGTGCATGGTAAACGGCAAGAACTTTTCTCTTATCATTTTTTTCCATTCCGATAAGATTATAAACTAGACCGCTTTCTCTACCAAGGAGATACACTTGGGAGCTTAAAAATTATGACACCTAAGACTTAAAATTAAGAATACCTCATAGACCTATGTTATCAGTAGTGTCACAATGTCACGTCTATAGAGTCGGCAGACGGATTTTATTTACTTCCGTTTGTAACTCATTCGCAAAGTTGATTCAGCGTTTAGTCATTGACGTCTGTGTAACGTCGCCAGCCAGAGGCTCTTTGGAGTTCCATGACCAACCAAGAGTCATCGTTTATCCAATACCAGGTGCGACGTCCATCGAACGTTATCACCGGAATTATAAAATTGCTCATAAACAATCGCGTGATAAATGGGATGTCATTTTCTAGTTAAATCTTTTGTCGAATAAGTCGAAACCCGAAAATGACAAAGTAAAATAAATAAATAAATAACGAAAAATAGCTGAAAAGAAGTATTGAGCTAAATCTTGAACCTCGTTAGAAAATAGGGACAACAAAATAAATAAATAATAAAGTAATAAATGCAAAGTCAATGCCTCTACAATGTTTACTGTATGGCATACTGCAGACGTAATCTTTTTTTCACTTTCCTGTTTAACGAGGGACATTTTGGCACTGCATATTATGGGAAAGGTGGGGGTCAGAAGGGCCAAAATAACCAAACTCGATAAATTACGTCATAATAACGTCGCGGTTGAAAAGCAGGTCAACAAATATACTTTTGCGGAAAAGTGGCCTCATAAGGTATTTTACTCGGAAGATGTAAAATGCAAACATTCTCGAGACGATTAAAAAATTATTTACGTCACTGCTAAAAACTGTGATGATGGCATCATAAGTAACAATTTTAGAGGCTGGTGTAAGATCTTCCTAGGTCTCGGTGTTACGGAGGAGTTATATGGAAACCAACGAAAAAAAAAACGGTTTAAAAAAGTAAAAAATGGGAAAAACGGAGAAAGTCCCATAATTTCCATCGATTCGAGAAATCCTTGGAACTACGCCCCAACTGTAAATGAAGATAGATATAAAATACACAGTTGAACACTCCACAAGTCTATGAGACATCAGATCAATCATAAGGTTAGAGATAACGCCGTATGCACATACTCCAATCAGCTCCAAAGCAATAAGCTGCATACCTCACTTGCCGCTGTAATTATACTGTTATCTGCTGACAGCATACTGAATAGAAACATAAGCGTTTACTATAATGTTGTGTTTTGCAGTGGACTTTGTAGTACTTTAGTACAGGAAGTTGGTTCATCCAAAGTGCAAATAATTGCTGGACAGTTAGCTCGACCAAAAGTCAATCGGTTAAATGGCCTTGGAAATCTTCCGTTGCCAAACTGTTGTGGTAAGAATGGAGATTTCCGGCTATTAGATAGAAAAAAGACGATATGGAAAAACCGCCATTATAAAGGGCATGAAATGGACACTAGACCGAAGTCTGCTAAATATTTCAAGGTAATTATCAGCTTTATCCTGAACGGGAAGGTTAACGGAGTGTATATCAGACACAAATGATCAAAATAAGTTCAAAATCGCACTAATCCTTTTCAGAAAATGGTGACATTTTTGGTTGTTTATTTTGGCCATGACCGAGAAGGTAAGGACCGCCGAAATATCTCTCATGTTACCTTCTTTAGGCCATTGGTAAAAATAAGCTCAGAATCACTGTATCGCGTAGCGTACCGCTTTCGAGATAATGTTCAACTTAAAAATTTTTGGCCTTGATCATGACCCACGAGATCAAGGTCAACGAGGTACCCGTTATATAACGTCATTTAGGCCCAAACAGTTGAAAACAAGCTCAAAATCACTCAAAATCTCTAACCGTCTTGGCGATAATGGTCCGGTTTTCGAAGTTGAGCATGATCTAGATTGTCAGAGTCACCGATATGTCTCTGATGTAAACTCTGTTAGGCGTACAAAAAAGGAATAAACAGCCAGAATAATAAACAGCCAGAATATCTTGCAAAGTACATCTATTTGCAAACTTTATTTGCAAATAGGTACTAATGAAACCGTTAAATATGTGAATTGATTATAGAATGAAACAGAAGAAAAAGGTTAAATTCAAAAGGATGAATTACAAACCGAATTTTCTAGTAAAGAATATATTTTAATAAATTTGAATTTATAAACATGTTTTATCACAATGCAATAGACATACTAAAGAAACAGCACAAACCATCACTAACAATAAATCCCAGAAACTAATTGCTTATCTGCTCTGGTGAAATCTTCAGGACACATCAAGAAAATGGCAGTAAGACTTTCCAGACGGGAGTTAATTAGGTATCAACACGCCTCGCACAGCTAACCATAACTATTATTCATGTGTTAAAATTTAATGTTCATACGTTGATCGATAGATATTAATTTCAGAACAAAGTAAACGATATCTATAACGGAACTAAAAATGCCCCGATAAATTGCAAGAAAATGAAAGAATCTTCAATGCTAATTTTACCAACAATTCTTGCCCAGAAGTTGACACAAAACTGGTTTAAGATGGTTTAGTGCAAGAGCAATGCTATGACGTCAGTTCTGATTGTTTATTCTGAACGTCAAGCTGAATTTGAACAATGGAAAGCGATTAAAGGGCCTTAGTATTCCTGCCACTTACCCACAAAAGTTACTGGCAGGTAATCGTATTTCAGATGGCTCCAACTACTCTGGTCAATTCATGCAACCTGTTTTTGTGGAACAGGTCTTGTTGTTATTATCAATCCAAAACGCAAATATTAAATGTTTTCCAGGATTTTCGTGAACCACTCCAAAAACTACAGCCAGATATATTCTTGCAGTGCTAAATTCAAGTAGGTACTATATATATATATATATATATATATATATATATATATATATATATATATATATATATATATATATATATATATATATTATTGCAAGATAAAATATCAGTGATTTAGCTTCTGTCTTTACGATACTCCTGAACCTGAAGATCGACAGTATTTTATATTCCAGGGTCACGTGTCTACTGTTTATTTTTTTTGCCATCGCTTATTTTAAACACTTGAGAACTCATTCATGTGACACATGTAAAGATAACGAGATCATAATAAGAGCTGTGTGGGTATGAGGAAGAAACTTACATAAAGTAATGCTGACCAATAATTCGCAGTTGATTAACAAATGCTGATCATTGGCATGTAGAAC
Organism: Protula sp. h YS-2021; assembly: GCA_949752745.1. NCBI lineage: Eukaryota > Metazoa > Annelida > Polychaeta > Sabellida > Serpulidae > Protula > Protula sp. h YS-2021. Next base: position 97,908,617 of record OX457025.1, on the reverse strand, counting down.
ATTAAGCTATTGCTGGCAAATAATATGCACTCCATTTAGCTAATGCTGACCAACGATACACAGCTCATTAACTAATGCTGACCAATAATATGCAGCACATTAACTGATGCTGACCAATAACATACAGCGCATTAAGATAATGATGACTAATGCCACGCAGCAAATTTAGCTTATGCTGATCAGTAACATGCTGCACATTAAGATAATGCTGACCAATGACATGCAGCATCTTAAGCTAATGCTGACCAATAACATGCAGCATATTAAGCTAATGCTGACCAATGACATGCAGCATCTTAAGCTAATGCTGACCAATAACATGCAGCATATTTAGCTAATGCTGAACAATGACATGCAGCGCATTAAGTTAATGCTGACACTGCTAAGCAGCTCATTTGGCTAATACTGACCACTACACTGCATCTCAATGAGATAAAACTGACCAGTAACATGCGGAACATTAAGCTAATTCTGATCAATACTACGCAGCTCATTAATCTTATGCTGACCAACGACATGCAGCTCATTAACTAATGCTGATTAATGCCAAGTAGCTCATCATGACTATTCTTATCAACGACATGCAGCTCAATTACTAATAAGTCGGATTATTGGCTTTCAGCACATTAAGCTAATGCTGACCGGTAGCATGCATTTGATAAAACTAATGCTGACCAGTAACATACAGCACATTCAGGTTATGGTGATCGATAACATACAGCACATTAAGATAATGCTGAGCAAAATTATACAGCTCAAGATAATGCTAATCAATGATATGCAGCAAATTGAGTGATGCTGATCAATGACTCGCAGCGCGTTAAGCTAATGCTGACCAATTACCTGCGGGTCACGACATATGTGGTATCACACGGTTGATTCGGTGATATAGTATGCGAATAATAAAATGCTGATTTCAAGAGAGTTCTGGTTTTACATCTTGACAACTGCCCGCACAGGAATTGTCTACGCGTAGGAACGATGTTATGACGTCAGCAGTTCTGATTACTTTATTCGGGATATCAAGCGAAGAGAAACCCTTGTCACTCTCTATGGATGATGAATAAAATCTGAACAATTAATTTAATATGACTCTTCCTGAAATATACAAGCATTGCATTAAACACTTTCGTTGATATATATCACGTCACAGACAAGGTAACAAGGAGAGCGCACCCATATCTCTCTGGAAATTTAACTCGATACCATTGATGCTATTCTTTTAGGTACTTCTCTATTAGGCGTTCACTCATTTTATGATAAGAATAAAATTTTGCAATAATTACCGTTGTGGAATATATCATCGTCATGTCTAATCAAACGTGCAAAAAGGAGTAAGTTTGAGGCTAGCGGCAGTCCGTGCGTTTGCTCAGATAAAGTAGATATTATTGCAAACTTTGCACTTCGCGTTAGGTTGTTGTTTTTTAAAAAGTCGTGGACAAGCATGACAACCAATTTCGACATGATGACTAAGTGGAAACAGATCTGCTACTTGTGAGGCTTTGTAAAAGACGGATGTAGTAGCAGTATCACAACGAACGTTTTAATGCTGTTTTACCTGGGGTCGACTAGCAGTTTTTTAACCCCTTTCTGGGCTGTTTTATCGCATGCAAAGTAGAAACTTTTCAGTTTAGCGTCATTACTGATATATCAAGTAATTTGTGACAAAATATAACGAGCTAACTCAAAATGATCAGGAAACCAACCCGCTAACTGTAATTTTCAAAACGGGGATTTACATTACCTAGCCCCTACACTGGATTAGGTTTGTTGATTTCAATGAGGTCTTGTTGTTATTATGAGGTGTCATTTGTGTTTCATTTTGCAAAGAACGTTCAACCTATTTTTACACTTAAACTGTTTGCCAGTAAACTGATGTAAATAACACTTACTTACGCAGTAAAATACATTATTCCTCTCAAAGCACTGTTAATGATTCAAAGTATGAAGTAAAGTGCAAACGCTCACTGATAAGTATGAAAGGAATCGTCCCAGAACATCACCAGGCTGAAATCAAACTTGCTTTTGTAAATAAGGGATTTTATGCAGATTTTTTATAATTACATGAAGAGCAGACACCGAGATAATATTTTCCCGGTAAATTTATGACAGGCTTAAAAAGACCCTTGAAATTAGACCATGTGATAATGTGGACATTGTAAATATCGTCACAGGCAGACGCATTTCTCTCTCAATTCATGAAGAATCATGTGAGTTCATGTAACTAACTTAAGTAGAACCCACGACACACAGACGGAATCAATAAACATCTGACATTGCTCTATTTGTTGAGTTCTTCAAAACGGTTCTTTTTAGGAAGTGGTCCGATGTGAGGGGTAACAATGAACTTCCTTTACTACATCTTTCTCAGTTCATCACCAATTTTCATCAATTTCCATCTTGATTGAGAATTCGTAAATGAAGTCAATAGACTTTTGTGTACAAAGTGGATCAAATGAACCACTTACACAGTAAAGCACTTCTTATGTGATATATATTTATTGTTTCAGTACTTATGCAATCTGATTACATATTCTTTTCACTTTGTTATTTTAAAAGATGTTGTTATTTGATGTCAAAAACCATTGACAAGTTTTCTGTCCTTTCGTAAACATATATTGACAATGACAAATAACAACAGCATACTTCTTGGTTCAAGTTACAGTAATTATCCAATGTGTTGAACTGCGCATTTAGCGAAAATAAGGGTTGGACTACATCTGACATCAGCCACTCCGAGCTCGTTAAAACGCAATTATTTACAGCATTTATGGTATAAACATGGATAATATACTTAATTTATTATTCTTTATATACTGTTGCTTCCGTCATAGATCAATTAATTAAAAGGTTAATTAACTTTGTGAATGCAAGCTTCTAGTTCTTCGTTTTCAACCACGTCTTCCTGCTCCCGTCATTTAGACGTTGTGAGAGCAGCATCATATAGACATCATCAGAAACACCGTCTAAACAGTCAAAATCACACGCCCACCAAAGTTTGGATTTGGTTAAATGCTTTTGATGAATAACCTGCTTTTTGGATATATATATTGCCGTCAAATGTGAAAAGCAGGGTAGTCTGTTGTCAGGAAATTCTGAGTTTAGAAAGCTTTAGCCACTTGAAACAGGGTTCCGATGGAATGCAAACTTAATATAATAATATCCTGTTTATATTTATGCCATTAAAACGCCAAATTATTTGCGACAGTAAACCGCCAATGCAGTGCCATTCAGTTTACAGCCTAAGAAAAACAATCAAGTACAAATCAAAAGTTATGTCTTTAAAATTATGTCGAATGTGCTATAATTTATCGGAAATATACAAAATAAGACATAATTTGTTCATTCTGTCAGTTCGTTCAAGTTTCCATTTTGAATCCGGCCGACAACCCTACAAATGAAAATTTGACTAACCCTTGAAAAAAACAACGTTTGCATAAGAAATAAAATGGCCAAAGTGGCAACATTCAGTTAGACACGCTGTAATAACACATCAGATCTCAGTTTCGATTCTCCACCGGGAAGGTATGTTTAAGACAATCACCGCCTGGCTTTAATACACATTATCTGTGTACTAAGTAAACACGAAATATCTTTATATTGGTTATGCTGATGTCAGTTCGCAATATATACTTCTATTATCCTTGTGTTTCATTTCTTTAGATACGTGAGTGGGTGACAAGGATTGTACTTGAAAATTCCTGAGGACAAAGCACTGCTTATGACTGATGGGCTTATTCATAGAACAAAAGTTCGCTGTTGATGATCTAACACGTTGTCTAGTCATTGTGTCTAAGACGTTAAGACATTCCACTGCATTGGGGAATTTCACTGCGAATCACATTAAACCAATACGGTTGGTATTAATTAACTCTGCATGAATTCAATAATACTGACATGAAATAAGAAATCACATATTTCTTTTTCGCTACACAAGAGGAAAGTACACTACAGTAAGTGTTATATATCGATCATAGGCGACAGAAGATTAGACGGGACGACACGACACGACACGAGACGAGGCGAGACGAGGTTGTCTGACTACATCAAACTCTCATTTGGGTACCGAAAAACACCCTAGTTTTAATTTAAGATTACTAATTACAACGAAAAAAAAATACAACTTCAAAAATTTAAGACATTCGAATAATTTACTCCAACTGAAAACTAGAAAAACTCAGAAAAATAGCAGTAAAAAATATCGCTTACGCACTGTGACCAAGAGCAAGACTTCTTGGTCAATACGAAATTAATGCCCTTTTGCACAAGTTTCATATGTTCGACGCTTTAATACAGCATATGTTTCAACGAACAGAAAGCTGAACCCTACTGATTGGTCAGGCATTACTGAAAAGTCTACAAGCAGGGTCCTTGATGAAATGCAAATGTAATGCCTTCAGTTGGAGTGAATTCTGTTTGCTAATTTTACAATGGCCCTCAAAATCATATTATAAATTGTCAAAGAAATGAAACTTTCAATACAGCACTTTTCCTTATCTTTTATGTGTTAAACATATCCTTAGTTCAATTAATCTATATGATGCAGCACAGCCAAAGTCAAAACCGCTACCTGTCCATTTCAAAATATAATCATTTTAGCGTCATGTTTTTACTCGTATACCACCCAGGTAAAAACCGTTCGATAATACACAATGAACACAGTTGTGTAACATAAAAAAGTTGACAATTTTTACATTTTATGAAATGCTCTAAGTTTTAATAACTATGGGTGCTCGATGAAATCTCTTTTACGCGCATTTGCCCCCCCCCCCCCACACACACACATCTATAGAATAACAATAAATAACAATTGTAAAATTCCTCAGCGATTTCATAGGCTCGAGAAAGACAACAGAAGATGTAACTCCAGCAGTTTACATGTTTGACACAAGTAACTCACAATAATCATATCTTTAGGGCCGTTCCAGACCTATTATTGAATATTGAAAATACGGAGAATATGATTGACAAAATTCGGTCAGTCCACCGGATTAATACAGTGTTTGTAAAGCTCACTTGAAAGGAATACGCCCCAGTCCAACTCCGTCTGGTCACATTTTATACGAGCCTAAAAATGAAATGTTCACAAACCCTGAACGTTACAGGATCTGCTGTCTTCCAATAATCAAATAAGCAGTTGAAGTTATTATACTTACATGTTGGAAATTAGCATGATTAATAGCTAAGGCAACATACTACAGTCAGTGGGAAAATCATCAACCATGCTTTAATAAGCATTAACAAAATAGAACCGGAAAATACATAATTATCGCTCATGCTGATATCTTTCGGTCAACACATATTTTTATGACCAGTTATGTATGCATGGGAAAGGTATTCGATCGGTATGAGAATGGGTGACTAGTGTGGTAAAAGGAAATTACAGGAATACTTTTTCGCACAGAAAAGCACTGATTATGACTCACGTAAAATATAGAAGAATTTCTCACTGTTGATCATCTAACACTTTAGTAATTTAGTGGTCCTAAAGCTACAAAAGTGAAAAATCCACATCAATACAGATATGTTCATTGTAAAGCACAGTCTATAAATATTCTTGTTATTACATAAGCTCTGAGTGAATGCTAGCATGAAATATAAAGTAGCTTTTGAATAGAGGAATTTTGAATGATATTTGCATAGTTCCTTTAGCAACACATCACAAAATGATACTATAGTAAGTCTCATAGAAATCGTTTTTATTTTCGAGATGACGGCAAACGGTACGAAATGAAACGAGGCGGGGCGAGGTTTCCTGAAAACGTGACACTCAGATTTCACAAAACATGCATAAATATTACATAGATCAATTCTATACCGGACAGCAGTACTTCTTTTATATATCAGCCAAAGCTAGAAATTGAAAGGCAAATAATAAGTGTAAAAGTAATAGTGAACATAACATTAAGCCGGTGTAATTCAAAGTCAAGCGTCCATGACCAGCACGGTTCTTTTCTCAAAACTAAGCTGACGCCATTCTGCACGCCAAATGTGCTTTATTCATCTTACGGTCATCAATGAACAATCAGGGTCTGTACCTAAATGCGTATATAATGCATTCAACTGGAATAAATTCTATATTCTGTATACCATATGCTATTAAAATTATAAGATAGGAATTAAAAATTCTGAAACATCTGGGTCTGAAACCTTCCCTAAGATCGGAGGCTATCATTGATTACTGCCTGTGTTTCACAAACAAACATACACAGAGACTTATCATTCAGTCGGAACCAATGAAGGGAAAGCAATGTGACCAAGATACTTTTAACGCTTCACATCATAACGCAACCTGGTCTCATACGAAGCTTGAACACGCGATTATCACATATAAAAAACTTCTCGTCTCAAAACTGACCATTTTCTATTTCGTGGAAGGCCTCTTGGAGTTCACTTTTAGCTTCAGTAAATGTCGTTGCTCTATCGAAACTTAGCAACGAAATGTGACTCAATATGAAATGCCTCACCGTATAGATTATTGAATCAGTCCTCATTGAAATCAACCGTTCTAGATGAAAGACAAGCGACACCAGCTTTGCTTTTTCTTTGACAAAAAGTAACCTACAAAGGTAAAAGAGAGAAGCAGTGTTGCCGAAACAAAAACAAAAGTTAATCTTCCATTTTCGCAATATGACACCACTGAATATTCTCTGTAGAAAGGAAAGGAAAGTAGAGGATGATGCTTCAAATAGGCTTAGACCTTAAAATTATCCGAATCATTGAAGAGCTATATCTGCATTCTAATTGCGCTTTGGTAAAAAATGGTAAGCTAACAGAATGGTTTTAAGTTGATGTAGGCGTAGGTCAAGGGAGCAGTCAGTTAGCGCCAATGACAGAACTCACATCCTCTATCAAAGAAAAAAACATCGATGGACAAACGGTAGAATACGTAGAAGTGTTTACATTCTTAGATAGTACCAGACTGCACTTCGGGCGTAAAAAGAAGAATTATCCTTGCAGCAGGTGCATCCGAACGCCTGTGAAAGCCCATCTGTGCACAGAAGTGAACGAAAGGAAACACTCACAGGTAGACTTTGTCAAACACTATTTATTTCCATTGCTATTTATGCCTCAGAAGGCTGGACGCCAAAATACCAGCGACGCCAGAAATCTCAAACTGTCTGAGATGAGATGTCTCCGGATAATCGTTGGAATTATTCAAAGGGACAGACTGAGCAACACAAAAATACGCCAACTGGAGAAGACCAAAATAGCACCAAAACCGGCTAAAATCAGAACGGGAGAAACATGAGCCAACAAAAGAAAGGGGAGAGCAAGGGTCCTAGGCAGCTAATTCAAGTCAAGAATATTCTCTGCGTAATCTAACTTCATTAAGCATCATACCTCTACATTAAGGAAAACTTGTTTGTAGTAATGAACCACAAGGCGATTACCAACATGAGGAGATTTAGAGAGCACCACAGAATGCACTCAACTTTCTGATAAATGCGAATAACATGAACGACCGCCAACTCAAAGAATGTCGTTTTTATAAAGCAGATTTTGGCAAAGAACTAGAAGGTGTAAAGATCGGCTACTTCTAGTAACATCGAATTCGTCATATGTTGCTCATTTTGTAGTAAGCACTTTAGTTAGCTCCACACACCCGTAGTAACCACAATAACTACAAGGCTTCAGTATCACTAAACTTTACACACCCAATGCTCTTTCTCAGTTCAGACCTATCAGCAAACAAATATTGCAGAATAAGCTTGCCAATAATTGCATATGATACGATGAATCTTAAGGGGTATAAAATGGAAAAGATGCTTGTGCTTGATAATCGCTTATAGGCATCTGACTTGACACACAGTCCGTAAATAAAGTGCTTATGAGATGTACTACGTCAGAAAACAAATCAAGCTTTATATCCGAAAGAACGGACTGAGTAAGGTGCCTAGTTAGGTATTCGGTAAAACTTAACTGTTAGAATACAATTTACAATAGAGTAAATTTACACTAAACAAGAGTAAAAACCGCTCCTGTAATACTCACAGCTAGTAAACTGTTTTGTTATGCAGAAAATTACGATCTCTTCTTCATAATCAGTATTAATTTTACTATGGATCAAGCTTGCCCTCCGACAATAAGCACACACATTTGGTATAAACTTGCTTCCTTACTTGTGTCACTTTAGGCCACCAGAGAAAGTTGATGAAACTTCGTTTTGTAAACCTTATAACAATGTGTCATGAAGGGACTTGGCCATATAACTAGCGAGCGCCATAACACAATACAACACAAGACTTTTTTTCCTGTAACTATACATACCGTGACGTAGTTGGTATCAAACATAGACAAAGACAGATAAAGGCAGAACAACCTATAAAATATGCATAATAACTTATCAACCGGGCCAAGTCTTGAATTGATCGATAATTCATAAATGAAGTGAATCCGTTTTCTGTATTTCTAGTGCATCCCAGGCTCCTTAACCGTGTGATTTATATCTCTGTCGTTCTACTACTTGGCTTTGATATACGGCCTACTGTAAACATGTTAAAATTTTAAGGGGAGAATTTATTTTATAGGCAAAGTAAAGGACACAATAAAGAAATGTTACCTGGTGCAAGTGACAGTTGTTCTCTTGATGCACTTTACCAATTAGTAGTGGTATATGTTACATCTACTAGATTGTTATATATTTAATTGCTTTTAAACTAGCGATACTTGCTGGAATTTATCACACAGTCACTGTAAGCATATTATAATTTAGAATCCAAAGCGCCTGTTTCTCTAATATAGAGTGGTATTTCTTGTATAGTAAAAAAGCAAGTTATGTAGTCATGTTTTAAAGTGTTCTGGCTAGATATTCTGATCATGCCGTCTTTTATACCTTGGGTCATATGTGTAGTTTATGACGTTGTATTAGAATCTCTTTCATTTTCAAATCAAAGCACTATTTACGGTTAGATGATTTAAAGACCAAAATATGATATTTTCGATTTCTATTCTGTTAGTTTCCTCTAAAACTTCTTAAACATAAGTCTGGTTGTTCACTTGATTTACGTGACTCATAACACTTACGACATACACTTTTCCCACACACGTTTTTGTGTGTTCAGCGTTTATTACCGCTCCGTCTGCGCAGAAATTTACATCGTCGCGCAGAGACCTGCGACACAAATGGATATTGCCGCTGCGAATGAGCAGTGTGGACTTCCTAACGAAGGTGAAAATCCTACCAGGCAGGCTGCCCAAAAGCAGAGCTGCATGGGATCTTCAAGATCCATGGATGGCTCCAATTTGGCCAGATTCTCAAGCAAAATTGGTAATTTCATGCTTCGGAGCGATGCAGATCTGAGTGTAAATGCCTTTCTAACAATGTTTCGAGGAAATAATTGTCTTCCACGGGGTTACGAAAGCCAAGATCACGCTGGAGTATCCTTATAGCTGAACGGTAGCACTTGATGGACTAAGACTTGAGCGAGCGGCTGAGGAACCGTGCTGTCGGCGAATAAGGATTTGAGATATTCCGTTATCTCACAGTCCAGTATCTTTGCCTGTCTGGCGTGCATTAAGGCGAAGATGGCAGCTTATCCTGTGGGATGGCGAGGTGTACACTCCGTGGTGTTGATGGTCACCCCAAGGAAGGTGAGGCACTGGGAGGGGAAGACGCATTTATCCCAGCTAATGGCGAAACCCGGGGATTTGAGGTGGATGAAGCACTTCATTGCTCCTGCGGCGTCTTGGTAGGGCTGGGCGGAGATAAAGAAATCGTCCACTTATCAAATAGATGCTTTGATTTCCTGAAGCTGGAGCATCCGACAAACACTTAAAATTCTGACACTGACCGAGGCACCAAAATGCAGGCGAGTGTCCACCATATAGGCGTACTGCGAATCACCACTGAATTTTCACTTTAGACCGGAAAAGCGCTGGGAGAAAGTACTGGAGTGGCGGTAGGCGAATTTAAGATCAACTTTATACATAAAATATACAAGTGCGTCATTTTTACCGCTTTATCAACATGGGTAAAAGATTGCTTATCCGAGGAAGCAAAACAATTCACGGATGTACCAGTGGGTTGGGAGCAATCGTGGATGAGACGAATGCTCCTTGGGAACTGCAGAAATTTCAGGTTCGTGTCAACAATGTTACATCTGCCCAAGGACAGTTCTTTTTTTGATTTCCGAGGGAGCTGAGAGCGGGGCATTCCTATTCTTGGTGGAGGTACTACGGGTGGCTATTGGGACACTTGATGCACGTATGAGCGTATCTGCAGATATAACTGGTGCAGCTTCGACGGCAGTTGAAATTTCTGCAGATTTGTCTGTCGCATCGCGGGGTCTCTCGCAGTGAGACTGGTCCCTGACCTTGAAACAAGTTGTAAAGATACAGACGCCCAGCCCCACTGCAGGCTTCCTCAGTGAATGCGTAGTCTGTACTCATAGTTATAGCGCATACAGTGCCTGATGGGATAGTGCTGGCACATATCCCCAAATTGCACGGCGTAAAGGTTACATCCATTGCGGGCTCAATTCGTCTCCAACCGTCCAGAGCGGGCGGGAACCACGTAATGCCCGATGACTCACTGTTGCCAGGTTGCCTCCTCGGGGCTGGGGCGCTTAGTGGCTGTGTTGGACAGCACCAGCTTCGAGTCTCCCTGTTCCGAAAACTCGATTTTCTCGTTCTGCGGTCCAAGAAAGGAGCCCACCAGGGGTCGTCGCTAGGCTCGGGCTTATCCTTCAAGGACTCCGCTTTCGTGTTGCCCACACACGGAAAGTTTTTCAGCGTGACTGAAGCGTCCTGGTGGTCTTCGATTGTCGCGGTCCTGCTTATATCGCCGTCGCTCATTCCACTCAGCTCAAATACGGCAGCTAGAAGCATTTTTCGTTGTGACAGCTTCAGTGTCTTCATTAGGCCGCCATCGATGTAAACAAGACTTTTTAAATGGAAGAAGTCTTAACTGTTCTTGAGGTCAAAACCTTTTTAGCCCAATCTTGTAGTTCAATGATCCCGTTATCGATCGTTTCCTGATCCATCGCTTGAAACTGATGGAGAATTGGAAGAGACAGCCCTTGTTTTCTACCACCAACTGACAAAGAGTAAGCATGCAATGTGAGGAAAACAGGGCCATGTCAAGCCGCAAAGCAAGCACTCTGTATCGCTTTAAAAATACATAAAATATCTTTCATTTAACTAATATTATTCAGCTGAAACTAAGAGCTAAAACGATTTCCGTTAGCACAAATTATATAATAGTATTACAGTTAAAAACGAATTCAAAACTTCTTTCGAGACGTCTTGTTATATTATTAGTACAAAAAGTATATTTAACGTTCTGCCTTTGCAATAATATGATCAGCATGACATGATGTATTCAAGAAGAATTTTTTTTCAATCAGGAAAAATTTTCTTTCGAGCTAGTCATAAAATAATAACACATGTAAAACATCTTCAGTTAAAGCTTATGTTTGTGTAATCACTTTATTCTTATTCCGGAAATATATTGCTGGGTTTAGTTTCAGGAAAAAGCTGGTTATAATTTGATTATATAAAAACATCGTATTGGTTTCGATACGCAGTCAGACAAAACACTTATATCAATCCTATAATCCTGTCTTGGAGAAACACTTTTTGAATATGTCAAATGCCAACGTGATGTGTGTAACATGTTTTCAATGACTGTAGTAAACATTCAGTGTTAGGTTTTCATTATAACCAAGATTCCCAGTTTGGGCATTGAGTACAATATATAACTGTATACTGTCTGCATTAAGCAGTCAGAGTAAAAAGAAAAGAGTAGCAAGAGTAGAAAAGAAAGTTAGCACTTGCAGCTGTTGCTATTTCCCAAATAAAAAAAGCGCCCACTAAACTCAAGTCACAACCAAAGGCTTTTAAAAGATTTTATAGATGCGTGAACGATCAGTTGTGGTACCATTTTGACTCCCAAATTTAAAATAAGATCCTATAATTGCTCACGGGGAAATGAAAACATTGAGAGTACGATCATTAAATCACAAACCCAAAGTTTCTCTCTCTCTCTCTCTCTCTCTCTCTCTCTCTCTCTCTCTCTCTCTCGTAAAAAGAAAAGTGAATTCGGAAATGCACTATATTTTGGATTCCTTCTCGGTTGAACATTTGAAAAAAAGGATCAAGGAAGAAGTGAATCATTTTTTAAATATGGATTAAAGTTTAAATTTTATGTGTCCGCAATTTCATTTCTCATTTCTTTCCATTTAAATTAATCTCTGTAGACAAGAACCGTTTTTTATAATCATACTGTGAGTGATTTCAGCATCTCTCGTCTCAGGATTTTTTCTTAATGAATTACAAATACGCATTGTTGATGACAAATTTGACAATTTATTTCAATTATGCCGCTACAACTATAAGCTAGAGCATATTCCATTAGCAAAAAGTATTTTTGGAATGCAAAAAAAACGTAAATTGAAATTCGTAACATGATGTTTGGCGTTCGGCTTTAACATCAATTAAATGAACATGACATTAAGTAAGCAAACGGCTTTTGTTTTATCAGAAAATGCATGTGATTGCTATTTCAAATACAATTCTGTGTAAATAATAATCTTGGAGCGTTTATAGTCTAATAAATCCTAGTGAAACAACTACATCCTCAATGCCATCATTGGGGTCATTCATTGCACTCTCTTGCCACATTCTCTGAGCAATTTTCTGTCACTGCACTGCTTCCAAATGCAGCCTTGAAATTTCTATTCTTGTATCATTGGAAAATACTTTTTTCATGGACAATTTACTGAGTAATTCGCACAGCAATTTATACATTTATATAGTCCTTCGACCGATTACTAGAGATTCCCACTGATATATTGAGTGCGAATGAAATCACATGCAGAACAGGAACGAGTGTATATTTTTGCTCTTAGCAGTGATGATGACTGTTCACTTCAACTTGTGAACAAAGACAATGCATGAAATGTAATTCAGAATAGAAACCACAGTGTACTGGTATCATATCAAGAGCTGGAATCTAGAAACACTCAAACAGAATGAGACTTGCAAAAACTATAGATTTAAAAAAAAAAAGAAAAAGCACAACCAAAGAATTTTCATTACCGATAAATTTAGTAAGTGAAAGGTTCAATAATCTGACACAAAGTCATTGAGACTCGGTTTAGCACAAAGCATTTCTTAATTAAGATATACTTTAGGTCTAGATCAGTCCGAAGTGTTGTCTTAATTTATAGTTTCCATTCTACATAAAAATGAGGATGTGAAGCAGCAAAATACCCATCTGTAGTAAAACGAATTTAAAATTTATGCATCAAAAGTCAGTCAGCACCCAACAAATGTTAGGCAAAAAAGTTAAAACATACTTAAACCAGTGACCTAATTCGCCATTAACTTGAAGTTAAGTTCAACCTAATTTTGACCCGATTTCAAAGTAAAAGTAGAGGATATGGGTAATAATTTAATGGCTTCTAGCACCTGTTCAATGCAGATCATAACATGTGTATTGATTATTACTGAACTAAAAGATATTGTAAAAATTCATTTAACATATAAAATCACGCATAAAATAACAAATAAATTTGGATATACTTTGGATATACAATATTAGCTGTAAAGTCGAAATTTGGAGTAGATCTAGATAATACTTAATTTAAAATCTATCAAAATAACAAAACGCTTGCAAAATACTGGAGTGCAAATTATATTCCGATACTAATTCTGTACAATTACATCAAACTGTTGCGTTATCAGCAAATATATTACATGCAGCACTGAAGTAAAAATTATCGAGACCGACTTTTGGTCCCGATAGTTTCTCGGTCCCGATAATAACTATTTTAGAGGGCATTTGGTTTTCATAATGCCTAGACAAAAGATACATACATATATATATATATATATATATATATATATATATATATATATATATATATATATATATATATATGTGTGTGTGTGTGTGTGTGTGTGTGTGTGTGAGTGTGTGTGTGTGTGTGTGTGAAAAGAAACGAGACTTATTCTCCGGGGTGCAGTAAATCTCAAAACAAAACCCACTTGTAAAGCCCAGTCCAATAAGTGAAGAAAATAAGGAAGGACATACTACAGAAAAGACCCTTTAAACCATATTTTCCTGCTAGGGTCTTCAAGTAGTTCTTTGAAAAGAAGTTTTAATTTTGCCACTAAGCTCAATTACGATTAAGGATACAGCTAATTGCTCCGTCAATATAAGTTAAAAGTGTCACACATTTATATGTGTGTAAGCCTATTCCGGCTTGACCCACATCAAGGAATTGAAAAGTTCACTAACATATTTTCTGCTTCACGTTCCAATTGGCATTATCTGGGAGAAGCATAAAAAAGCAGGCAAAGACTGTGTTTTGTTGTCACATTTCATGCAGTAAAACATGAAGTGGTGCGAACAGCGGTTGGTATCTATTTTTTTCTTGACAGTCATCGGATTTCCTCTGTTATCTTCTCCACTGGCACTACGGGTCCTAGGGCCACGAAACGTGGGAGTTAGATAGAATGTACTATGAACGTGTGCATGACACTTTTTATTTTTGCCTTCGATTTTGTTTTCTTGTTTAAAACGCTATGTGAAAAGAGTGTATTTTTGCAAGTAAATGCGGTCCATTTAATGCACAGCACAGAACACAACACAGCTGCTCAGCTTTGAGCGAGCTCTCACTGCGTAAATAAATAACACCGCGTATGTCTGATCAGTCAATAAAATCTTAAGTCAACAAACACTAAACATTACTCGGCTTATAAGACGTATTCAAGCTGTGTTGTTTGCTAATATGCTTAGCTGGTATTAAGTTATCAATCTACGGAGTTTTTTCTTCACAGTGTCCGATTTTTTTGTGTCATCTTCTTGTCTGGCACTATGAACACTAGGACAACGAAACTTTGGCGTTGTGTATAATTTATGAATAATAATAATTATAACACGGATAATTTTGGCGGGGGCCATGACCTCCAGTTTCAGAAAATGCCCCCCCCCCCCACTAAATTTTTCGATGGGGCCGCGATGGCCCTCGGATTTTATAAATCGCCCCTAGTTGTTAATGCTAGGGGCCATTGTATGCATGTTATAAAATACTTTATGTTATTAAAAAAATAACAAGTTGATGGAAGTATTTTTGTCAAATGTTTACCATTTCGCTAGTGAAATGCGGTTCTTATGGAATGCCGTTTTCACATTTATTAGGGTTTATTGATATCAAAAAATAATTTTTAATCCCAAAAATTGATTTTTTGATATCGAGAATTAATTTTTGATCTAAAAAACTCCCTATTTTGATATCAATAATTAATTTTTGCTATCTGTAATTATATTTTTGATATCTCTTAATGTATTCTTGATCTCAAAACATAATTTTTGATATCAATAAATATTTAGAGATATCAAGAAATATTTATTGATATCAAAAATGATTTAATGATATCTAAAATTGATTTTTTGAGATCAAAAATTCAATTCTTGAGAGCAAAAATGAAATATTTGAGAGCAAAATATTAATTTTGAGCTCAATAATTCATTTTCCTTTTATTGATATCAAGAATTTATTTTAGATATCATTATTTCAGGATGGAACAATTTTAATTTGTATTTTGAAATCTGCAAATGACTTTTTGATCTCAAAAATTGATTTTTGATTTCAAAATATCAGTCTATTTTTTTAAATAAAAATTCAGCAGCACACATCTGTAAATTAATAATGACTGGCCCTTGTATGCAGAATCTTTTTTTAAAATTTTTTACTGTACAAAAAGGAAGCAATTCTTGAGATCAAAAATTGTGCTGTTATTATTGATCTCAATAATTCATGTTTTCATCTCCAAAATTTAATTGACAATTCGTTAAATTTTATGTTAATGTGTATCTCGTTTAACATTTAGTAAATTTTATTTTTTGATCTCAAGAATAAATTTTTGCCATCTAGAATTCAATTATTGATAGCAAAATATAAATTATTGAGATCTACGTTGATTTCTTGATATCTTTAATTATATTTTGATATCAAAAATAAGCATTAAATGTTAAAACGGCATTCCATAGGTTCTAGATATTCAAACTGAAAATCAATTGACATTTGAAATTGTTTATTGAAAATAATAATATATTTAAAACATCTTTTGTAAAGCTTTCGGTTATGTTATCGCTTATATATTGATCTGTCCCTGCTTCGGAAAGAAATTGCTGGTTTCAGTTTCAGAGCTGGCTGTAATTTAATGATCTAGAAAAACATTGTATTGGTTTCATTACGCAGTCAGATTAAACACTTCTATAGTAATCCTATAATCCTGTTTTTTTTTCTAAGTTATGAAGAAACACAGTTTGAATAGTGATTTATGTCCGATTGCTATTGCTGGCGTGTGTAGCATGTTTTCCATGGCTGTTGTACACTTGTGTTGTTCATTTTTAATTATAACCAAGATTCTCAGATTGAGAATTGAGAGCATTATACTATCCCTTACTATGTGCATTAAAAAGTCAGGGTAAATAAAAATGAAATATATGCCTGCTTTTTTATGTTAATAATTTTATCCGCATCCTTCACTTAAAAAGAGGAGGAGTAGAAAGGAAAGGTTAGCATTTGCAAGTGTTCCTACTTCCCAAAAAAGCGCTCATATAACTCTATTTCAAGTTACAACCAAAAGCTTTTAATATTTAGCTGTGAAACAACGTATAACTATAGATATGTGAACGATCAGTGTAGTACCTTCTTGGGGGAGACTCCCAAATAAAGAATTAGATCCTGTGATTGTTCACGGAGAAATGAAAACAGTGAAAGTACTGTCATTAAATCCTAAACCTGTAGTTTTTCTGTCTCTTGTAGAAAAGAAAGTGAATTCGGAAATTCACTACATTTGGATTCCCTCTCGATTGAAAATTTGGAGAAAAAAATCAAGCAAGAAGTGAATCATTTTTTAAATATGGGTTAAAGTTGGAAATATATGCATCCACAATTTCATTTCTCATTTCTTTTCATTTAAATATTAAAATACATCTCCGTAGACAAGGAAGGACTTTTTATAATAACACTGTCAGGCATTCCAGCTTCTCTCGTCTCAGATTTTTGTCTTAATATTACATATACGCATTGCTGATGAGTGATATGACAATTTATTTCAGTTGTTCGATTACAGCTAAGAGCTAGAGCGAATTCCATTAGCAAATTTTTTTTTGAAATGCAAAAAAGTGAATTTGGATTTATAACATGATAAGCAGAGCATGTTTAACGTTCTGTCTGAACATAAAGTAAATGAACATGACACTAAATAGGCAAAAAGGCTTTCCTTTTTCACCAGGAAATGCTTGTATTTCAAATGCATTCTGTGTAAAAAATAATCTTGCAGCATTTATAGCTTAACAAATCCTGGTTAAACAAGTGCATCCTCAATTTCATTGCTGGAGTCATTCACTGCATCATCACTGGCCATATCCGTTGAAGAACTTTTTGTCATCGCACCGCTGTCATTGCCATTGCTGGCATCATTCACTGCATCATCTCTTGCCACGTCCGCTGAATTTTCTGTCACTGCACTGCTTCCAAATGCAACACTGAAACTTCTATTCTTGTGTTTTAGAGAAATTTCCAGTGATATTTTAAGTGCGAATGAATCACATGCAGAACAGGAACAAGTGTATATTTTGCACTTAGCAGTGGTGATGGGTCTTCATGTCCACTGGTGATCAAAAACAATGCATAAAAGGAAATTCAGAATGGAAACCACAGTGAACTGGTAATAGATCAAGAACCGGAGTCATTTATTAAAAACTCAAACAGATTGAGACTGTAAAAATGATAAGTGTGAAAAAAGTTTCTTTCACGACCAACAGAATTTTCACTACCGATAAATTTAGTAAGTGAAAGGTTCAATAATCTGAAGAGAAAGTCTTTGAGATTCGGTTTAGCGCAAAACATTTCTTAATTTAGATATACTTTAAGTCTAGATCAGTCCGAAGGGTTAATTTATAGTCTCCATTCTACATAAAAAATGAATAAATACCCATTATCCTCAAACAGCTACAATCTGTCTTAAAAACTAATTTAAGATTTAAATCCAACAAATATCTGACAAAAAGCTACGCCACGATATTAAAGACGAAAACTTGAACCAGTGACTTAAACCACGAAAAAACTTCGAACCTAATTCAAATTACAAGTAGAGGATGAGGGCAATAATTTAATTGCTTCTTACATTTTTTCAACAAATTTTACAAATATTAAAAAGATTAAAAAGAACTAATTTTGAGACATCAACTAAATAAAATACACATTACAATTACATAAGGGGAAGAGACTTTCTTAAGGTGTCGAAATTGTTGCTGCTTTTCGTGAAATCTTCTTAACCCGAGTTACGTGTTGTAGCGTCTATCTACTCACACACACAAATATATGTATATCTGTGTGTGTGTGTGTGTGTGTGTGTGTGTGTGTGTGTGTGTGTGTGTGTGTGTGTGTGTGTGTGTGTGTGTGTGTGTGTGTGTGTGTGTGTGTGTGTGTGTGTGTGTGTGTGTGTGTGTGTGTGTGTGTGTGTGAAAGCACTGATGGGGGCGGTGAATCTAAAAACAATACCCAACTGTACAGTCAAGTCTAATAAGTGAAGAAATAAAGAGAGCAGAGAGTACTGATATTAAAAAAATTTTAGCATATATTGTGCGTGTAAAATACGTGGGCAAAATGGGCAAGTTAGCTGTAATATACGTGTATTTTGGCCATTTTACTCATCGATAATGCGATAAAATACGCATATTTTCCCAAAAAATTATACGCATTTTATTCTCACCGCTTATTAAACGCTTTTTACACGTGTTTTTCCCCAGATATTCTCACGGCCTATGCAAAAAGTATGTAGGTATTCCCACGTACCCACGGGGGGAGTGGTGGTAGCGGAGTTTGAGACTCTTTCCGATATATATTATGCACATGAACCTTTATCACTATAGTGCAGTTATAAAGTACTCCAATTTTCAGCATAAAAATTTTAGTGAAATTGGTATTCTCATGTCCAACTTTCTATTATACTTAGAAAAAAGACAGCCCTCCACCAAAATATGCAGCGTTTAGCAAACTTTACATATATTATCGTTCAATGGAGGCTGTTTCCGGTCTGCAATAATAGGCCCACATTGCCAGACTACGTATAATATGCGTATATTTTCCCATGCATTTACTACTTGGAAATTTTCACCCATTATATACGTGTATTTTATATGGGAATACCCATATGGGAAATCTCACGTGAAGTATATGCATAATATGCGTCACATATGCGTCGGTACATTCAATGCAAAAGATAAGTTTTGGGTTTACTATTGAACACAGAAACATTATGCACTCAACAAGAATTTCAATACAGAAAAGCTTCCTGTTTTATTTTGTGATATATCTGAGAGGTCATTGGTTGTGGATGTAAATAAAAATTTTTGGGTACTAAAAATGCTTTTATTTATTTTATATTATTGAACCTACGAAGAGGTTTTATTTTTTGCGAAAATTTGGTCCCAGAACACTTATTATCAGAATGATACCACAGCTCACATTGAAAATAGACAGAATTCCGCTAGATAGCGGGGTTGACTCACTTTCAGAAACCACTAAAGAAAATATTTGTATTAAATTATGACCAGGAAGCTCATAGTCACCAAGTACCCTTTTATTGTCGTTGGTTTAGCCCGACGGGTTAAATATAAATAGGCGTTTTGAAAAATATTTTAACCTCACTATGACCTTGATCTTTGAGGTCAAGGCAAAAATTATTTATGGTTTCTCCGAGGCCTGATGATTGTTTATAAGTGTAACAAATATCGCTGACGCAAACACTAATCGGAGTTTTCTGGAATGGAAACCATTTTATTGAAAAAATAACTTTGACCTCAATTTGTCCTTGACTTTGCCGTTGTGGTAAAAAATGTGGATTTACTGAAGCTTGATATCCTCTACACGTGCGCCAGATTTTATCCTCCTTTGCCAAATACTGTAGGATGAGTTTTCTGGAAACCATCCAAACTGAAAAAGCGAAAATAAGTGTTTAAAATATTTTCCAGCTTCAAATAAATAACAATTTAAACATAAAACAATTCTTGGATTTGATATACTTGCGTGATTTACTGGAAGAACAGCATAGACTTTATCGCTGACTGTTGTATGAATATAGTATAGTTCCAAAATAGTGCATTTATGCACGATAACGTGCGTCAACATGTAGCCAGGCCTACCGTAGCGCATCTTATTTCATTTCATTTTCAACGTCTATTTCCACATGTACAAAGAAAGACAATAGAGTACAAAATAATGGCTTAAGTAACTATAAAATATATTGACAGTTTGGAAAAGGAATAAGCAAAAGCCAAAAAGCTTACTCTTCGCTTGCCCTTTACAATGTTTTTCAGAATATGTTCCATACAGCCACTTCAGTTTTGACAGTAATTTTAGAGTAAACAGTAAAACGACCATGCAAGAATAAAGAACACATAAAAGCTGATAAATATAGAACAGGGGTAGTCGTCGATTTGCATTTTAGCATACTGTTCAATTACACTCTTGTCGGTTTATTCAGTTCACGAATCCGAGAAATTGGATGGCTTTAAGAAGTCATAAGTACAGATTTACAATTTGATTTATCAACGCTTAGTTTCGAGCATGGCAAAGTAGTTAATGTAGAGAATAGTTTACATAATAAGTTATGCATAGCTAGAAATAAAATGCATTTTCAAATTTGCTTTGAAAGAGGCTAGATTTGGTAGATATTTAAGGTCTTGGGGTAAGGAATCCCACAGATAAACCCATCTAATACTTGTACAATGTTTTTTACGGTTAGTTCTTGAATACAGCACTATAAAGTTTCCCTGTTGCATTGTTTCCCGTTCACTATTTACGATCTTGAACAACCGTTGGACTGCATTTTGTAGGGCACACATATATGTCTTGAACATTATAATCAGAGTTTTGACATTAAATATATCATAAAATATTAGAAGCAAAGAATTATAAAATACTGCATTTGAATGCTCATACAGTCCCACACCATTTGCCGTGTAAGTGTTTCCCCATATCTCTGCAAAATATGACAAATATGGAAGAAATAGAGAACAATATATCAAAAGAAGAGCATCAGCGTTGACCACATAACGTAATTTATACATAATTGCAACACACGTAGCTAATTTTTCCCTGACTTTACTAATTTGCTCTTTGCAATTTAATTTTTCATCTATAATCACTCCGAAAAATTTAATTGACTGAACCTGGGATATTTTTTTCTACCTATGGAGATAATCAGGTTGTTGTTTGATTTACAATGACTAAATACAATAAAACTAGTTTTGGAAGCATTCAAAGAAAGTTTATTCAAATGGAACCACCTATTTAGTTTTAACAATTCACCACTTATGACCTCACACATATACTTAACGTCATTATCTGCATGAAAAATGTTAGTGTCATCTGCGTATAGTATAAATTTCAAGACTTTGGAAACATTTATGATATCATTAATATCATTAATATAATTAATATAAATAATAAATAATTTTGGTCCCATCATTAATATCATTAACATAAATAATAAATAATTTTGGTCCTAAAGTGGAACCTTGGGGTACCCCACACAGAACTTGTAACATACTAGAAATAGATTCTACAGACCAACAACATCGCCACTCTTTTCTGTCGACCCTATAGCCCAGACATGAATCCCAAAGAGCACCTTTGCGATCTTCTAGATGGGAGGCTGTGATGCAGACAACCGGGACCCCAGAGTTTACGGCAGTTGCACCAGCTGCTCATTGATGAGTGGAACAATCTTTTCCAGCATCGAATCAATCGGCCGGTTACGTCTATGCCAAGAAAAGTCGCTGCTCGGGGTGGGCACATCCGTTATTGAGTACGTGAGTACTGTTTAGGCAATTTACTCAAGAGTAAAAAGCCATTACGGTTTTCAATCTGTTTTCGTTTGAGTTTGAGTTTATTACGCTAAAATTTGGTCAAATATACCAAAAGTATCTGTTGTGACGTTTTTTTTTTTTTTTTGGTTTTTGGGTGTAAAAATTCGACAGATCCGCTGAAATGATTGTGAACCTTGAAATTAACTATGACAAATAGTGATTTCAATGTGCTTTATCAGGTGTTAGGGTTTCTTCATAGATGTGATAATAGTATTACTCTGAATGATATTCTGCTGTAAAATCAAACCCAACAAACACACTTTGATGAAAAATACTAAAAACTACTATTGAGCAACATAAAACTAAATTCTGAATGTTACAACATTTAACGTGTTGTGTTCAAGAAACACTTATAGACGTTAATTGCAAAACTACAGACCTATTTCGAACTTATCCTTCATATCAAAATTAATTGAAAAAACCGTTAATGCGCAGGTTGATCAGCACTGCAACGAGCACGACCTGCACGATCCCTTACAGTCAGCTTACAGAAAAAATCACTGTACTGAGTCGGCTTTGTTAAGGGTCACAAACGACATTTTGATGGCTATGGATGACAGAAAGGTTACTCTCCTTGCGCTGTTAGATTTATCTGCAGCATTCGACACTGTTACACACAGTATACTACTGAAACGCCTCCAATCTAGATACGGAATATCTGGAGTTGTTTTAGACTGGTTTCACTCGTATTTGTCTGATCGCACCCAGCAGATAAAAGTAGGCAATACACTCTCGGACAATATTAAAATTGAAATTGGTCTGCCCCAGGGCTCCGGAACTGGACCCGGATTATACTCAAAGTATACCCGTGACCTTGGTGATCTCATACGATTTCTACTTATATTGTTCCATCTTTTCGCTGACGACACCCAGTTGTTTAAATTTTTGAATCCTAATTCAATCTCAAATCAGTTACAAGCACGCACTCACATTGAAACGGCAATAGCGCGCATAGGACCCTGGATGAATGATAATAGATTGAAATTGAATCAATCAAAAACAGAGTTTATCATAATAGGCAGTGCACGACAACTCCAGAAGATGACCTTTAATTCCATAACTATAGGAGGGGAGGTAATAGTTGCAAAGCGTTTTGTTAGGAACCTGGGAGCGTGGTTTGACGAGGATTTGCGCATGCGTAAACATGTGTCAGAGATAGTCAGAATCGGATATTACCACATTCGTCAACTCTGGCGTATTCGCAACTATATCACTGACAATTCAGCAAAAACTATCGTCCACGCTCTCGTTACATCGCGTATTGATTACTGCAACGCTTTACTTTTTGGAATAAGAGAATCAAGTCTGCTGCAGCTTCAGCGCCTTCAAAACTGTGCTGCTCGACTGGTTACCAAGCAATCTAAGTACTGTAGTATCACGAAAGTACTTATGGGGCTGCACTGGTTGCCAGTGAAGGCACGAATTGATTTCAAGATCCTACTATGGACGTTCAAGTGTCTCCAAGGTCTAGCGCCCCCCCTATCTTTCAGAGCTACTGACCATCAGAGAGAACAAAAGAGCACTCCGGTCATCATCAGACATACTTCTCAATGTTCCAAAAACAAACGCAAAATTTGCAGGAGTTCGCGCATTTGCAGCCTGCGCCCCCCGTTTGTGGAACAATCTGCCAAGGGATATAAGGAACTGTGATAAGATTGATACATTTAAACAAAAAATAAAGACACATCTGTTTAGAAAGTATTATGGTGACGAATTGTGAACATTACATTACTGTTTTTAGATAGTTACTATTAAATGAATTTTAGCTTTTAATCTATTTACAGTCTATATGATATGTTGTCAAGCGCCTAGAACAGGTTCCTGATTAGCGCGCTATATAAGCAAATTGTATTATTATTATTATTATTAATTACAAAACTCAATTGCAATTCTTCTTCTTTATCCCAAGGTAATAACACAGTTTACAATGATGCAATTTACTAAAAGCACAATATCACAATAACATTAAATATGTTCAAGAAACACTTATAAACGTTAATTGTCATATAATGTCACAGAGTCACAAAAAATCGCATACGGGACGAGCGGACACTTTGGAAAAGGGTTAGCGGACATTACGGAACGAGCGGATACTTTGTAACAGGGTAAGCGGACATTACGGAACGAGCGGATACTTTGGAACAGAGTTAGCGGGACATTTTGGAACAGTTTGCAATTAGCGGATATTTCGGTACAGCGAACAAAATAGAACGGAACATACGTTCAACGTGGAATGAGCAAGTTTCCAATAAATGTCAAAGTGCCGCAGTTGTTGAAAAATCCAAAACATGCCATTTTACTTATCATGTAGTCCACATACTTCTCCTTGAAACACGTTTCTACATCCGTCTTTGTTTCACATATCCATATGACACGTCCGCACACTATGACGGCTGGTAAGCAAATGACTCTCAGTCTTACTCTGCAGAAACAGTTAGTGAGCCACACTTGCTGCGGAAGTTGTCTGGTTCACACAACTTGCAATTGTACTTGTGGCAGTGACAATCATAATCCTCAGCATATCCGTAAGCACCACAATATTCAGAGGTAAGTTCAAGTTGATTTTGCACATCCCTATTCTCCAATTGAACTTCAGCCAGTCTTTTCTTGGATAACTTTGACACTTTCATCCGATTGTGCTTTTGCAGCTAGATAGGAGTTTTCTTGCCATGACATTCCATACATGGCAACAAGGTTGAGTTGATGCTATCCATCTCCTGAAGCAATGTCTCCCATTCACCATCACTCATGTTGATGTAATACTTGTATTCTTTCCCTTCAAACAGTGATGTATGCACAAAGCTCACATAACGCATGTCTTGGTATGAAATGACTTCAAGTAAGTTTGTTTGCGTTAAGTACAGTTTGAAGCCAATGTCGCTTAATCTTGTTCAGTTCAGGCACACAATCTTCCACAAGGATGGTGATAAAGGAAGCCATCTCTCTCCACGTTTGATTCGAATAAATAACCCAAATTGCCCATGCTCCGCGGTAATGGTTAAGTTTGCACTAATTTTAAAGCTGCTTGTCTTCTCCATGGCTGTGCGTTGAATGATGACTGCACTTGACACCTCACTC
The DNA here is from genome assembly GCA_949752745.1 of Protula sp. h YS-2021. Classification (NCBI taxonomy): domain Eukaryota; kingdom Metazoa; phylum Annelida; class Polychaeta; order Sabellida; family Serpulidae; genus Protula; species Protula sp. h YS-2021. The sequence continues at coordinate 97,883,644 of OX457025.1, read as the reverse complement.
CTTTTATATTGACATTACATGTATGTTTTCATGAGATGTTTGCAAAATCGCGAAGTGATCTCGAGGAAACATCAAGAAAGGCTGTTGGTAAATCGTCTGCTAGAGATTGTCTCATGACGATCACTAAAAAGTCTCCTCGTTTGCGACTACCAATTATCCATTCAAAGAGAATTGGCATGGTGAAATGTCCTTTTTCATAGAGGTAGGCCATCATATCATACACCTTAATACGTTCTTTAAGGTTCTTGAAGCCATGTAGCATGACCTTTGCACATTTGAAGTCTTAAAAAGTTCCTCATGAAGACTTCTAATAAGTTGAACGAAACGTCGCGTCATGGCTTCTGAGAACTGCGGCTCTGACGCGGGAAGATGCTTTAGGTTTCCTTCTAGCATGCAGATAAGCTGAATGACAGTGTTCACTTCTTCCGTTAGGTATATGTACGTGTGTTGGTCGAAAAAGCCTTCTTCACATAAACGCCATAAAATGTTACAATCGATCAGAGGAATCACTGCTTGAAAGTTTCGTTTCAACAGCGTGACGTCTTCCTAGGTAACAAGAATAGTTTTGCTCAATTCAAATTTAGATTTGAGCTGCTTGTCATCGTCGTCGCTGTCGTTGTTATCGCTCTCATTGTCGTCGTCGTTGTCGTCATCGCCGTCGTTGTCATTGTCAACGTCGTTGTTGTCATCGCTTGACATGACCACTTCTTCCTCAAGATGCTCTAGATTTGCCTTTAACTTTGTGCTAGGTGGCTTGGCGCTACCTTTTACAAGCGCATTTGCAACCCAGAACGGGTAGTCAGATCCCTCAGGATGTGGCATTGCTTGCTGTACTGTAGACACGTCTGGCGGAGCACCTAATGCTTCCTCAGTCTTTCTTTGCTTTACTGTAGACACGTCTGACGGAGCCCCTAATGCTTCCTCCAAGGTTTTTTCAGCTTCTGACATTGTACTTAGGAAGGCAGCAGTCTCCTCTGCAGTTAAAACTTTTTTATACTACTGTCGGTAGCGGTCCAGTGGCTTGTGGCTCACTGGCCGGGGGGGGGGGGGTCCTGAAAGAGTACATCTATGAGTGCCCGGGGGGGCAGGTCCTCACTTACTTGTGGCTCAGTGGGGGGGGGGGGGTCCTCGGAGCTTCTTTTTCTTGCAGCCTCGCACTCAGTCAGTCTGCTTCTGACCGTTGGCAAGCTAACATCACTAAGCAGTACAAAGAGAAATTTTTTTAATGTGGCGCGTCGCCAGAAATTTTTTCTTACTCAGAAGGACATTGATCTCTTTGAAGAGATTTATATTGAGTATAAAGTTTTTATGTCAGACAAGTGGAGAGAACTTCAAGCGGCAAACAAGCAGCGGGAGTACAACCGGTTTGGCAGGGCGGCGGAGGAGAGCCATAAGCGACAGAAATCACCGGTGAAGTTCCAGGATTCGCCGCCCTGCCGGATAGACACTCCTGCCAAAGCGACTCCTGCCAAAGTGAAAGCAAGTCCGAGGGAGCCTGATGTTACTGTCCAGAAGGTGTCGGCGGAGCCATTTACAGCGAGGCGGCGGCGCGTGCCCAATGCCATGGTCACGAGGCCGGACACTCCACCACCAGCCCCTATGGATGAGTTGGCGGCCGCTTTCGCCAGCATTACGGATGTACCAGCAACCAACGCCAGCCTGATGCAGTCGCCCTCAGACTTTGGCCACACCATGGAACTGGTTGAGTTGAAACTGGAGGACGGCTCTAGCAAAGAGTCAGAACTCCAGGATGTTGTGCGCTTCTTGGACGAGGTTGATAATGTGCAGTACTGCAACTGCAATTTCGCAATTCCGGCAAAAGTTTCTCTCAGAGTGTCTGAACAGGAATGTTCAGAGGCTATGAAGTCCGAATACCATTACTCTAGCGTTATCGGCTGATATTTCAACTCAAACAGGGCTGGGGTAGCGGCGCATAGCGGCAGCGGTTTCGGCAGAGGTAGCGGAAGCGGCGGCAGTAAGAACTGAAGACCAAGATCCCTGCACGGCTGCTTTTCGTGTCGTGGTGTTGGTATGTGCGTGTATGCATGAGTGTGGGAAATGCTAAAAAGGGGTTTATAAATCATTGATTTATACCCCGTTTGGATTTTAAGGGGGCTCATAAGTGAGCTCGAACCATATGACTATGAGTTCTCTGCTTAAAAATAGAGAACTTATACATTTGGGGGAGGTGCCCCATCTGTCCGTCTGCCCGTCTGTCGTGTTATGTGTGGAGACAGATAGCAAAAAAGTTGCCGTCTGGGTTCAAAAATACCCTGGATTGAGAAATGAAACGTTAAATCTGTCATTCGTGTTGGTATATGCGTGGAGAGAAAGAGAGAGAGAGAGAGAGAGAGAGAGAGAGAGAGAGAGTTAAAAAGCCACTGTCTGGGTTAAAAATACCTAGGCTTGAGAAATGAAATGCTATTGGTATATCTGTCGTGGCTATTGTGGACAGAGATAAAAAATTTGAAAAATTGATTGCCCGTTTGTCCGGCTGTCGTAGGTGTTATATATGCATAGAAAGAGCGACAGAGCAAACGAGAAAGTGAGGGGGAAAAGGTGACCCGTTTGCCCATTTGAAAGAGTGAAAGAGAGACTGGGCGAAAAAAGGGTGGCTGCTTGGTTGCGTTTGCCGTGTGTGTGTGTGTGTGTGTGTGTGTGTGTGTGTGTGTGTGTGTGTGTGTGTGTGTGTGTGTGTGTGTGTGTGTGTGTGTGTGTGTGTGTGTGTGCAGAGAGAGAGCGAAAGAGAAAGTGAAAGCAAAAAAAGACGGGCTGCCTGCTATGGTGTTATGTGTATGTGTGTGAAGAGAGAGACTGGTAAAACAGTTGTTGCTTCCTCGCCTGCTTGTCAATGTGTGCCGTGATGCGTAAAGAGTGAGTTAAAAATAGCTTGGCTTAAGGAAACTGTCATTGGTTGTCATTGGATGTTCATATGACGTCACTGTTTTACTAGCCCCATGGGGGTTCAAAAACAATGACGTCACTGTTTTAGTAACCCCATTATATATGTGTTAGAACCCCCATTATATATGTGTAGAAACCCCATTTATCAACTACTATTAGACAACAGATTTATATAAGTCTTGTTTTTGCAGCATGATATCCATTTAAGTATGGCCTCGGAAGGGGAAATGAGAAAAAACTTGAAGTCAATATATCCCCCAAAAGCACTGTTTATAGAAATACAAGAGAAAATAGAGACTACGAACGGGTATAAAACAAAAAAATGAAAATAAGTGTAAGAAAGCATTTAAAATGCCTAGGTATAACACGCTTTCATTGAACTTTCATCTTTATTTTGCTTGTTTGTCATCAGAAGAAAGTTTTAGGATCTTTGAAAGCACAGCAGTTTTGCTAAGAAATTTAAACTGGATGAAGTGACAAAGACACTGGAAACGTGTATGTGCGTCCTTAACAAGACCACTTTAATAACAGTTGACTTTGAAGAGAAGAAATTCTGTTTTGCAAAAATGAATATTGCAAAAGGGGTAAATGAACTCTTTGAAATGTATGTCATAAACAACGACAATCAATTGCTAATGCTACCACGACTAATTCATCGCATTTCCTCAGGTCAAAAGAAGAATATATAAACTCACTGTTAAAAAAGCATCAACAAGCTTAGAAAACACCGCGGAAAGCTTGGACCACCTATCAAGTTTAAGACAGGTGGTTATCATCTTTGCAAAATCAATTCATTAATGTGGCGAAATGACAGAAGTGTCATAGCTGAGAAGTAAGTTCCTTAATTAAAAAAGCGATTGAGGAACTTACTAAAAAAGCAGACAACTGCATGGTGTCTTCAGAAAATATTTGGGGAAGTTTAGTTTATGCTATGGCTTATATCATACAGATGCAAGGAAGGCTTGGACTGAATATCCATATGTAACTTTTGGAATATAATATGGCGTTGTCATCGTACCTAAGCGACTATTTACGGATTAGTTTAACTAAATTGAGAGAAGACTTGAGGGAGGAACAGGACTTGAAACATTTTTCGGTATTGCAAGAAATTATCATAGGGTCGAAATGCGTTTTGACTAGAATAGGACATATGGCATTGGGAGTCGCAAATTGGCCGCAGTCGTGCGATCAGATCTTTTAGAATACATAAATACACCCCAAATGTTTATCTCACAAAAGTTTATTGTGCCTTCTTTGTGCGATCTTATTATCACTATTGGGCAAATATGTATATTTCTGCACATTGTTGACGCCCAAACATTGTTTATGGAAGCAATAGTATCGCTATTAAAATACTCCAACAAGCTTTGGGCTCTTCTGCGCACAAGTTTAGTCTGCAAACCTTTAGAGAAAATTTGTCGCACTTGTGTTATGCATAAATAACACAAACGATATTGTCAAATGATGGTTCTTTGAAGAAATCACTATCTCAATTAAAGCCCGAAAACGAAGAAAAGCTTTTCTTTATACCAAGCCATAGAAAGAGGTTGAAAAAGAGAAAACAACACAAAACAAAGTTTGCATGGGCGTCAGAAGAATCAGAAGGGAACTATTAGGAACATAAACACAACGATCAAACAGAAGCTAGAGAAAAAAAGTGAAGAGGCAATTACAACCAGCATTGTCGATTTGTAGGTCCTGCAAAAATAAAATTTGCGTGCTCGTCAGAAGAATTAGAACAGGACTGTCAGAAACGTAAAAACGAATGATTAGAAAGCAGCTCGAGAAGAAGTCACTTCCAGCACTGATAATTTGGAGGAATGAAATGGAATACCTGAAAATGAACCTGAATTATTTGAAGACACGGATATGTCAAGGCGGACTATTGCCATTTCACTCACGTGATTTCAATATAATTAATTTCATTTTATCTAAGCTTCCCTTTTGCACATTTTGAACGGCTTTTGGTTTTTGCACTGCTTTAAAAACAATTATTATTGTTATTATTATTATTATTCCTGCTATTGGTGTTTGCAAGTCTCACATTATCAATTATGAAAGAATATTTTGTAATTATTATCAACAAAAACATCAACAAGAAATTGTTCATAAAAATGTGAACAACCTAAAATTGATCTTTATTTTTTTCCTTGGAAAGATGTATAACAGGATTTGGAATGTTGTTTGTAGACGAAATAATAAGGATACTTCATTACAATGGATCTATTGTATATTTAGGGTTGCTGCTAGATACCCTTCACAGTTATATCTCGAAAATTCAGAAAACAAAGTATTTCCTAACGAATTCAAGTTATAATGTACCACATTACACACATAAAATATTATCTAAAATAATTAAAGATCGCTTTGGCTCACTTAAATTTAATTCAAATTTGGCTCATTTAAATTTGAGATGTAGGATAGTTGTCTGCTCGACTTTTATACAAGGAAGCACAAAAATAAAGATAAAGAGGCTGACGACTGAGCTTTTCTGTGTTTGACAACCTGAGATACAATGAAAAAGGATTTATCAGGTTTCAATATATTCAGTAGACAAAGAATAAAGAAGACAATGCTTTAACAATATACAGAATCTCAGCATAAATGTTTAGAAATTTGGCCTTCTTTGGTCAGGGCATTTTCCATTTTGATGGTTTGTAAAACATCCATTCTTTAAAAAATTCTTCCGGTTTATTAAAACATGTTCATGACATTGCAAGTGTTATATCCTGCTGCATGTGTCTATAATTGTCCTGCAGTTATTATTAAGCATTGTTTTTAAAGAATTTTTGTAACATTGAGATAAAGATAATATCTCTTAGCATGTTTATGCCTTATACATATTATTTTGAAAGCTAGAAAGATACATCCATTTTACACCTATAGAGTCATACAAACCATTTACAAAATCGTCTCGCTCTTTTCGCAAGGGTAATTCTTTAATGCTATCATCAGTGGGACAACAAAAAATTATGAGTATTAATATGATCTATTTAGCACTTCACATAAAGTCATGCTATTTTGTGATTATAATGTAAGATACTGCATGTGTGTTTGAAGATTCTACGGCGATTTAGAGCTTTATATAAAGTGATGCTATGTCATAATTAGAATCACTTTATGTAGGTTTGAATAATTTACAAAAACTGAACGCTTCAAATAAAGACATGTAATGTTGTCATTTGAGCCTAGGTTACTGCATGTGTGTTAGAAGAATCTCCAATTATTTAGCGCTTCACATAAAGCCATTCTATGTTGTTATTAGAGCTAATGCTACTGCATGTATGTTTGAAGAATCTACGACCGTCATTGACCATGTTGAATGCTACACATGCAGCATCGTCCAGACACTGCTCTACGCATTGCTCTAGCGTGAGGCCCCTCATGTTGTACATGTCATTCCCTCCGCAGTCTAACTCTGTATATATGTGCCAAATAGTGGATTCTACAAACATAAATGTTAATCTCTTGGTTTCCTTAAACCAATCAAGACAGCCTCTAAGACATAGCGCAGTAGCTAATGACCTCGATAAAGATTGAATAATATTTGCAGGAAAATAGTACAAGAAGACAAACACGACATACCTTAAGTCTAATATTGTTGTTGTTTCACTGCTAAAATTAAAGTATTGGAAATGCTAATCGAAATACTAATAGATGCTTTATATAACCATAAACTAATCTATCAAAATCTGTCGTTGCTCTGGGTAAAATCGCACCGCACGAAAATCGAGCTTCTCTCAGCCATGAAAAATAAACCAGAGTTGTTTTTACTAAGTGCATAGGTAAATGCAATCTGGCAGTGAGTCGGAAATAATAACTGTCTTCGGACAGTCGACTCCGATACGGGGTCGGTGTGCATCTATAATGTCTGTACTGTCTTTGTGTAAGTTACTTGGTGTAGTTTTAGCCCGGTAAGTGAAGAAAAATAAACCAGCTTATTCAGATGACAGAAGCGCCACCTGGTGGATAACTTATGTCACTTAATGCATTCAATCCTAAATGATGCCGAACGTTAATATTTTGCGTCAATAACAAGCAAAATGTAAACAGCAAACCGATTTATAGAAAGGTTTGTTAGGACTTTTTCTTATTGGGAGAAAGGAAGGTTGTGTAAAAAATGCAGCATTTCAGGATTACTCAAAATCCTATCAAAATATTAAAAAAGATTCAGATTGCTCTTTGTCTTTCTGATATTTACGTAATTTTCATTTTTGAGGTATGTTAAAGAAAGTATTTACATCAGATCAGGCACCTGAGAGCTACTTAGTAAAGACTACACATCAATAGACATATCGGTACTTGAAGGTGTTAAACCTGGTTGAGTCACCGTGCTTAGTCATGATTTGATGCAACTCTGCAAATAATTGGATTTAGTACTCTTTCATTTTAATTTTCGGTGTTTATAAATCACTCGACCTTTCTCTTTATTTCATGAATATCAGAACGTATACAGAAGCAACAGGGGTGTTTTGCAATGCAAAGCTAGTACATGCGCGTAATCCTTTTCACAGTATTCACAGTGTTTTGAACACCACACAGTACTGATATTATGCAGCGTACCTCGCCACAGCTAATAACTGTTTATGAACTCGTATGAGTTTATTTTAATTTTAATATCACAAGAACTGGTTATACTCTGCGGTATGTGAGCAATAAAAACTGAGTCAGCTATTCGGACAGTTGCGCCTGTACTCATCCACAATCCTCCGTTTTTACACGGGTATGGAGTACAGTCATCAATGTTACAGATAAAGTACAGAATTGCTTTGTGTGTTTTAGTCTCAAACTCTGAAGGAGAAAGAAATTCGGCATTCGAGTAATAGAGCAGCATTTATAGCCGTATCGCCTCCTGGGGTTGTAGTCAGATGTCATTGAGAATTTCATTACAAGTAACGAATACGTATCTCTGCATGGTTATAAGTTTCTTTGGCTACCTGATAATTTTGGCGGTGGTAGGGACAGAACGAAAACCGACTTTAAAATTGTGTCTGAACCCATGACTAAAGTAGACTGTTTATTTTCATTAAGGTAACGGATATTCTTTTATTCTGGCGATTCACTGAAATATTGGCGGAATTATTAAGCATAACCAGTTTTCCTATAAATATATTTTCTTCTAAAATTTTAATCAAGACCTCTTAACATTTTAATTGGAGGTAGGGCGTTTGTTACTGGCTATTACGTTTTCTAACAATTCGATAAAATTTCAAGAAATACTAAGAAACAATTTTAAATGAAATCGTGTCAAAACCAGGGCTATATATAGTTTGAAATTTAGGATGAAGGCGGGAACAATGCCTGTTTGACAGCTTTTAGCAGTTCACAAAAACAATAATTGAAATATTGTCGAATTTTTTTAATAAAAATTATGTTTTTAGCTCTTTTAGTTGGAATGCCTTAAAATTTTCTATGAGAGTAGAGGGCATAAACTTTGAGACGATTTGAAAATACTAGTAATATTTGTCCAAACCCAATTGTCTTATACAAACTGTACCCATTTCTTGTTGTAATGTGGCAAAGAGGAGCATTTGCTACAATCTCACCTGAGCATGTTAACCCGCTCCAACCAGGAGAACAAGCACAAGAATACCAGCCTAGGCTTGATGTACATGTGCCTCCATTCCTGCATGGCTGTGAGGAACACTCATCAACCAATTCTACAACACAACAAGAATATGAATACCAGTCCAGTCTGATAAACATGGGCCTACGTTTAATAGTAAAGAGCAGTTATCCTAATCCTACAATGGCAATCAATAAATAAATCCGACAAAAAGTAATTTTTCTGTGGTTGCCAATATTATATTTTAATAAATTATTTATATTTGCTATTTTAATCCACAGAATTGAGGAATCGAAACCTTATGATGCCATTTGGTTTAATGTAGAATGAATTAAAAATATATAGATAATGTAATGGTTTTATTGCACTTTTAGATGACCAATAAACTATTTTCAAGAATTATTACCACGAATAAAGGAAACCATACCAATATGAGCAAAATTCTGTCCATATTCTGCTTGAACTGCGTTGTTATAAGTGAAATTTGTGCTGATGGTACACAACCATGTGTTGCTGATTCTATAAGATATATTATATGCTATGATAAGGTAAATTTCGATGTAATCCCCGAAACTATATGGGGATGACTAATTTCCATGCAAATGCCCTTTAAATATTAATTATACGACGATGTTCCTTACATTTTAAGAAGAAAACTAAACATATTTCACAACCGAGCAGTGAAATTTAAAGTTAGGAGCATAAAAGAAATGTGCTAAGAATAATGTCATAATGGCAGATGTGTAGCCAAATTTCTAAGAATAGATATTGAAACAGTATTTTCCCGATAGTAACTATCCCATGCCCAATTCACAGAATTTGTAGGAAGTGACACGTAATTTCAGTATTACCAAATTGGGCAAATTGGCGAATAGCCCAAGTACAGTAATAGCATGCCCCTTCTTTCAAGAACACACGCACCAAAGCGGGCCAAATATATACAAAATGTTGCGATCTAATGAAAGCTGTAGCAGTAACATTTAGATAAAATTTACAGGCTTGCGGACAGACATAAAAATCACCAAAAACAGGTTTACATTGAAAACCTGTGCATATGCTCTATTCAGCAGCAGTGCAGTTAGGCGCAATAGCTAAACAGTATTGTGAGTATACTGATTTCAGGGCATTGAGAATTGACATAAGCAGTAGCAATAAAAACGTTTGCAAATAATTATTTCGTGTCAAAGATCAACAGTATTTTTCGGATTAAGAAGCAGTGTGCAAAGGAAACAGGGAAACGAAAAATAAAAACAAGAAAAAAGAGAGAAAAAATGGCCGATTACGTAGTCACTCCACGCCCGGGACGCCTTCCCATGTGTAAATAATAATAATAATAATAATAATAATAATAATTTTTATTATTATTATTATTATTATTATTATTATTATTATTATTATTATTATTATTATTATTATTATTATTATTATTATTATTATTATTATAATTATAACAACATTGTACTGCACCTCTCCATATTAGCTGAACGGCACTGTGAGTGACGCAGACATTCCCAGGCACACTCTAGCTCGCTCCGTAAGGGTACACCTGTACGATCCTGAAAACCATATCTTACTCCCCTGCGCAATGTGAAAAAATCCTGGTTATCTGTATTGGCCTCCAACATGTAAAAGATGTCTGTTAATATTGTTAAAATAAAAACGGCAGTATAGAGCATATTGGTTTTATCCCACACATAATATAACTGATACCTTCTGTCACCTTATTAATGAACTATGCCATAAATTAATTTATTTCATAGAAATTTCTCCTTAAACTGAATATTATTTCAAGGTAGCAATTAATGGGTAAATAATGATGAAGTAATATCCTAATGTCGTTCCTGTTAGATTATTAAAAATTACATTTTTATGAATAGATTAAATGCCGATACATATGTATTACGTACAGACACAATCACTGTTCAGTAAAGTGTTAGGATTGAAACAAATGCCAGTTATTCCTGTGAAGAGAATTGATCGATGCAACTCTAATTTTTGTTTTAGTAGCTTTTGCTAACATGGGAAATCACTTTCATAAAGTACAATCATAAAGTGGGAATGGGAAATCACTTAAACAAAGCACAAAAGTAAAGTGCAACTGATAATAGTCCATGCCACTCCATTCTATTTGAAACACAAACAAATGTTTGTCGCAAACAAATCTAATTCTAGGTCAAATTCTGCTTTATTGACAAAAGCATTGATATACAGTATATGTCAGGTCTAACCCTACAGTCATCCCTTTATGACCAAAGAATGGAATATTATCGGAAAACCAATTTAAAGTCGTACCAAGTAGTGTTTATCCAATTGATGAAGCTGAAATATTGCAAAAGGTGCAAAACACTAATGTCCGTGGAGACTACATAAATGACTGTTCATTTCCAACATTTGCATTATGTACGACCGTGTCGGATCCGTTGTCGTAATTGGTAACCCACAAACCATGAAAGGAGAATCGTGCATTTACATAGAATGATACCACCCTGGTAAGACCAAGTAGCGCAACTGCCAGGTTGGAAAAGTCTTTTTAAGGCGAAAACCACCATAAAGAGTCTAAGAAGGAAATCCTTGAATTTAATATGCTGGGTCTTAAGGCACTTGCTACGTATACTTTTAGATATTTGCCTCAATAAATTGTTGATGTCCAAATGCATTTAGAAGATAGAATGGGCATTTACTGTGAAAGCATTATTCCATAAAGATAACAGCATTAGAGATAAGGACAAATTGCTGCACGTGTTTCAAAGAGTATGCGCATTATTGTAACATTTAAACATTTAAAAGTTTTAATTTTTCTTTTAATAACTTGAAAATCAAACCGAAACCCTGAAAACCCTCAAACCAGGCCAATTTTTTACCAGAACCGAAATCTTTCAATTCATTACTATCACTATTGAACCCTCAAATCAGACAATCAAATCAGTCTGAAATATCACTTTAAATCCTGCAAATGCGAGCGGCCAAACAACAACCAAAGCACCCGTGTGCTGAAGGAACAATAGTCGGTTATTACCAAACAGAGTGAATATGCTTCTCCTTTCATTGTGACTCGATGCTTGTAATCGAAGTGGAAATTAACGCATGTCATGTACACAAGTCTTGTTTGGCTAAGTTTTTAGTGGAAGTGCACCACCAGATTTACTAAGTACTTTGGAACTTCATTTAAACACTTTCTTTCTCTTTAAATTATACCAAAACGCTCACTCATAACGAGGCGTATTGGGTATGAGTTCCTAGGTGAGTTTTGTCAGGGGGAATAAGACAAAAGCATCACTCACAAAAGTTCCCACCAAACCTGCAACTTTAAGAATAACAGGATGATCTAAGCAGAGGGACTCCCTATGCTCTAAATCGATACTGACCTTTTGAAACTCAAGAGATAATCAACTGTGTAATTATCAGCGTTATATATTGTTATATATTGTGATTTATTGTTGTTCCATTTAAGCAACAAGGAAAATCACAATGTTGGCAAAATGAACTGATGTAAGGAGGTGGCGGGTGTGTGTGTGTGTGTGTTTGTAGGTAGGGTGCTAAAAGGACTTAGAATCGAAGGCGAGTGTTTTCTGATTGCTTCAAAAGTAAGCAAAACAGTTTGATAAAATTGTACTTAAAGTCACAGTTTCGGTAAAATTCCAATCATTTCTAGCAAACGCTAGTTGATTGTTTTCAATTGACGTTGTTTGCTGGTTTGCTCGTTGCTCGTTTCAATGGTTTGTTGGTTTGCTGGTTGTTCGTCGACGCTGTTTGTTGGTTTTTTGTTGTTTGTTTGCCTTTTTGTTAGTTTGTTGGTTGACATTTTCATTGGTTTGTTTGTTGTGCGCTGAGATTGTGTGTTGGCTTTTAAGCTGTTCTTTGACGATGTTTATGGTTTGCTCTTTGCTCGTTGACGTTGTTTGTTGGTTGATTCGTTATTCGTTGACGCCGTCTGTTGGTTTGCGTTGATCATTGGTTTGTTTGGTGACGTTGTTCGTTGTTTTGATCATTGTTCGATGGCGCTATTTGTTGGTTTGTTGATTGTTAGTTGACGTTGCTTGTTGGTTTATTTTTTGTTCGTTGACTTTGTTTGCTTGTTTGTTCGTTGTTCGTTGACATAATATGTTGGTTCCTTCGTTGTTTGTTTGCGTTGTTTGTTAGTTGGTGTTGTTTGTTGACGGTGTTTGTTGGTTTGTTCGTTGACAGTGACAAATTACTGAACTGGTAAAGAAACCAATAAGAAAATCATATCTCAACCAAAACGGTCTTTTAGTGACATTTCTAGATTTTGATGAATCAAAATCTTGACACCGCTATTTCTGCAGTGTTGTATGGAATCCAATTTTGGGAAGAAATAACAGCAAAATTACAAAGTGGCTTTAATAGAAATAGAATGGAGACACACAATATAAGAAAACTGGCGTTCCAAAATTCCCTTTGACAAGCAATCGCTAATGTCGGGGATTATTTAGTGTCAGCCATGACATTCTACAAGGGAAATAACAATCCTGCTACTCTTTAAGCCTAAAACGAAAAGATCGAATGGAGGTATAGATAGATAGATAGATAGATAGATAGATAGATAGATAGATAGATAGATAGATAGATAGATAGATAGATAGATAGATAGATAGATAGATAGATAGATAGATAGATAGATAGATAGATAGACAGATAGATAGATAGATGATTTTTATTTACAGACTCCGTACATACAGTTCCATATTTGTACATAAAATAAACAAGAATTATTAACTAATACATACATATATATTTGCATATAATTGACATATAATTCTTTATACATATGTTTCCAAATGTTAGATGTGTGTGAAGAATATTCTTTATTATTACATTTGGTGAATTACTCAGACGTTGCATATATAGTGAGTGAAATTATCTCAGAGGCAGCAAAAGTACTGAAAATTGGTATTTTGGAGAAGAAATATCCAAATCTTCAATCCTTTTTACCAGAAAGAGAGAAAAACTCAGAAGTCGAGTAAAATTACATATAAGCTATCACATGTAAGCCATCAGACATACTCGAAACGTACATAAAACAACGACAACGACAAGAAAAATGCGTGAAATATGTCATTTGGATTTCTCTTTTTACTCCTCACGTAATGTATTAGGCGTTCTAATGCATTCTATCCAGCTGGAAATATTCATTGGATATGAGAAAAAGGACCAGAATTTTACAGACAGTCAGCAATGAACGTGGAAAATGTTTAGCCTCTACTTCCAAAAATGTGCATATTGTAACCTTATAATTAATCCTCATACCTTGCATCCAATGTTTATTTTAGTTATACATACAAACTCTGTATTTTTAACACTTTATGGCTAGTACACACATATTTTATATAAGTTCACAAAACTCAAAACAAAAACAACTTCATTGTCTCTTTTTTGTAATTTAGGTATAATATAGATCTATTTTGTGTTATATTATTTAATTTTCTCATGCACTTTCTTGATTAGCAAAATGACAAATATGTACTACGTTTATATGTACCAAATAAGTTAGGAATTTATGAACTATTTTATCATAATTCATTAAACCTAGCAGATTTCCGAATATCTCGATGTGTTTTGCTTCATTTATAAGATATGTTTAAAAGAATTCAAAACATTACTTATACTATCTTCAGCGTTTCTGACATGATGCCACGTGATTAATATCCGTTCACGTGCCAGTTTGTTTTCTGGGTTGTCTAGATATAATTGTGCCATTGAGAGGTGTCCGGCAACAACCTACAAATACAGGGAATGCACTATATCGTGCATTATCATGCATTGCTAGACATAAAAGCCGGACGCTATATATCTTAAAATTTAGTAAAATAGATTGTTGAAACTTAGTTAAATATCTGCTCTTCGTCTTGAAATTAATGAATAAATGTGTTTTATGAAATGACATTTCGGACTGACAAAATTAGTGGTCAACACAACAATGAGAGTTGAACTTGACAATTGGTTGACTGGTGACTGAGATCTTAAAACGTCTGCTGTGGGAGAAACCTGAAAGCAGTGTGGAGAATCGCAGCTTTGAGTTGACAAAACTAGCCTAAATTTTAATTTTCTACTTTCTGTTAAAATCTAAATTTTTCTAGGGACAATAATTTTCTCTGTAATAATAAATTTGAAACTTTCGTCAAGGAGAACCTCAAACAACCACAACTGTACAACTGCATTATTTTTATAGATGTTAGGCATGATATTAATAAACTTTTAAATATATATATATATATATATATATATATATATATATATATATATATATATATATATATATATATATATATATATATAGATCTAAAACCAGTCATAGGGAGACCATGCCTTTAATATAGCATTTAGGGAGACCATTTGTATATTTTTTACCTTTGAGTTTAGAAAGACAAAAATTACCAAAAAATGTTCCTATACGCTGTAGATAATGGGTGTGATTTTTTCTTCTTGTCATATTAAGTAGCAAAAAATAAACAAGAAAGTTGGTCTACGTATTTTTTCTAGATTTTCCTTGGCATTTTAGGCGACCTGGCTAAAACCACGGAATTTCCCGGGTCTCCGTAAGTGTGTGGTTTAATGCTCTGTATATTTGGTCTCCCAAAGAAGCATATTTTGCTACTAGTTGGGTGTTTTTGAAGATTTATTTTAAACCTATGTTTATTATTATTGTTATTTATTATGTATATGCATTGTGTATAAGTTATACGCATGTACGACAGCCTTGAGAGATGACACTATGCACATATTACCAATGACTGTGCCATTTAGTTCTACTTAGCATGCAAATATGTGCAAGATGCTTCATGTTTCTGGTTAAAATATTGTTACGTGACATTTAAACTCTGTAACATTACTTAGAAAAGAAAAGAATTGAAGTGGTAATTAATGATAAACAAAATGTCTCTTCAAGTTGTATAAATGGTCGCCTTAAGTCGGTTTATACACCCAGAAATATACAACCAGCAATAAGGAGACCATATATTTTTCATGAATATGTGCAAGATTTTTATATTATTAAGACAAAAAAGTGCTAAATGTTATTTTAAATTCCTTAGAAATCATTTTTGTAGGCAAAAATAGAGTAATGAATATAAAAAAATGGCCTTTGAAGTGTTTTATATAAGTGTGAAGCATAGTCCCCTTAAGTCGGTTTACACACTATATATATATATAAAGAAGGGGTACGTTTCATTACGTCATAATGTTTATTACGTCATAATGCATCTTGCTCTCAAGTGTTCGTTTCTTTGAAAAAATGCCTGTTTACAGTGCTAAATTATCCTTTTCTTCAATTTCGTGCTAAACCATGTATAAGCATGTTGAGCAGTTAAGGAAAAAAATACTGGTTGCTATAATATTTTTAAATACATAATATATAGCGGATCTTAAATAAAAATGGCAGTTTTCCCCGGTCTCCTTAAAGCTGATTTTTTGGCACTAATGTTTATACAAGGCATAAAGTTTAGGATCAAATTGAAAGCTTGTTATCAAGTTTCAACACACAAATTTAATTTTAAACCAAAGTATGTTATATTCGCTATGCCATGAAATCATTCGTTTTTTGTTTACTGTGTAGTTTCGTAACGTTTAAACACGCTAAGAATTAAGGAGACCTACTTTTGGTCTCCCTAAATTTTTGGTCTCCCTAATACTGGTTTTTTAGCAAAAATGGTCCCCGTATTGCTGGAGGTACACTTCTATATATATATATATATATATATATATATATATATATATATATATATATATATATATATATGGCCGAAAGACTCGATGGACGATAATTTCGAATTCCGTGATCTATGAACTGAACCAGTGCATTAGCCTCTCCCAGACATTTTGAGCAATTGTCTATATCCTGCTTACTAGCCCTGGCTAGAATCTAACTCGGCACCTTGTGAGCTACCCGTCACACCCCCTCCAATAACTCAGTTATGTGCTATTACCTAAATGACGTGACTATATTAAATTTTGAAAGCAGGGAATCTTTCTACAAACAATACATACATAATAAAGTGCTTCATACTGTACTTGGTCACTTCTTATAAACTCCTCTTCAAAACATGGGATTGTTTTGTCAAACAGAGAGATGGTACTGTCACGTGACTTTTCTGCGGGATTGCTCTTCCTGCTCATGATGTATTCGTGCGCTCTTGCAAGTATCCACAAACAATGGGCTCTGTCGCTGATGTCATGGTGCTGCATAATTTCACACGCTTTCTCTATTAACTGCATTCCAGAATTGCATTTCCTCTTAAACATTATCTGAATTCTGCCTATATGTGCCAGTGACGTTGCCAATAAGCAATCCTTGTTTTCTAAGTTATATTTCTCAATATACTTAATAATATATTCCCATAATGATTGGGCTTGTATTTTCCTTTTGCGCAGAAACAACAACATTCCTGCATAAATCATACACTTAACAACAAGGTCGTAAATCTTATTCCTATGATAATCTGTTATGTAGTTTATAGTTAACAACCACATATCTTCAAAATTCTGCTTTGAGAATGGTCCTTCTTGTATCATTCTTACAAGCTGAGCAGTACGCACATGGAAGTCAGTATTTTGTAGGATTGTGGTGCGTGGAATAAGCGGCATCGGCTTAGGTAACCTGTAAGCTTTGCACAGTATATCAATTAAAGTATCCGGTTCATTGAAGTCATCTTCGGTATAATCGGTACTTAAAACATCTTGTAAGCATTTGTCTGGATCTGATAAATATTTAGCCATTGCCATTTTATTCTATTCTATTACGTTGATTTATGTTTTTCTGGATTAGTTTTGCCTATTTTTAAAGACAGAAAAAAAGTATGTCGAAACCAAATGAAAGCAGATACTTGGTAAATTCGTTATGGCACAACGCTAGTACTGTAGTACTGTAGTACGTGCTTCTATTTATTGCAAAATAATAAAATTAGATCATCATATTGTCTTTTGTAGTCACGTCATGTTGTTTCAGAAATACCAATGAAATAGATATCAGAACGTATTCCTCTTTATTTCTCTAACAGGCATTTAACATTATAGCTAATCTCCTCCTGCTGATATACTAGCTATGCAATTGATTTAAGCACGCGGAAATGACATAGCGAGCAATGCTAAACAAATATGCAGAGCATTTCGTTCAATATATTGCGATGAGACTGAAAGACAAGTTGCACTGAACGCCGCTCTCAGAAAATATTATGGAAGTTCTTTTAAAAGTAGTTTTCACACTGCTTCGAACGATTACAATAAATATAGAAAACTCTGTTGCTAGAAGTAATAAAGTGAGAATAGATTTATTATATTTATATGGTAGGCAAGATATTAGCGTTAGAATATATTTATTTATATCAAAATATTATCAACAGAATTTGAATTTATTCTATCAGTTTATTCAATATTTGAAAAGATGTGTCGGGTAATAAGCCAAGGCTTGCTCAGTGTTGCAATAAGACATGGCCTTGAGAAGAAAACAGTCTTGATGAGATCTTTCATGGGTAATGCTTTCGTTGTGGAACCAGTCCCAGCAGCGAATGACTCGCAGAAAAAGTCACTACTATTTTAGAAGCTTTAGAGTCCAGATAAAGATGATGGATCCTGAACAAATGAAGCACGGTTAATAGCTTTCACAACAGCTTTCACTACTGATTGGCTGTTTTATAAATATTTAGAAACTGATACTTTAATGCGTTCTATAAATTTCAGAATTTTATGGTGAATAAAAACATTCCCGGTTAGTTAGAGCGTTAGTCTGGTAATACAAAGGTTCCGAGTTCGATTCCAGCTCTGGGTGGTGAGCAAGATATTGACGTTTGCTCGATTGCCTTAGTTTAGCGAATGTGGTGGGTTAGATCACCTATCACGGAATTCAAAATTATCTCAAATTGAGTCTTTCGACCATCCCCTTAAGAAATCCCCACCCACCCGCCTAATAGACTTACAGTCTTTTGTGTTTTAGGTTTCTCGATGGTTTCTTCTACATGTTACATTCTGTCGCTGTACAAAATCCAAGCCCAGGGTTTTCGTATTTGAGCCATCGCATCATAAGCACATTAATTTATTAATAAGCATGTTAATTTATTAATATGTTAATTTATTATATATGTTACAGGCAAACTGTCAAATCAGGCAGATTATAATCTGCCTGAAAATTTCAGGCAGATTGTAATCTGCCGGATTTTAGAGCCTGAAAATTTTACAATTTGCTTGAAATGAAAGGAACGTTTGTAATCATGATCCCCCATGCGATTTGGTTGTTGTCTATTCAAATATGTGATCTTAGGAATAAAAGGCGATTGATGTTGTCAATTGCAATTCAGTGGGAGTGAACAATGGGTCCGCTCGCGCGTTTCATGCGATTTGATTGCCGTGTATTTTCTATTGTTACTTTTATCGCATGTCTTCATTGACAACTGCAGCAATGTATTTAAATGCAATTGTATCGATCTATGGGGGTTTTGAGGTTGCAATTAAACGCAACTATTTTTTATTTATTGTACTAGCTAAAAAATAACTATGTAACACTGTAAATATATTTATCAGGTATCAATTTTTCACGCGGTATTTATACTGTGCACAAAAATCCCATCAAATACCGGAGGAGTAAGAATTAGGAAGATACATTGGCATGTTGATCTCAAAATATAATACATCATAGAGGTGTTGGGGGGAGCTGGATTGAGATTTATATCATTGCATTTATTTTATCAAGAAATTGCAATTTCCAATTGCATTCAAACACATCAATGCTATTGTAAAAATGTGCTCAGTCAAGACATAAAGCAATCAGCAAAAAAGTCGCGCATTTACAAGACATTGTAATTAGAATTGCATTTAAACATATCAATAGCATTATGCAGGTGTAATAACTCAAGGCATAAAAGAAAGCAAGTGGTAAATAAATCACATGAAACGAACGAGCAAACCGCCCACTCACGTGTATTTAATTGCAATTAGACACATCAATCGCTTTTTATCCCTCCGATCAGATATCAGAATAAATGACAACCAAATCCCATAAAACGCATGAGTAGATACTAAAAAACCAGTGTTGTGCATGACCATAACCGAATGTTTTGCTCTATATAATTGCAATTGATCACATCAATTACCTTTTATTCTTACGATCACATATTTAAATAGGTAACAACCAAATCGCATGGAACAGCCGGTTTTGAATGGGATGGATCATGATTACAAACGTTCCTTGCATTTCAGGCAAATTGTCAAATTTTCAGGCTCCAAAGTCAGGCAGATTACAATCTGCCTAAAAATTTTAGGAAGATTACAATGTGCCTGGTCGAACCAGGAATTTTACAATCTGCCTGATTTGACAGTTTGCCTGTAACATATATCCATTGCTTCGTTTGATTTTTTTTCTGGAATTACAGTTTCCAGATCAAAACTGACCTTTGATTGTTGTAACTACAGATTTAGTTTATTCGCTAATAAATTCAGCCAGAAACGTACTGAATTCCAGCAACAGAGACGAATAATTATGTACCAGACTGGTCCGAGATTTGTTCTTCTGTTTATTTCATACAGGCTGCTCTAAGATGATCATATAGTGAATAAATCTCTGTCATACCCGATTATGGACTTGACATTATGAAACTTAGAATTCAGAGGAAGAGTGGTCGGATAACTTTCTGGAGGGATATGTTTTTGTCTACGCGGGATAGTGGCAAGATTATGTTTTAAATGTTTTGTTAGTTTTCGTGCTTAAAATTTCAATAGTCTCAAACAACAGTGCTTTTCAAGAGTATTTTTGTGTTTGTTAATTTATTGCAATTAAATGGAAGGGTCAACAAATTCGATAATGAATGAAATGAGGTAAATACTATGGTATTAAAGTTCTCCTGCTAAGAATTAAAGCTCTCTGAGTTGATATGTATTACTTGTAGAATTTCACTACGTGTTTTTTAGTCTTTTTACCGCATACTTTTAAGGTTTTTGCAACGTCAAGTCAAGCTTGAAGAAATCCTGACGAAGTGTTCCTCATTTGATTAATTATTTCTTCTGATTTATACCGATCACACATTTGTACATGCAATGAATCTAAAATTGCTGCCGTGTCTCTCGCAAAGGATAGAACTGTAATAATGTTTTGAATTCTTTTAAAATATCTTATATATCAAGTAAAACACATCGGGATATTCGGAAATCTGCTAGGTTTAATGAATTATGATAAAATATTTCATGAATTCCTAACTTATTTAGTACATATAAACGTAATACATATTTGTAATTTTGCTAATCAAGAAAGTGCGTGAGAAAATTAAATGATATAACACAAAATAGATCTATATTATACCTAAATTACAAAAAAGAGACAATGAAACTGATCTTGTTTTGAGTTTTGTGAACTTATATAGAATGTGAGTGTACTAGCCATAAAGTGTTAAAAATACAGAGTTTTTATGTGTAACTAAAAATATACATTAGATGCAAGGTATAAGATTTAATATAAGGTTACAATATGCACATTTTTAGAAGTATAGGCTAAACATTTTCCACATTCATTGCTGACTGTCTGTAAAATTCTGGTCCGTTTTCTCATACCCAATGAATATTTCCAGCTGGATAGAATTCGTTAGAACGCCTAATACATTACGCGAGGAGTAAAAAGAGAAATCCAAATGACATATTTCACGCATTTTTCTTGTCGTTGTCGTTGTTTCATGTATGGTTCGAGTATGTCTGATGGCTTACATGTGATAGCTTATATGTAATTTTACTCGACTTTTGAGTTTTTCTCTCTTTCGAGTAAAAGGATTGAAGATTTGGATATTTCTTCTCGAAAATACCAATTTTAAGTACTTTTGCTGCCTCTAAGATAATTTCACTCACTATATTTTGTATACCTCCATTCCGTATTTTCGTTTTAAGCTTACCGAGTAGCAGGATTATTATTTCCCTTGTAGAATGTCATGGCTGACACTAAATAATCCTCGACATTGGCGATTGCTTGTGAAAGGGAATTTTGGAACGCCAGTTTTCTGATATTGTCTATCTCCAGTTTATTTCCAGTAAAGCCACTTTGTAATGTTGCTGTTTTTATTGCCAAAATTGGCTCCCATACAACACTGCAGAAACAGCGGTGTCAAGATTTTAATTCATCAAAATCTAAGCAATGTCACTAAAAGACCGTCTTGGTTAAGATATGATTTTCTAATTGGTTCCTTTACCAGTTCAGTAATTTGTCAATGTCAACGAACAAACCAAGAAAAACCGATAAACATTTGGGGTGTACTTATGTATTCTAAAAGATCTGATCGCAAGACTGCAGCCAATTTGCGACTCTCAATGCCACATGTCATATTCTAGTCAAAATGCCTTTCGACCCTTCGATATTTTCTTGCAATACCTAAAATTGTTTCAAGTCCTGTTGCTCCCTCAAGGCTTCTCTCAATTCAGTTAAACTAATCTGTAAATAGTAGCCTAGGCAACGTCATATTATATTCCAAAAGTTCCATATGGATACTGAGTCCAAGTGAAATGTAAACAAAATTATCTTTAAGTTGTAAAACCCTGATTGATTCCTTAGCCTTCCTTGCATCTGTAGGATATAAGCCAATAACATAAAATAAACTTCCCCAAAAATCTCAAGACACCAAGCAGATGTCTGTTTTTTTAATTAGTTCCTCAATCGCTTCGGTAATTGAGGAACTTACCTCGCAGCTATGACACTTCGTTAATTCACCAGATTAATGAATTGAGTTTGAAGAAGATGATAAGAACCTGTCTTAAGAATTGATAGTCGGAGGTGGTTCAAGCTTTTCGCGGTGTTTCCTAAGCTTGCTGATGCTTTTTCTAACAATGAGTTTATACATTCTTTCTGAAGAAATGCGATGAATTAGTCGTAGTAGCATTAGAAATTGTTTGTCGTTGTTTTTGGACATATATTTCAAAGAGTTCATTTACCGCTTTTGCAATATCCATTTTTGCAAAACAGAATTTGATCTCTTAGAAGTCAGCTGTCATTAAAGTGGTCTTGTTAAGGACGCACATACACCTTTCCAGTGTCCTTGTCACTTCATCCAGTTTAAATTTCTCAGCAAAAACTGATGTGCTTTCAAAGATCCTAAACTTTCTTCTGATGACAAACAAGCAAACTAAAGATTATCCTTCAATGAAAGCGTGTTATACCTAGGCATATTTTAAATGCTTTTTTAACAAACGTATTTTCATTTTTTGTTTTATATCCGTTCGTAGTCTCTATTTTCTCTTGTATTTCTTTAAACTTTCGATGCCATACTTAAATTGATATCATGCTGAAAAAACAAGACTTATATAATCTGTTGTCCAATCAAATCAGTCGAATCAAATTAACTGAAATACGTTTCTAGAGCCCATTGTCGTAACGATATACTTTATGCACTTGCCCACTTTTATTATCAGACATTCATGCGCACTTACTTTGTGATAAGAAAAGGTGACAAGAAACCGTTTTATTAAATCGTAAGCAGCAAATTTTCAAGTATAATCAAGGTCACTTTAAAATCAGATAGCTCATGTTGAATTGTGTTAGAGTTGAGAAATATGTCTACATTACTGAGATTCCCAGTATTTTACAGGACCCACAGAGCAACGAGAGGACCTATATAATGAATACTGGCAACCGTGCCATAGCTCAGAAACCACATATTTCTTCTTGGGTCTTTTTGCATGGACAGCACAAAGTTAAACAGAGAGTTTAGGAATACATTTCGTTGTGATTATCTGATATCTTTTTCTATTTGACCGATAACAGATAGTTCAGTTGTCAGTGTCACTATTTCACTCAAACAATTTCTAGGGTCCATCCACCCACGAAATAAAACGTACAAGGTAGACAATGTGTTATTTAAGAAGAGAAACCCTTTTTCCAATGAAACCCCCCAACCTTGGTCGCCGAAGCAATTGTTTGGGACATATGTTTGATAGCACATATATTACTTCGGGTGTTCAAAACATGTCGAGAAATAGAGGTATTTCTGGGGAAGACGAAGCCCGCATGGTGCGTCGCTTGCGTTTAAAAGGCGATCTAAAAAGGTAGGAGGGGCTCGTTTTGAAATGTAAATAGCGTCCAGCAAACCAAAGAGAGGACATTAATTTTCTACTTCTTCAGATATTGCTTTGTCATAAAAATTTGTCAAGTAGTAAATTTACTAGTGTTCTTATAAAATGATTATTTGACATAATTGTACTTTTTCGCACAACTCTTCATATGGGGGATTCCGTTTGTACATAGTTAAGTGTTCCTCTACCTACGTTTCTCTCACACGTATCAAATATATCACTTTCTACTTTGATGCTGTGTTGATTAATAACTATTTGTCAAGCCGTTTTCTTACTACTTTTCTTGTAAAGCCATTAGTTGACACAGAATTTTGTTACAGAATTTTGTTTACAAAAAAACGTAATAAAGCTGTTTCCTTTTATAAGCAAGTGTTTTCTCTACCTAATTTCTCTCACACATACCATTAATTTACTTGACTTGAGAAACATAATATGAACAAAGATTATAGGAAAACAGGTAGGAAAAGCAGAACCTAGAGCTGCTAAAATTTGGCAATCTTTATATCAGGAATATTTTTTGTCTTGGTTTCTCTGTTTGATTTAAATAATTAGCAAGAACTTTTTACCCGATCTGAAGGGCTAAATTGACTGAATAGTGTGATATAAGTCCCACAATTCTGGGATCGTATTTTGCGCCTTATTATTTCGAAGTTTCATAGTATATTTTTTAATTAAATTTATAATAATTAAGTTTTATTTAAAAAACTCTCATCTATGCAGAGTAGGTGAATTTAAATAAATAAAGAAAATATTAAAATTTATAAACCTACAGAAGTATGAATTCATGGTTCTGTGACATTAAAAATAACATGATTCAGTTCTGAAAGTGAGTCAAAAATAGATTCTGTTTGGTATGATATGGCGCGAGAAGTATATGATGACCAGAATGTAAAATTTCAAGGAAAATTTTCAGAATATGAAGAACAAAGGATTGAAGATGCGCATGAAAGAGCAAGTTATCACCTTCGACCCATTTATAAGCACCGCCTAAAATAACTGTTTATGAGACTATTCAAATATACCCAACGTCTAGAACAAAGCGAACATTATCAAGCCATTTTAGAACACTTATTACTTTGTTGATAAAAAACATTGCGAACAGTTTGGTAAACAAATGGTTTAGAAAGGTCCAATAAAATTTAAGTTATGCTCGATTAAAATTTTTAAGTAAACGACACCATTCCTAACGTCAACAATGACGTCATCAATAAAACTTTAAAGTACTTCCTATATACTATGGGGAAAAGATGGCTGAAATCGATCGAGTAGTTTTAAAAACATAGACGTTTACAATTTTTAGTATATGACGTCATCGATGACGCCATCAGTTACGTCACCTATAAACACTTAAGGTCTTCCTAAATACTTTGGTGAAAAGATGGTTGAAATGAAATGAGTAATTTTAACGAAATAAACGTTTAATATTATGAGCAGATGAGGTCATCGATGATGTCATCAGTGAGGTCATCAGTAAACAAGTAGCGTCTTCCTGAATACTTTGGTGAAAAGATAGTTGAAATAGATCCAACATTATAAAGTTATGCCCGATTTGAATTTTTAGGTAAATAACGTCATCGTGAGCTTATTAGTAAACAACTTAAGTCTCTAAATACACTGGTGAAAAGATGGTTGAAATCGATCGCGATTCAATGGTTTTAAAATTATGCTCGATTAAAATTTTTAGTAAATGACGTCATTCGTGATGTCACCAATAAATATGTAAAGTCTTCCTGAATACAATGGTGAAAAGATGGATGAAATGGGCATAGTAGATTTAAAAGATATACGCATTTGAGATTTTTTAGTAGTTGGCGTCATCTGTGATGTCTTTAATGACGTCACATATAAACAGTTAAATTCGTCCTGATAATTATGATGAAAAGATGGTTGAGATCGACCGAGTAGTTTTAAAGATACGCATGTTTGTCGTTCTAGTAAATGACGTCATCAATGACGCCCGAACGTACTCGAATGGGATGACGAAAGTACATGCGTGCCTTGATGTCGTGACGAAATCTTGCACGTTCGAATATGCTCCGGATGCGATGACGAAAGTACATGCATTCTTTGACGAAACTTACGTCACTTGACAAAACGATTCAACATCGCGAGCGGTTTTTAACCACTTCCGGAAACTGTGCTCATACCCGCGCGGGTTTGAAAACAACTGAGAATGCGGGTATGAGCACAGGTGTGCTTATACTTGCATTTATGCACTACTCACTTATGCTCATACTCGCGTGGGGTTGAAAACAACCGAGAATGCTCGTATGAGCACATTTGTGCTCATAGCCCCGGTTTGTTTATCTATTTTTTTATTTGTTTATTTGTTTAATTTTATTTGTTTATTTATTTATTTTATTTTTTATTTGTTTACTTTTTATTTCTAATTTTAGAAAACTGTTTTCATAACTCCATCTTCCGAAAAAATGCGGGTATGAGCACAGTTTCCGGAAATAGAATTTTGACGTCAGTTCTTGTTTGTGTGCTCATATCCGCTCCAAAGCGAAAGTGACGTCATAATTCTGCTTCCAGAAACTCATACCCACATTTATATACTACTTTTGTTTCAGCGATTCTGTAACCAGTCGAACGTATCTACCCATCCACGACCCCAAAGAAGAGAAGAGTTGTTTTCGCTCCGTGTACGCAAAATAAAGACCTACAAACGAAAGTCTTGGAACTTAAAATAGACGAAAGTTTGAAATCTACAAAATCACACAAAAATATAACTTGGAGTTAGACAATCTAAAATTACAATCCTAAATACTCAAGCTGGAAATGTTTAAGCTGCGTAGTAAAAGAAAACTTTAATATAATAAAATTAGACGCATCTATCCTAACATCTGACCTAAATTCTCCTCTCTGCACTCAAATTGAAGCGAACAGTAAAATATATATGCCAGTTAAAAACGAGCAAATAAAATAGTCCGACTTTGTTACTGTGCAGCGAAACAATTGGGAGTACAAAGGTGTTCTCATGTGCCATATTAGATTTTCCAAAGTTTTTTTGCAATTTTAGCGTGACCAGGGAAACTAAACATGTATAAAATTGAAACATGCAGAATTTGTGATAAAGTGATAATTTAAAAGTGCCTAATAGCAAATAGGTCATTTTATGAAATACATTACCATTTTGTTTTTCTATGTGAAGTATGTTTGCGTAATGTAATTCCTTATTGTAACATCTCTTGCATTTGGTGCAGGTACATTGGCGTCATGTATTACTTCGATTCCTTCGTTTATTTCGTATATTTATGTGGAATTTTCTACATATATTGTGCAGAAGAAAACAGGTAGTAAATGTGGCACAGGTTTTATCTGCAGTTTTCTTAGCACAAGAACAAGAAACCTCCTTTCAAGTGGTCTGAAAGTCTGTTCTATCAAAATTCGTGTTCGTTTGTGAGCCCTGTTTTAAATAAGTAAGTTCCAAGTAATGAATACATAGAAAAACGATACTGCTTTTGATTTTGTTTTCATACTTGCTTACGCAGTACTTTAAACCGGGTTTCGATTGCCACATGCAAAAATATATGAATATAAATCATTTTGTAGTTGTTGGAATATAATAGGGTGAATCTTTATTGCATACTAAATCTCTTCTGGGGTGTGTCCTGCTCCAGATTTTGAAAAGATGTTCAAAGCCAATTTTGGCAAGCGTATGAGGCATCTTCTGATAACATCCCTTCAACATGCTAGTTTTTGTGTGCATTGTAGAAAGTATTTTCTTGTAGAATTTCACTGTTTTCTTCCCGAGTTTTTGCGTACACTGAAGTAAGCTCATATTTTGGTTCTGTAGTAAGCTTGTACATTAATGCTATGGTAGCCTTTCTTGTTTATGAACGCATTGTTATCTACAGGCCTGAATTCGGATATGGGTGTAGTCACCGCAGGAAATCAAGCTACATCGTAATTTTTTAAAATTTTATTTTGTTCGTTTTTGTCGGATATTTGATGAATTCTGGTGGTCTTCTACACAAGCAAGATATTACCTCAAGTATATGTCTGCTGAGTGAAGACTTATGAACCCAAGACATCTCTTAATACAATTTGAAATGACCCCGATGTCAAAAACACAAAGTCACCAATAATTTCAATTTCGGTGAAAAGGAAGTGAACAAAAATTTTGGTTTTTAAACAGTTTCTAATCATTTCTAGCAAAAACTTCAACTCCGACATCTGAAAACTAAACCTATGATAAAGTTAGTTCGATTTATATACAGTGAACAGGTCTCCTCGCTCTCTAAAAGTATTTCACGTCTCATATCTCGATTAGCAAGCCATTCTTGCATTGTAATAAATCTAGCAATTGCAATTTTTAAACCTATTAATGGGTTGCAGAAGCAGAAGCACTGCCACCTCAGAAGCAGTGTTAACGTTTTGGTCAAATCCAATGGGTTAAACCTAAATCAACGTTCATGAATTTGCAGTTAGTTAACCCAGTGGATTAAATCTGCTTCAAACAACTGGCATAACTTTTGAATTAAGTTATGGGCTTCTCCGTAACCCATTCGCGAATGTGGCTGCAGGGGGTTTCTGTTTGCCTCATGTTTTAAGGTCTTATGTGATTATGTGATTAGTTTAAGGAAATACTGTCAGGACGTTTTTAGATTCCTTAATTAATTCTTAATTAATACTCTTCGTGCTAATTTTGCACCTTCCCAGGTTACATTTTCGCTATTATTATATAATGCAGGTTCTATTGCTGTTGACAGCAGAACACAACAAGAATGTCCGTGGGCAAAGGAGAAAGGTACCAGTTTTTACAAATCATATATTTTAGTTAGAGGATTCTTGGTAGGGTTCCAAGATTTGTTTTAACAGTAATGGTAGGAAAACAGCAGTTTGTGTTTATCTTACCTAACTTAGCAAAACAAATAGCACCTTTGGAGCATTTAACATCAAATTGAAGACCGTTTGAACCAAAAGTAAAATTGTAGCAGTGTATGTGCATCTTCTTTTTCTCGTTTGTGGCCAATGTTTCGACAACATAATGCAATGTCGACAAAGGACTACTGATGATTCCTGAAAAATAGAACATGATTGAAATAGAACTGCAGTACAATTAGCATCTTTGTGTTTGTTTTCTATTAGGTCTTTCCAGGTCTTCCCAGGTCGAAATGATTCGCAGAACAAACAAGGCTTTATGACTGATCAGTCCGAGACCATTCCTGCCAAATAACACAGTAATTGATATTAAATACTATATGGTGCCATGTTGCATCTAGTTAAATTTATTTTCTCTCCCAAATTTATGGGCACTTTTTGTCAATACGTTGTCTGGTCAGTAGGCTAGAGAGAAGCACAATAGATAGACGAAGCATGTGTTACTTGATAAATACCAGAAAGCGGTAGATCAGCACCAACACAATATTATGCTTCTTGAACGTTCACATGGAACCCAACATCTGGAGCATTTACGCCATCGCTATGTCATTCATTTCACAACAATTAAACCACTGATTAGCACAACTCTCACAGCAAGGACAGCAGATTTATCAATAAAATTTAGTAATGCGCACTCTGAATTTTAAACATTAGAACGATTAAGATGCCAATAATATTCGTATCAAATCGTTTCAGATTCATATCAGCAAAATTCCTCTGTTACGCATTTAAAACATGGCTGCTTCAAGCTGCTATAATGTTTTTATAGGGATGGCCACAAGAATCAATAGGCAATGATTTCAATTGTGCGGAAGGTAATCCAATTCATTCACCAAGTTGATGCAATCGGTGCGAAGGTAATCGCTTCTTATCACCGCAGGCCAGATATCTAATTGCAATCTTGGTCTTAACTGGCCTAAGCTCGGCAATTGAGCTAATTTTCCGCCTCTTAATGCTTCAATGTTCATAAAATGGCTACTGTTAACGCTATGTTACCGTCATAGAATCACAATATTTTGTGCTATAAAGCTACGAAGGATGATTTCATTTTGGTGACCTACTTGTCACTTTAATGGATGAAAACCTTAACGTGAACAAATATGTTTAACTAGACCGAATTTCGCTACACGTAGCGAAATGACACCCACTTGCAATGGTACCATCTATCTGGTGAAAAACACATTTTAAGTCTTTTCACATAATTGTCAGCTTCCGAAATATTCTCATGAACAAGGACGTCGAAATTAATATAATGTAATGTCAAATAATCAAATTCAGTTTCTAACCGTTTTCGAGATAATGGTCAACTTCCGGTTTTGACCCTGACCATACGGAGGAGGTCAAGGTCACCGGGGTACCTCTTATATAACATTTTTTACGCCCAAAGGGTCGTAAATAAGCTCAAAATCGCTCTATCTCTAACCATTTTCGAGATAATGGCCAACTTCCGGTTTTCGACCTTGACCATGACTGAGGAGGTAAAGGTCACCGAGGTACGTCTTATATATCGTCTCTTAGGCCCAAAGTGTCGAAAATAAGCTCAAAATCGCTCTATCTCTAACCGTTTTCGAGATAATAGTCAACTTCCGGTTTATGAACTTGACCAAGATGGAGGAGGTCAAGGCCACCGAGGTACCTCTTATATAAAATCCCTTAGGTCCAAAGGGTCGAAAATAAGCTCAAAATCGCTCTATCTCTAACCGTTTGCGAGATAATGGTCAACTTCCGAATTTTGACTTTGACCATACGGAGGAGGTCAAGGTCAACGAGGTATTTCTTAAATAACGTTTTTTACGCCCAAAGGGTCGAAAATAAGCTCAAAATCGCTCTATCTCTAACCGTTTTCGAGATAATTGTCAACTTCCGGTTTTTTACCTTGACCATGACGGAGGAGGTCAACGTCACCCAGGTACATCTTATAAAACGTCTGTTAGGCCCAAAGGATTGAAAATAAGTTCAAAATCTCTAACCGTTTTCGAGATAATGGTCACATTCCGGTTTTTGACCTTGACCATGACGGGGGAGGTCAAGGTCACCGAGGTACCTCTTATATAACGTCTCTTAGGCCCAAAGGGTCGAAAATAAGCTCAAAATCGCTCTATCTCTAACCGTTTACGAGATTATGGTCAACTTCCGGTTTTTGACCTTGACCATGACGGAGGAGGTCAAGATCACCGAGGTTCCTCTTCTATAACTTATTTTAGGCCCAAAGGGTCGAAAATAAGCTCCAAATCGCTCTATCTCTGACCGTTTTCGAGATAATCTACAATTTTTCTCTAACGGATTTCATTATACAAAAATCACATGACCTTGACCTTGACAGTGAATTTTGTCAAGATGTCGAGATTTCATCCATGTTGCTGCTGCCTCGTGACATCGTACACTTGTTGAAACAAGGATTTGAGCGCTATTTCCAGCAATTTTTCGTGATGGAATAGGTCTTTGAAAAAATATTTTGACCTCAATTCGACCTTGACCTTCAAGGTCAAGGTCAAAAAATTTTGCGGATTTCACGACAACTCATTACGCTCGATGTCTCTGCCAAATGCCGTCTTTCTACTACAAACCGTGTAGGTGGAGTTTTCTGGAAACCACTTTGAGGTAAAAAACCTTTGACCTCAATTTGACCTTCACCCAGAAGTTCAAGGTAAAAAAATCGCGAATTTCACGACATCTGATCACCCTCTATCTCTGTGCCAAATTTCATTGTCCTACGTCAAACAGCGTAGGAGGAGTTTTCTGGAAACCTCCGTGACGGAAAAAGAAAAAAAAACAAAAAAAAAGAAGGAATAAACGGCCAGAATTCTTTGCAAAGCATACCCATATGCAAACTATGTTTGCAAGTGGGAAATATGTTATGTACCTGTAGATATATCACAGAAAACGAAACTGGGACTTTTGCTTGCTGGGCGGAGGGATGAGTGGAGAGCCAAGACGTAGAAACAAATTAATAAAACTAAAACTAAAACTATAATTAATAAAACAAAGTAATAAATGTTTGTGTACTCCTAACACCACACTGCATTCACAGCTCAAAATCAAAGTAATGAATCTCTGTGATTCTATAATGAAACAGACAAAAACTCGAGAGTAAAATGGAAATGCAGTACATTTTAAAACATGGGTACTTTGCAATAATGTTAATCACGTTACACTATATTATAAACTGAGATAGTTTAAACAGCCATTAAGTATTCAAACTTAGATAATAACTGACACATTGTTTCCTCGTAAAATATAAACATAAAGAAATACGCATATAGAGAAGCGAGAACTGTTACTTGGAGAATGGCTAGATCTCTGTTTGCTGCACTATACTAAACATTTTATAAAGCAATCCTTATTCCCTTAAACCCACATTTATTAGGAAATTTACTTGAAACTTATACCGCAACAATAAATAATTTATCTGGTTATTAACTGGCAAGAAAGAAAGATGTTTACCCTAAGCCATAACGTATGATTTGCATATTTGCATGATATATTTATGCTCGCGACATTACTAATTTTTCAGGAAAATGATTTAATCATATATTTAAACAATTATGCATTAAGCACCGATGGTTGATATTGGTTTGATTTCGTTAGCAGGAAGAAAAGTGGACATTTACTCAGTCAAGAGTGGTGTCACATCTCGGTTGGATTTAAGTAATACAGAAAAAAATCGTCAGAGTAGATGTTAGAAGTGTCTTTCAAATTGTCAAGGTACTAGCTGAGCCCATACACCGGATTCAAAATTATTTGTTTCTAACACATAATATATAATAACTAAAGAGTACGTCATTTATGGAACTTCCTTTACGTCTTCTTTACGTGGATTATGTAGTATACAAAGTCTTGGGCATATCGCGTTGGGCTTTTAACAATTTGGTCCTCTAAATTCAGGTAGAGCTGATCGGTTATATTATTCTTCTCGTCCACACTGCGTTCATCATTCAGTGCTACTATGAATGTCGAGTTACTCCAAGCTCTCACTGTCAGCACCACTTTCTTTGCGTATTGTCTCGCTGATTCTGAATCTGTCAGGGATATACGCCTTTCAATTGAATTGGGAATTCATGCAGCATTTTATATCAGTATTTCAATTTACTGGCAAGTCTAGTTTCAAAATATAGAACACTTACCTCCCTGTATGTAAGACTGCACATATTCGGCATGTAGACGACACGGTGATATCTGAGATGTCACTGACACAAGATTCAAGCCGGATCTGTGCACTTCTGAGTTCTTGTCAAGAAAGGGAGCCTTTATTTCATCTTCTCTTTGATAATATAAGTTCATTGTGGCTCTTTCATATTCATCCTGAGTCAGAAAAAAATTGAACATTGAAACTGACCGACCAACGGACTAGTCATTTTTTGTGCAATTGGTGGACTTGCATTTCTATTAAATCAAATGATTTAACTACCTTCATTATGATTTTCTTGTCTGCAAGCATCTTCCACACATTTTCCAGTTCTTTGAGAAGACATTTATAATGTTTGTTGCCCCAAAGAGAGTGGATTCCATTGCTTAACATGCCAAGACGCGTAATAATCATATGTCCACCTATACAAACACAAAAATAACACTGCCGAAAATTATCCATTTTTCACGTGTTTATCAATACAGGGTACATAGAGTTTGAACACCCATGCAAAATGTATTGGGAGGTTGCACAGTGTTGCTTTAAAGAATAGTTCAGTTGGTTTTAAGTACAATTCGACAAAACTTCTCCGAAAAGCAAAGGTTTGTAAATAATTACTCAAATTGCTAAAATACGACACTAACTATAAGTGGTCAAGATCGACGGACGGACGGACGGACGGACGAGCGGACGCAGTGCGTTTCTACATCCCCGGTAGGACGGCGGGGGATAATAGTCAATTATAACTAGCTTTGTACCTCAGTAGGGTTGCTATCGCTAAGATGTCTCACCTGATTTCAGTTCTTTCTCTCTATTTAGTAGAAACATTTCCCAGTTTTCCTTTGCTTCATTCTCAAAGTATTCCAGTGCTTGTTTGTTTTTTGAGTGCATGTGAAAGAGCGCGTCTTTGAACTGACAAGGCCTAAAATTGGCAAATGCATATTACGATATTCACATTATGAGATATTATTATGACTAATATTGTAGTTTACCACATTGACTGTGTGCCATATTAATGTGCGCCTTGCAACAAAACATTAGAATTTGCACTTAACTTTTCACTGTTTAACCAAATATCATTACAATCCATTATTCTGTAACCGTACTAGGTAATGATAAATCCTTCAAACGCATAATATATTAGCCGCGAGCCATACGCCGCATCATACGCTGCTATTTCTATATCACAATCAGCATGCAACGATCAAAACATTACAATCCATATGCCAAGAACCATACACTATAATCCACACATCACGACTAATAAAGAACAATCCATACGCCACGACTGATACATCTCAAGCCATACAGCACGATCCATACATTCTGGTCCATACATTACTATCCTAAGCTACAATGCACCGTGATCCGCAAATCACGAGCATTTGAGAAATGAATATTTATATTTACAACATATTTATAATATTATACCCAGTGCGAAGCCAATGCACAGCTGTAAAACAAAGTCCCAAATGAATGAATTCGTCAGGAAAGCAATTCTTGTAGAAACTGCACCCACTAACTGTTGCATATACGTGGGAAAAACTGTGTAGAAAGCTCTCCTTGTTTTTCGAATTTCCTGGCATTGAGAGAAAACCAAGATTCATATCGCCTATGTGCCTTCAAATATACATTTCACTTGTAGTGATTATTTCAACACTTTAATTTATAGCCAATTATAAATCTGTTATTGATGCAAAACGTGAAAATTTGAAAATTAAAATTTTGAGGGTCGAAAATTGTAGATGAAATCAGTCATAAAAGCACAGAGGCATCACATTAGTATATTTCTAATTTTAAATCCACTGAAAGAATAAATGAATAGCAATGCTTGAGAAAGGTTGAAACTATCAGCATTGAAACGAAATACATATTTTTGTTTTTTGCATTATAACAGCATATAGACGTATTTACCATAAATCCTTAAGAAGAGTGAATTGTAATCATTGTCTGGTTGATCTTCATAGTAAACCATGACTTTTTGATCTCTTCCATATTTATCTTTCAGCGAACCTGGAGTAAATATGAAAGACTTCAGTCTCAAGAAATCTTGATACATCTGAGAATAAGCTGATTCGCACTTATAATTTCGCCAAAATGTTTTGGCGTTTTGATTGAATTAATTTTATACAAGGGTATTAACAAGTGATAGAAACACATGCAAAAAGGCAACAAGATTCCATGTTACCAGAAACTTATCTACAAGCTGGCATTATAAGGACAAAACTATATATAATGATAAATAGATTTTAAAATTTTAAAATACTCAAAATTAGGATTTTGATGTTTTCCTTGTCACTTCTTATAAGTTAAGTCCAACAGCACCCCCTCCCAAAATAATTTAGTGTGTTTCAACATGTCATGGTTTCACTAAATAAATGGAAGTTTGCATAGTGTTAAACCAATACGTCTATTTGAATAATTGAACACTTTAAAAGGTCTAAATGTTAACATGGAACGAAAGACAATTTTAACCCTTTTTCTGTTATTTTAAATTGATACAGCTTAATATATTATGCTGTTGTTTGGCATGCAAAACTGATTTGACCATAACAAAATAAATATTTACTTGTACGTAAAAATCCTAAAATGTTAAAAAAATTCACACATGGAGAGACAATTACGTTTAGTCACGTTGTTCACTCTTGAAATATTATTTAAGCTATTATTTGTGGAATAATAAAAACTTACGTATAACTGTATGCATAAGGGGCATACTTGTGCCACCATCGGCAGTTCCATAATCAGCCACAGTGAAAATCTCTTTTGAGGACAACGTTGGTATGTCTTCTAAAAAGAAGTATTTTGCGTGAAAATTGATTGAAGTGAAACAGAGAATAAAACCGCTGTAAGCGCAAACAAGATATTAATAACAAATAAAGTATAATATAAAGAAAGCAATTCGACTATTCTTTTACTCTAAGCTGAACCTGAACACACTTAGCGCTTCCATGACATAGGGCGTTGCCGTTGAAATAACGTCATGTCCACCAACGACGAATTTGCTAAAGGATACTTCTTCGCCGTTGTTCTTCGGCGTATACATGGTGAGGTTCGGTATATAGTCGCTCATCATCTTTTATGAACTGTAAAACACATAGCTAATGATTCTAATATGTTACAATTGATACACTACGATAATTTTTTTTTTCGCATAAAAACTATACGACTACATGACTAGGGTCATCAGAAAAAGCCTAGACCAATTCTGCTTCACTGCAGAGCGTCTTTGAATATCGCATCTATCGGAAATTTAAAAAAAAAAACAAGAAAAAAGGTCCTGAACAACAGTTCGAAGTACTCTCAAGAGTGCTGATGAGCTAACTCTTAGACTGACCACACTCCTGGCAATGTTTTTGAAACTGGCATCACATTACAGAGCACCAAGAAATCTGTCATATAACATCCTTTAAGGTCTAAGATCAGCTCAAGATCACTCCGTTTGTCAAGTGTCGAGAAAAATAGCTCCATGTAACTGTTTCTTTGACTTCTTCTGACATCGACTCTCAAGGTCAGGATCAAGTTCGCGATATGTGCTTAAACCCGGATTTTACTCCTTTTCCCTGGTATTTGTCGAAAAATAGAAAAAATGATGCTGTTTCAGCGAAACTTTTGAAGCTCTGAGAGTTGTATTAAGTTCGAAGATTATATCCTGACCGATGCAATATCAAAAAGTGTAGAAAAATAACAATATAAAAAGGAAGAAACCACGTCTAGAATAGCCATAAGGTTATTCTTATTCAGATAATTCCCAGTAAGAAATGTGTAGCAAATATGAAATGCAATTATTCCAGTTATCAGAGATACATTATGTTGATTTTGAAGGAAAGACGGATCACTCGCTTATGATACTTTTTAATTATTTTGGTTCCATAGGGGCAATTTACTACCTGCTCGTGATTAAATTTCAAATTCATGTACAGTTTCAAGGAATATTAGGATAAACAAGATAGATTTTGACAATAATTTTTGGCAAAAACACGTATTAACGGAACATATAAAGTTTATGTAAGTGTGACAGTTTCTGGTTTTTAATACAGGATTGTGTTTCTAACTCTGCCTTTTGCAAACGTTTCTCTTTTTGCTTTAAAGGATACCTGAATTTCATCAGAGTGTGTAAATATAGTTAAACCCACAGATAAATTATAAATTATGTCTTAATTAGATTGTATCCAAGTATGCTGAATTGAAATATTTAATAATAACGCTTACTCTAGAACGTTCTATTTACTTAGATATCCAATAAACTGTTGTAAACAGTTAGTTTTGACACGTATTTATTAGTGACAAATATTCATAGACACTGATGCGTGCATTTAATCGGAGTTTTCTTTTATAAACTTATATAATTCGCATATGAAACCCTAAACTTAACGATACACGCACACACGAAACAGGTTAGCTTGTAACTTTTTAGCGAATTGTGTACTTTGAATGACGAAGTTTGAAGTTTTGTTACACGATGCAGCCTGAATAAACTCTAAATGGAGAGGGGTAGCACGTCTGAAAGAGGATATAACATGGGCAAGGCTTTATAAAACGCAATGTTGAGGCAGTAGACAGGTGAAAGAAATAAAAACTAAAAATTGAAACTGCTTAGACAGGGTCTAATGGCAAGGATAGAACAGTGAGGGACAGCTATTAATTGGGAGTTTAAGAAGGGAATATGAAAGTTGTGTGGGAATTACTCATTCCCTCCTAGCAATGTAAGATTGTGATAAATGTGTAGTAAATAATTTCTTACCATCTTATTGTAACAGAATCGCAGTGTGTTTTAGCAAAGAACTGTTCCTGTTTATTCTGTTTGTTTGCTTGCTTGTTTTTCATCCCGGATGGTTTCCAAAAAACTCCTGCGCTAAGAAGATAAAATTGACACACAGACAGAAAATGATCAGACGTCATTAAATCCACATTTTTTACCTTGACTTTAAAGGTCAATGTGAAATTGAGGTCAAAGTATCTTTTACCTCAAAATTGTTTCCAGTAAACTCCTCCCGCAAGGTTTGTCGCAGGAAGGCAATATTTAACAAAGGTATAGAAGGTAATTAGTCTTCGTCATATCCGCGCGTTTTTGCCTTAATTTACAATATTAAGGTCAAATTCAGATCAAAACATTTTTAAAACCCTTCTTTGTTTCAATTTACAGTTAGAAATAGTGTTTTAACACCAATACGGTTTCATGTTCAGAATAATGAATCTCAACATTCAGTTTCACGGTCAAAGGTCATCTGACCATTGCATCGAAAATGTTAGAAAAAGACTGACCTTTATCTCCAAAAGGGTTAGAGTGCTACTTTGAGCTTGTCCCAAAAGAAGCTATGTAAGTAGTATCTATATGACTTTGGCATGGTTAAGGCCAAAAACACGGAGCTGACCACTATTTCGAAAAAAACTGAGAGAAAGAGTGATTTTGAGACTATTTTCGACCCTTTGGGCCTAAATGAAGTTACGTAAGAGGGATCTCACTGACCTTGACCTGTTTGGTCATGATTAAGTTCTAAAAAACTAGAAGCTGACCATTATCTGAAAAACGGTTGCAGATAGAGCGATTCTGAGCTTATTTTCGACCTTTTTGTCCAAACAACCTTTATATAAGGTATATCGGTGACTTGATCTTTTAGTCATGGGCAAGGCCAAAACTCGAAGCTAACGTCATCTCGAAAGCGGTTAGAGATAGTTATTACAGCTTAGTTTCGACCTTTTGGGCCCACAAGACTTTATTCGAGAGATTTCCCATTGACCTTGACTACTTTGGTCATGGTCAAGGTCAAAAACCGGAAGCTTATTTCAAAAACAATTAGAAATAGAATGATTTTGGGATTATTTTAGACGCTTTACCCCCTAAAGACCGTCTCGAGAGATTTCTCGTTGAAATTGATTTCATTTAACATGGTCAAGGTAAAAAGCTGGAAGTTGACTAATATCTCGAACACGGTTAGCGATAGCGCCATTTGAGCTTATTTTTGCTACAAGACGTGATATTAGACGAAACGCAATGAGCTTGACCTCCACGGTCATGGTCAAGGTGAAAAACCAAAAGCTGATCATTACC
Source organism: Protula sp. h YS-2021 (assembly GCA_949752745.1). NCBI lineage: Eukaryota > Metazoa > Annelida > Polychaeta > Sabellida > Serpulidae > Protula > Protula sp. h YS-2021. Next base: position 97,845,064 of record OX457025.1, on the reverse strand, counting down.
ACGAAAACGATTAGAGTAATTTTGAGCATCATTTAGATCCTTGGGTCTAAATGACCTTTGTATAAGATACCTTGGTGACCTTGACCTGCTTGGTCATGGACAAGGTGAAAAATTGCAAGCTAACCATTATCTCCAAAAACAACTAGAGATACAGCAATTTTGGACTTATTTTCCAACCTCTGGGCCAAAAATCCTTGACTTGGTCAAGGTCAAAATCGAAAGTTTACTAATATCTCGAAAAAAGCCGTCGTTATTTGAGCTTATTTTCGACACTTTGGGAATTCAAGTCCTCATATTAGAGGTACTTCGGTGATCTTGACCTCTTCGGTAATGGTCAAGGTAAAAACCTGATGCTTACCGTTATCTCAAAAACATCTAGAGGTAAGACGATTTTGGACTTATTTTCGAGAGATTTCTCGTTGAAATTGATTTCCTCGGTTATAGTCAAGATCAAAACTGGAAGTTGACTATTATCTCAAAAACAGCTATTTGAGCTTATTTTCGATACTTTGGGCATAATAGACGTTATATAAGAGGTTCCTCGATCTCCTTGACTTGGTCATAAATCGGAAATTGACCAATATCTTGAAAACGGTTAGAAATCACGTCTGGTGCTACTTTGGGGCACCAGACGTGATTTTAGAGGAAACTTGGTGACCTTGAACACCTCAGTCATGGACAAGGTCAAAAAGTGAAAGCTGATCATTATCTCATAAACGATTAGAGATAGATCGACTTCAAGCTTGTTTTAGACCTTTAATCATAAATTATCCTTATATAAGATATCTTGGTGACTTTGAGCTGCTCGGTCATGGTCAAGGTGAAAAACCTGAAGCTGACCACTCTCTAGAAAACGGTAAAAGATAAAGCGCTTTTGAGCTTATTTTCGATCCTTTGGGCCTAAGGGATGGTTTGTAAGAGGTATCTAGGTAACCTTGATTACCAATGTTAAAAACCGGAAGTTCACCATTGTCTCGAAAAGCGTTAGAGAAAGAACGATTTTGAGCTTATATACGATAAGCTTATATTCTTTTGGGACAAAAAGACGCCATGTACGCGGTACATCGGTGAACTTAACCTCTTCGGTCATGGTCAGGGTAGAAACCCGGAAATTGACTACTATCTCGAAAACGGTTAGAGATTTTCGACTGTTCTGGCCTTACGTCAAAAACAGGAAGTTTTCCATTATCTCGGAAAAGGTTAGAGATTGGCAAATTTGAGCTTCTTTTCGAAGATTTGGCCTAAAAGTCGTCATATTAGAGTTACATCGGTTACGGTGACAGTCACGGTCATGGTCAAGGTCAAAAACCAAAAATTGACCATCATCTCGAAACGTGTAAGAATAGGATTGATTTTAAACTTATTCGTGCAACCTAAGGGGCTAAATGAAGTTAAGTAAGAGGTAACAAGGGAGCGCGTGCTCAACACATGACAGGGCCTTATGATTGTGTAAATGAATGGATGCTCGTGGCAATTACCGATTGCCATCACCAAAAACAAACACGCCCGTTGTTTTCCCCCAAACCACATATTTAAATCGATTCTACAATAACCTTTACAGCTGGAATGAGGGGATATGCTATCTTGTGAGTATTTTTCAGCAACTAGATGGAAACAGCACTTACAAAGAGCAGGTAAAAGGTTATTAGCAAAATATGTTCTATACGTACTTGTTTAACCTAAACAATAGGACCTATTTCCTTTAATTTTATGTAAAAGCTGTCCGCTTGAACAAAGGCGAATAAGAAATCATTTGTTTACATGTGACCTGTATGTGATGTAGCTTTCTTCCGTTCAATATTCTGGGAAAAAATACCAACGGTCTTGCAAACAACAAATTGGTGAGCCGTTATGCATAGAAAAATAGATCACTTTTTCCTGTTTGAAAAAAAGGCAGTTAAATACTGGCCGCTCGAGGGATATGCTTGCCTTTGAAAAAAATATTGCATTGATGAACTTTCAACGGGGTTTAAGAGATCACAGAGATAACATGACAGTCATCTCTTTATGTAACATTTAGCAACAGTTTTTCGTCGTGAGATATGGACCGAAGCAAAAAATATTCAGCGCACATTTAATGAATGGTCTACTGCATAAAAGCCAACGCTCTCTATTTATTTTCGCGTTTTTGTGATACTATGCAGGCACAAAAATTACAGCGCAAGCTGGTGTTTTCACCAAAAGTCATTTTCAAAAGTATCAGTCATTTTTCTTATGTTATTATTTTGAAGTTTTCTTGTGAAAACAGCTTCTGATATAGAAATGGAATTTTATTGTCCTCGGATGATAGCAAGTCGTTTAAATGGCATATGCAATGAAGCCTGATTAAACGAGACTTTAAAAACATTTGGTCCCTTTTGTGGCATTGACCTATGTCTGAGTAAGTACGATTTTAGAGTTGTTCTGTAAAAAATGGTGATTCAAATGGTGATAAAAAGAACAATTTTACGGTTAATCCTTATCAATAAAGGGCTGTTGTGATTATGTATTCGATGCGTTCATTTAACAGTGAAGTAATATAATTGTTTTGAGCAACAACATTGTATTTTCTTGCGCTTAACTAGTTTTAGTTCCCAAAAGGACGCCTAAAAAATTGACATTAAACCAGAAAAAAATGGAAAATCGACCTTAACGAGACCTTCTAAACGTCCGAAAGGACGTCGTTTCACGTCATCTAAACGGCGTCTTTTTTTTTTTTTTGGTGCAAAATTTGCTTTTGATAGACTCTGAAAATCACTTCTTTTTACGTTCAAACAGGATGTCCTTTTGCGTATTAAGACGTCTTTCTTACTTCGCAAAAAGAAGTCAGTTTTTGTTACAAAATTGACCTTATACAGATATCATAAAGGCGTCACTTTGGTCCAAAAAGACGTCAAAAAGGCGTCATGTTGTCTGCTGAATTTAGAGACCACCAAATACGGATATACCTCAACATAATTGGTGTATGACTTATATGTTTAAAATCCTCCATTTAACACTCTACCTTCTGTAAACCCTCCCTGTCATAAGACCTTGTCTCAACAGTTTCGGTCTCATAGCTCGTTTTATTTCCTCCTCTCTTAACAGTCTCAACATTCCACTTGTAAAGTCTTGCCAATGTTATATCCTCTTTCAGGTCTCCTTCTGCCCCTCTTCCCCTCGAGTTCATTCCGGGTCAATGAAATTGAAACATCGTTCCTAAAACACACACAATTCGCACTAAAGTTACAAGCAAATCTGGCCTATGTTGCATCCTCTTTCAGGTCTTTTTCTGGCCCTCTCCCTTAAGATTTTATTCAGGTCGCATCGCCGCAATAAATATTCAAACATCGTTCGTCAAAAAACACATAATTTGCAATAACATTGCAATCAGACCTGTTTTATGCGCATATGTATTATTAAGTTAAGGGTTTCACATGCAAATTATATAAGTATATTAAAGATAACGCCTATTAAATACACGCTTCAGTGGGTATGAATATTTTGTACTAATAAATATGTGTTAAAACTGACTCTTTACAGCAATTTATTTACAAGAAAATAGCAACATTCTAGAGTAAGTTTTGTTATTAATATTTCAATTCAGAATAGTTTGGTTCAAGACTATTAAACGTAATTTATAATTTTCTTTTGGGGTGAACAAAAGTAGAACATTTAACTACAAGTAGTTTTTCTGAAAATCTGAAAAAGCCATAGATGTTTATATAGAAATATATATCTCTTAAAGCTAAAGAAGTATGGTTTGTAAAAAGAAGAGTTGAAAAAGCAATCCTCTGTTAAAAACCCGAAAATGTGCAGTTTACATTGATTTTATATATTACATAAATGCGTGTTTTAGTAAAAATATTGTCAAAATCGCATGCTGTTATTCATACTAATATTCCTTGGAACTGTCCATGAATTTAAAATTTAATCACAAGCAAGCAGTATATTATCTATGGGAAGCTAAAATAATAGAAAACCATAATAAGCGAGAGATCGAAAATTTCTAGATAGTATTACTTTTAAACGTAATTCTAAAAGTCTTTCCTTTCTTTCTTTTTTTTTTTTTTTTGTATTTTGATGTCATGTGCAGATTAATGCTATTTTCACTTCAAGAATAGCTTTCGGAAAACTCTTTCTTAATTCTGGTTGGATCTTTAAATTTAATACAAGTCCAAGGGGGTCAAAGCTTCTGCTGAAATAGTAACATTTTGCTTATTTAGAGGGGCAAATATCAAGGAATAGGGCTCAAATCCGGGCTTGAACACATATCGTGAATTTGATTTAGCCTTGACGGTCGATGCAAGACGTACCAGAGAAAACTGCATGGAGTGATCTTTTTCAAAACATGACAAATGGATTGATTTCAACTGACTTTAGATCCGAAAAGACATAAAGAGTTCCTCAGTGATCTGTAACGTGATGCTACATTTTATAAATGCCATTAAATATGACATTTTTAAAAATCATAATCTGTATGTTTTACATAAATCATAATGAGCGACTATATACCACGCCTCACCATGTATTCGTCGAAGAACAATGGCGAAAAAAGATCCTTTAGCAACTTCGTTGGTGGACATGACGTTATCTCAACTGCAACGCCCTATGTCATGGAAGCGCTAGGTGTCCTCAAGTTCGGTTTAGAAGAATAGAATAATCAAATTGCTTTGTTATCATTGTCTCTTATTTTTACTAGCGTCTTGTTTGATTTATACTATTTTATTCTCTGAAATTTGAGGGCATGAGCAAAAAATTTGATCATAGTTGTATTTTTAAACCTTTAGTTGTTGTCGCATCGAAAATTTATGTGACGTAGGTGGGATCAAACTATAAAGAAGTGTATAAGGGAAACTAGTTTTATGAATTTTAAAATTTTAAAATATACTTATGATATTCTGCATCTTTAAATACAGCTTGTGAATATGTTGCTGGTAAAATGAAATTCTGGTGAGTTTTGCCCTCTTTCCCTATCTGTTCTATATAACCTTATATTAATTAAATCATACAGTCCTCAAATACGTTAAAAATTTTTGAGATAGAAGCCTTTTACATTTTCTTCAGGTTTGTTGAGAGACAAATACGGAAACGATCAAGAAGTCATGGTTTACTATGAAGAATAACCAGCACACGATTACAATTCACTCTTCATAAGGGTTTATGGTAAATACTTCTATGTACTGTTTTTAGCAAGAACATCCCTTTCGTTTCAGTGGTGATTCTTTCAATCGTTTTCCAGCATAGACATTCATTCATTCATTCTGTGTGATGTTTCTGGGCTTTTGTGTTTTATTTCATCTACAAATTCCATGTTCTTCATTGACAACAGAGTTATATATAGTTGTAAATTAAATTATAGAAATGACCATTATAAATAAAATGTGTCTGTGAAAGCATATAAGCGATATGAGGCATTGTTGTCTCTACATCACTGTCATGAAATGCGAAAAACAAGGAAAGCTTTTTACAGTTTTTCAGGCGCGTATGCCACAGTTAGTGGGCTTAGTTTCTACAAGAACTGCTTTTCTGATGAATCCATTCATTTGGGACTTTGTTTTACAGCTGTGCATTGGCTTTGCACTAGGTGAAATATGTCATAAATATGTTGTAAATATCAGTATGCATTTCTCAGATGCTGATGTTTTACAAATTGTAGCTTAGGCTAGCAATAAATGGATCGGGATGTATGGATCGTGGTGCAATGGATCATGATATAAGGATTGTTATATATGGATTGTGATATATGAGTCGAAATGTCTTAGTCGTGATATATTGATAGAACACTATTGGTCGTGATATATGGTTTACGGTGTATGGATATTGACGTATTGATTGGAGTGCGTACATCTTGGCGAAAGCTTAGCAATGTCTATGTGCGATAAGCTTGAAGCTTTTAGTATTATTGAGTACTGTTAGGAAGGAATCGATTGTAATGATATTTGGCTTTAACAAAGGAAAACTAAATGTAAATTCCGAAGCTTTTTTCCTTGAGATGCATATTAATATGGCATACAGTAGATTTTTCTAATGTATGATACTATTCACAATAGTATCTTATATTATGAACATTGTAATAAGCATTTCTATATTTTAGGTCTTGTCAGTTCTGTGCTCGCAGAAAAGAAAGAAGAGCTGGAGTGCCTTGAGAATGAAGCAAAGGAAAACTGGGAAATGTTTCTGCTAAATAGAGAGAAAGAACTAAAACCAGGAGAGATGTCGGAGCGATAGTGACCTTAACGAGCGAGCTATTACACCTTTTCATCAGCAGTGAACAATCTCTTCTAATTGAAAACGAAATGAAAAAGCATACAAATACACAAATAGTGAAAGTGGCTAACTAAAGGATATTTTGTAAAAAAAAATGATGCTCCGAAGGAGGCGAAGAAGGAGAAGGAGGACGAGGAGGACGAGAAGGAGGCCACATATTAGGCGTAAAGGGAAATGTATTTGGTTCAATGCTAACTTTCAGGTTCTTGCCAAGCATGAAAAAAATGACTCCAATGTTTTGCACTGAGAGTGAATGAATTGATACTTCTGCTAAGCTCATCATACTTTTGAAATTGTATACAACGTTTACCGTCACGCTCAAAAACTCTCACATTTAGACGATCTGACACTTATAGAAGAAATACTGGTATTGGAGCGGATTCAAAGTATCACTTCACCAGGGCTTGATCTTTAGGAGACAGAATAATGTACGTTCCACAATAAGAGATCGTCAGTTCACCCAAGTGATTCAGAGAGAGTTTCACGTTTGAATTCATGATGATAAAGGAGTTCTACTGAACCATCTTGTGACTGTCTGTACATTTATACACATCTATCTGCTGAAACATGATAACTACGGATGCCGTTTGTTTCTTCAGCATTTGCCAATCTTTCAGTGACAACAAAATTCCCTTATTCATAGGATATAACCCCCCAGATGTTTCTCCATTAATGGGTATCATAACCGTTAAATCGTCTACACTTGTGTTCGTCTTCATAGACTTGGTGATGACAGCTTTACGGTCAGGTTGTCGCTTGACTTTAGGCTCTGCCTTAAACTCCATTTTTCGCTTTTTACACTGCGACATATTAGCTGCTAACTCATCTCTTTTCATCTTTCTAAAATGCGGTCACCTTTGACGCTGTTGTATTGGTAGTGACTTCATTTTAGACTTTACCATGGGCATTGCCTTAGACCTTGTTGCAGGTATTGTCTCAGGCTTTTCTAGAGGTTTTCCTGTGGGTATTGTCTCAGACTTTTCTGTAGGCATTGCTGTAGACGGTAGTTGCTGTTCACTCACTGCAGGCATGTTCATTCTTCAATATTTTGATATAGAATGATTGGTATGTCTGAGAACGGGCGCCTTTTATGCTATATAAGTTGTGTAATGCCCATGAGCTAACGTGGTGTAGACATCATGAAATACGTAGCGCTTGTCATAAAAATGGTGATAAACCAACCTTATGAGTAAAATTTCAAACAAATGTCGTCCTTTCGATTCTACATCCACTTTTCAAAAAATAAAAAAGTCCATTGCTATCCTTTATACGGCGTTCAGAAATCTCGTCGCATATTATGACTCAGAAATTTCCCACGACGGGAGGTGAGGGGGAGTCAGGTGGTTCAAAAATACCAAAGTGGCTCAGAATTTTCTGAAACGGATAAATATGCTAAAATCAGAAGAAATTTTTCCCACGACGGCGGGGGGGGGGGGATTGGGGGTCATGTGGGTAAAAAAACCAAAGTTGCTCCGAATCATCTGAAACGTGTAAATATGCTAAAATCAAAAAAAATTGTTATGACTCATAAAATTTTTTCGCATAATTGGGGTGGAGGTGGGGGGTGAGCGTCCAAAAGTCTATTTTATTCCCTACTAAACTGTTTTTGTTTTGTAAAAATTTAGTTGTTTAGTTGGATCGAACCGATATTTGCAACAACCAGAGTGCCGGATGACAAGTGAATATAGAATCGCAGTATTGGTGAACATATGGTTACCCATGGTATATTAGTGGTTAACCAGGAAGTGTTATTCCGTTCTAATTGTCATTAGAAGTTAATTTTAACTGTGTTACGGGCATAGAAAAGACAGGGTCATACTCGTTTCGATCCAACTAAGCACCTGTAATATGCTTACGAAACATAAACCCATTTTAGTGGGAGGTAAAAAGGGGTATTTAAAACTGCCTTCCCCTGTGAGTAGTATGAAAACAAGAGTTTTACGCCAGGAAGTGACGTCATGAATCACATGACCATAACAAAGCCAATGAAATCAATGAAGACAATGGAGCACCGCCCACTTTCTGTCTATCACCTGTCAAGCATCGTGACGTCATCAGTCACGTGACTAATGAAAAGCCAATGAAATCAATGAAGACACTGAAGCCCCGAACACTTTCTGTCTATCACCAGTCAATCATCGTGACGTCATGAATCACATGACCAATGAAAAGCCAATGAAATCAATGGAGACAATGAAGCCCCACCCACTTTTTGTCTATCACCAGTCAATCATCGTAACGTCACACCCCCTCATATCTATTTTTAGACTGGGGAAATTTTTACAACATTTATTTTAACTAACTTTTTAAAGTGAAGATAACTTTTGTTATGTTCAACTGATTTGAATGGAAATTTTACTGTTTGATTCAGTTTCTTATCTAGTTTTGACATAAAGTGGTCATAGGCTATTTGCACTGGTGGTTGTATGCATAATTTGATATGCCGCCATTTTATCTTTGTAAAAAGTGTGATAATTGTCGCTATAGTTGATCGATTTGAATGAAAATGTTACCGTTAGATTCAGTTTTGATGAAAAGGTTTGTCATAAGGTAGTCACAAGCTGTTTGAGCAGGTCGCTTATTAATAATTTTGTCAAACCGCCATTTTAAACTTTTAAAAAAGTGAAAAAATGAGATAACTTTTGCTATAGTTGGTCGATTTACATGAAAATTTTACCATTTGATTCAGTTTTATATTTAGTACTAACATTAGGTAGACATAGGCTATTTCCACCGGTAGCTGTATGCGTAATTGATTCACCTTAAAATTTTAACCTTACAAAAGTGAAAAAGTGTGATAACTTTCGCTATGGTTGGTCGATTTGAATGAAAATTTTACTGTTAGATTTAGTTTTATATCTAGTTTTAATATGAAGTAGTCATGGGCTAGTTGCACCGGCGGCTGTATGCATCAAGGATTCACCTTAAAAGTTTTAACCTTAAAAGTGAGACAAATCTTGTTATGATTGATTGATTTGAATGAAAATTTCACCATTTAATTCAGTTTTATATCTAGTTTTAACAAAAAATAGTCATGGGCCAGTTGCACCGGAGGCCGTATGCATCATGGATTCACCATAAAAATTTTAACCTTCAAAGTGAGATAACTTTCGTTATGGCTGATCGATATGAATGAAAATTTCACCATTGTCTGATGTCAAACAAAGCTTCTGGACTGTTGTATAACGCACCACATTCTGTACAAGCATGTGCATTCTTTTCAGTCATGTTGACGCTTTGACTTTCCATAGAAGACTCATTTAAATTTTCAGTGATAGGTGATTTTACAGGGTTTTCCATATCTATATCCAATTCTTCTTCTTCTGAAGTGGGAGCATCCTTTAAATGCCTTTTAAGACTTTGTGGCCAATTGTAAGATTTCAAACAAATGTTGCATTTATACATCCTTTCGGTTCAACACACACTTTTTAAATGATGAAAAAGCCTTTAAACATAGCCTTATACAACTTGTTGAACAACATGTTGAAGAACATGTTAAAAAACATGCTCAACAAGTTCAACATGTTCAACATGTTGTTGAACATGTTGTCTACGCCTAGGGTTAGGGTTGTGCGCCTAGGGTTAGATGAGTCTAACGTGATGGCGTCTGAAAGTGAGTCAGAAACAGACTCTGAAAGTGAGTCAAAAATAGACTCTGTTTGGTATGATATGGTTCAAGACGTCTACGATGAATATGATACCAAGTTTCAAGAAAAGGTTTCAGTATATGAAGAACAAGGGCTTGAAGAGGCGCGTGAAATAGCAAGTGATGACTTTCGACCCATTTATAAGCGTCGATTTAAACAACTGTTTATGAGACTATTCAAATATAATCAACGTCTAGAACAAAACGAACATTATCAAACCATTTTAGAAGACTTTAATTACTTTGTTGATGAAAATCATTACGAGTATTCAAAAGCACTAAAGGCGGCTATAAGAAGAAACGATGCATTCTTTGAAGAGATTTTAGATGAGGAGGAAGATGAAAGCAGCGACGAAGAAAGTGATATGGATGAGGGAAATGAGATCGAAAAGAGTGAAGCAGATGAAGAATAATAGACTTATTTGACTGAACTTTATAATAAAGACTTCGTAAATCAACAAATGTTATAATATTGTCATAGATTTAAGCTGTGTGTATCTAAGTGTATTAATAAAACTATTCAACATATGTCTTGTTTCTCCCTCAACTGGCTGCTATTTTGCATCAATTGCTTGAACTACAACATGTTGAACAACAACATGTTGAACACCAACTTGTTGAACACCAACTTGTTGAGCAGCAACTTGTTGAACATGTTGAAAAACATGTTAAACAACATGTTGAACATAAACATGTTGAACTTAGTCAACAACATGTTGAACATGTTGAGCATGTTGAACAACAGCTTGGTGAACAATTGTTGTACAATTGTTAAATTTGTTGAAAAAAAAAGAAAACTTGTTGAACAATGCTGTGACGTAATATGTTCCAAAATAATAAAAAATAATAATAATAAAAATTTTCATTCATATTGGTCAACCATAACGAAAATTATCTCACTTTTAAGGTTAAAATTTTTAAGGTGAATCCAAGATGCATACAGCCGCCGGTTTAAGTGGCCCATGACTATTTCATGTTAAAACTAGATATACAACTGAATCAAAATGGTGAAAATTTCATTCAAATCGGTCAATCATAGCTGAAGTTATTTCACTTTTAAGGTTAAACTTTTAAGGTGAATCCATTATGCATACAGCCGCCGGTGCAACTAGCCCAGGATTACTTCATGTAAAAACTAGATATAAAACTGAATCTAACAGTAAAATTTTCATTCAAATCGACCAAACATAGCCAAAGTTATCACACCTTTTTACTTTTTTAAAGTTTAAATTTTAAGGTGAATCAATTATGTATACAGCCGCCGGTGCAACTAGCCCATGACTATTTCATGTTAAAACTAGATATAAAACTGAATCAAAATGGTGAAATTTTCATTCAAATCGGTCAATCATAGAAAAGTTATCTCACTTTTAAGGTTAAAACTTTTAAGGTGAATCCATGATGCATCAATCCGCCGGTGCAATTAGCCCATGACTACTTCATGTTAAAACTAGATATAAAACTGAATCTAACAGCCGCCGGTGCAACTAGCTCATGACTACTTCATGTTAAAACTAGATATAAAACTGAATCTGTCAGTAAAATTTTCTTTCAAATCGACCAACTATAGCGAAAGTTATCACACTTTTTCACTTTTGTAAGGTTAAAATTTTAAGGTGAATCAATTATGCATACAGCCACCGATGCAAATAGCCTATGTCTACTTAATGTTAAAACTAATATAAAACTGAATCAAACGGTAAAATCTTCATGTAAATCGACCATCTATAGCGAAAGTTATCTCACTTTTTCACTTTTTAAAAGTTTGAAATGGCGGCATGTCAAAATTGTGCATACCGCCACCTGCGCAAATAGCTTGGGACTATTTTATACCAAAACTTTACATAAAATTGAATCTAACAGTGAAATTTTCTTTGAAATCGGTCAGTCACAGTGAAAGTTATCACACTTTTTACAAAGTTAAAATGGCGGCTTATCAAATTATGGATACAAAAAAAAGCCTATGATCACTTTATGTCAAAACTAGATAAGAAACTGAATCAAACAATGAAATTTTCAATCAAATCTGTTGAGCATAACAAAAGTTATCTACTTTTTAAAAAGTTACTTAAAATAAATGTTGTAAAATTTCCTCAGTCTAAAAATAGATATGAGTGGGTGTGACGTCACGATGATTGACTGGTGAAAGACAGAAAGTGGGTGGGGCTTCATTGTCTCCATTGATTTCATTGGCTTTTCATTAATCATGTAATTCATGACGTCACGATGATTGACTGGTGATAGACAGAAAGTGGCCGTACTTCATTGCCTTCATTGATTTCATTGACTTTTCATTGGTCATGTGATTCATGACGTCACGATGATTGACAGGTGATAGACAGAAAGTGGGCGGGGCTCTATTGTCTTCATTGATTTCACTGACTTTTCATTGGTCACGTGACTGATGACGTCACTTCCTGGTGTAGAAGTCTTGTTTTCATACTACGCCTGTGCGATTTGGTTCAAAATCGATTCCAATTCGGAATTGCAGTATATTGATTCAATACCGGTCTTACGGTCGCTTTGCGGTACGGTTCTAAATCGAATTGAATCTCGTATGCCGGGGCTGTGGCATGCCGATTCAATATCGCCGATTCGAATTCGATGTATCGATATCGATGTGATACCGGCACTGCTACCACAACAGACTACAAACATTCCGTTTTTAATAAATTAGGTAGCTTTTTTTAGTATTAAAGTGATAATTTTTTAGGCATACTGGAATTTTGTACTGGAGTGTGGATGATAATGTAATCAGTTAAATTCGATGTTCCTCACGTCTTGCAACAGCATGTTTATTTGACAGTTTAGACGTGAAGCCGTAAATTTGATTTATGGATGTCTCTATATATCTTAATCCAGTTAGAGATATCAAAATAATTGACTTAGCGCTATCTTGAATATTAGCCGTGATATTTAAAGTTCAATGAAAGGTGTATATAATTACCCAGTAAACATTCCAACGTCGATCCAGCGTCTCTATGAGAGCATGACATCGAACCAACCCGTCCGCAACATTAAATCCGGTTGTAATTCCGTTCTACTTTTCACGACTATAGTTCGACGTGTCAAGTCTTTAACACGACGTTGAACAGACGGTAGGCAAGCAAATGTTTTTAGATGTTGCTTTAGAGAGCAACCAAAACTATGCTTATTCCGACGTCTAATCAGCATCATTGGCACATAATTAAAAAACGTCGAAAAGTTTTATAGAAGTCGAAAAATCGATGTTGTATCACAACAACCTTGTTTTGCTATCGCTCACCGGAAATGCAACTCACGGCAAGTCACTTCGATAACAAGCGAACATGAGGACGTTAAATATGGGATCGTTAGGAACGGTAATGTTTTTTTTCCTTTCACTGGTTCTGGTTTAAGCCAGAAATGTTACTTAATTAAGCAAAGTGACTCGACATCACTTTTCTCGACGCCCATATCGTCACACACAGATGATGTAGAGTCGTTATCGTTTACCGAGAGACGTTCCCTAGATATCAACCCCAAGTCAAATCCTACGTTCATCTTGAAATCTGAAATTTGTTCGAAAAGCAACGCTTGGTCCTGGTCGTATAACTTTCTCCGCATCCTCCATTACCCCCGCCCTGGCCCCTCCACCCCTCCCCCCCCCCCAATTGTTGGTACAATATTGACAACATGCAGTAATTTCATTATCCTTTCTTTGGCCTTTTCAGTAACAAGTAATTTTTTTTAACCCGTGATGATTTATCAATTTTAAATGAAGCTAAATTTCATATCGCTAAAACCAAAATCTTATCAGTCTCGTGAAGGTTCTTTGCCTTTCATTCTCAATACTTGGCCTTTTCAGTGCTCAGTAAACTTTTTCTTTATAACACCATAGAAAGAAACAAAAACAAGGCAACTGAAACACGAACAGTCTCATCCTGGCATTATGTCAGAAAAACATGAGTGTCGAGTTAGGCCATTGGGCTCCCCCTGCAAAGAGAGGTCCATAAAAATTTCTTGAGCTGCAGTTTTGATGGGGTCTTTCGTGGTCATGCTTTTGTCTCAGAACCAATCCCCATAGCCAAAGGCTCACCCGGTTGTAGCATGCCAACCGGATTGTTATATGAGTAACACACCATGGGATTGTGCAATAGATCACATTGAGCATTGTCAATACTCCGGATCATTCGGCAGAGGTCTCTGTATGAATCAAATCGATCCCAATAACAGAAAATCTATTGAACGTCATAACAATGAGAATGAATACTCACGTGACTGTTGAAGAGAACTGGCTTTTTATCAGGCAAACTTCTCAGTGACAAGTCAGGATTTTACTGTGCGATTACCCTGGTGGAGGGGGCGGGGTTGAGGGGGGAGGAGGGAGTTCACGTACAGATTGGTTACCATTTGTGTCCTGTCCCTTAACGTGGAGTGCAGAGTCAAGTTCTAAGTGCTGCATCTGGCCTCAGAATTACCCTTCTTTCTGCGCTTTTTTTTTTGGACACACATGGTTACGTATGTGCCACCAAGTATCTCACTCCTCCACCCCACTCGCCCCCCTCCCCCCACTCGGATTGATCGTCCTGATCTATATAAAACTTTGGTTCTTTCAAATCAATGCAAATATAAATAAATATTTTTATTTCTTCATCACCGTGTCAATTCTAAAGCAAAATTACAACAAAAGCCATTTTATTTTAATATTGAAGCACCTGCCACAGGGAGTAAACACGTTCGATTTCCACAGCTCAGGCCAATCAATTGCCGCTGTCACATACAATTTATAATCATTAACAACTGGAGATCTCTCTAACCAAATGTCAGTCACCTGTGCTGCTGTCATGGACATTCCTGAGGGTATTTCTGTCCTGGATATTTCTGATTGAATTTTAAATGTCTGAAAATCTTGCATAGACCTACTATTCTCGAGAGATACATTAATTTCGTTAGATTTTCGACTGTATTACTTATATCTGCAAAATGAAAAAAAGTGCTTTGATTAATTCTCTGACTCTTCTTTCTTTTTTTCTTTTTATTTCTTTATTTCTTCTTCTTCTTTCTTATTTTACTTCTTCTTCCTCTTTCTTCATCGTTTTTATCAACAGCTTAATAGGTGCTGGAAATTAATGTTGCAAAGAAAGTTGGGAGCACAAAAGGAATTAAACCTTTCATTTAAATAGGTTCAGTTTTGAGGTTTTCTTCTTTAGAGTTTTTTTATTGGTCTGTCCAACAGCGATACGACGCTGTTTTGCTTTTCTGACACAACAAACCAATTTTCTGACGTTATACCGACATGACGTCATCCACCTCTGTATATATGCATGTATGTATATATGCAAACTTTCATTCCTACATTAGCTATGACTAAGTTGGTAGTTATTCTAGGAATTACTGCTCTGTTTCATTTTTTCATAAAGTCTCGGCGTTAAAATGCAGACACTGGAAAAAAAGATTTCTCCTTCTAACTCAAGTCACTAAAAGGCTATATTTAATGCACCCTCTTTTTCCGTTTAAATTCATTTATCTATTTTTAACACGTTCATTCCCGAATTCCCACGGCAACAGCGATGAATGTGCCCGATCCTCACCATACACAGCAGATTAAATGTGCCCCATCCTCACCCCACACAGCAGATTGAATGTGCCCGATCCTCACCCCACACAGCAGTTTGAATGTGCCCCATCCTCACCCCACACAGCAGATTAAATGTGCCCCATCCTCACCCCACACAGCAAATTGTATGTGCCCCATCCTCACCCCACACAGCAGATTGAATGTGCCCCATCCTCAACCCACACAGCAGATTGAATGTGCCCCATCCTCACCCCACACAGCAGATTGTATATGCCCCATCCTCACCCCACACAGCAGATTGAATGGCTTCTCCCTTTGCTTTACCTTACAACGGAGTTTCCAATATCGGATTTGTCAAGGATCCATGTTTACAGAGACCTCTAGCGAATGAACAGAGTATTGACACCGCTCCATACAAGTTATTGCACAATCACATCGTGTCTCATTGATAAAGATCCGGGAAGCATTTTACAACCGGGTGAGCCTTTGGCTATGGGGATTGGTTCTGAGACAAAAGCATGACCACGAAAGACCCCATCAAAACTGCATCTTACCAATGGAAACTGAACAACTCTTTGCAGGGGGAGCCCCATGGTCTAACTCGACACTCACCTTTTTCTAATCCTCTAGAGTGAAGGGCGAATTAAATTATTTTTGCTGTTTTAGCTTTTTATATTGTTTTCTTTTATTATTCTCTGTATGTTTAATTAGCCGCTAAGTGAATGTTGCACGGGACATAACACATAGTAGAGTGAAAACGTAAATTCTGGACGCTGAAATCACTCAGCAGGAAGAAGTGAAGCAGATTTCATAGTCGGAAATTGGGCAAATTTTCTGCATTATTATTATTATTTTTTCACGACTAGCGGTATATTTATATACCATGGCATAGAATTGTAGGGAAAAATGGAATTCAAACCTCAATATATTTCAGAACAATCAGCTTAATCTTCGGTTATAGAAAAATTGAGTAAATAGCCTTTCCGTTTTTCCTTATTTCGTTCGATTTTATAATGGTAGTGATTATAATCGACTTAAAATGGGATAATCTACTAGAATAACAAAGACCACAGATAAATATGTATATCCGTTGAAAACGGACAAAAAGCTCTCCTGCCACCCCGAGGCTCTGGTGCCACCCCGAAACTCTGGTGCCACCCCTGTCCAATACTCTGCCATTTTGCCTGGTTTGTGCCCATAAAGGTTAAAAGTAACGAGGAATATGATTTCTTTGAATCTCGGTCATCTGCCCCCCCCCCGGTCAACTGCCCCCTGTCATCTGCCCCCTTTTTTGCAATCCGGTCGACTGCCCCCCCCTCTTCAAAGTGGAGTTGTGGTCGCTTGCCCCCTCCATAAACTATTTTTTCTTGGGTTCTTGACTTACAAAGACACAATTAATAAAATTATATTTATTTTATTGAATGTATTGCACCTTGGTAAATTGCAATTCACCAATAGGAAACTAATTGCAATTAGAATTGCATTTACTTTACGGATCAGTCTCTCCTAAGATCATTATTGGTGAATAGATCAATGAAGATCAAAAGATCAGAGACGAAGTAGGCGGGGACATCACAATTGCCTAATTTAAAAAAAGAAATTTCTACTAAGAAAAGGAGGGGGCAGATGACGACCCCGTCAAATTGCAGGAGGAGGGGGCAGTCGACCGGGTTGCAAAAAAGGGGGGGGCAGTTGACTGGGGGGGGGCAGTTGACCGGGGGGCAGATGACCGTTTACCGATTTCTTTCTATCTGAGATCGGAAGAAAACTCTGGGATGCAGAAATGCGCTTTAAAATGCAAAGGCTCTCCTGCCACCTCGCGGAGCTCTGATTCCACCCCGAGACTCTGAGATTCACCCCGGCCCAATACTCTCCCATTTTGCTTCTCTCTGTGTCTTTATGTGGTTCATTTAGCGAAGACTGTCATTATCTTCCATATCTTGGGTCAAAAGAAAACTTTGAAAAGTAGAAATCCGTGTAAAAATGCAAGGAGCTCTCCTGCCACCCGAGACTGTGATGCCACCCCGAGGCTCTCCTGCCACCCCCGAGGCTCTCCTGCCACACAAGACTTTGATGCCACCCCCGAGGCTCTCCTGCCACCCCGAGGCTCTCCTGCCACCCCGAGGCTCTGCTGCCATCCCGAGGCTCTCCTGCCACCCCGAGGCTGTGCTGAAATCCCGAGGCTCTCCTGCCACCCGAGACTGTGATGCCACCCTCGAGGCTCTCCTGCCACCCCGAGGCTCTCCTGCCACCCCGAGGCTCTCCTGCCACCCGAGACTGTGATGCCACCCCCGAGGCTCTCCTGCCACCCCGAGGCTCTGCAGCCACCCCGAGGCTCTCCTGCCACCCGAGACTGTGATGCCACCTCCGAGGCTCTCCTGCCACCCCGAGGCTCTGCTGCCACCCCAAGGCTCTCCTGCCACCCGAGACTGTGATGCCACCCCGAGGCTCTCCTGCCAACCCGAGGCTCTCCTGCCACCCCGAAGCTCTGCTGCCACCCCGAGGCTCTCCTGCCACCCCGAGACTGTGATGCCACCCCGAGGCTCTCCTGCCACCCCGTGACTGTGATGCCACCCCCGAGGCTCTCCTGCCACCCCGAGGCTCTGCTGCCACCCCGAGGCTCTCCTGCCGCCCCGAGGCTCTGCTGCCGCCCCCGAGGCTCTCCTGCTACCCGCGACTGTGATGTCACCCCGATGGTCGTCGCCGGTTGGGTCGGCGTGAGAGAAAAGGCGACGGCAACCTTACCTGCATTTACATGAACATCATACACCAACGTGACTTAGACAACAGCTGCGGCGAGGCCTTCCACACATGCCCGAATCAATTTCGAATAACCAAGCCCCACAACCCATCCCTATAACAGAGAAACGGTATGAGGAACATTTTTCAGGTCGACACGCACATTTGCTTTTTAAAATTGTGCGTCAGGATCGACAAACAAAAAATTCCTATTGATAAAAATAAAATGTTTTGGAAATTAACTTTCACACTATTTACGTAAAGTTATGTGTATGGCAAGTTAATACAAAATATTGTTTTTATCCACTAAAATTGTTTTTGGAAAAAACTTCGGGTGAGTGGCTGTGATAGCAATCAGGTTTATTACTGTTTTCTGCTAATACGTCTGCGTAGCTTAAATATGAGAATTTGGTCACTGAATATTATTCATAATTGAAACTGTCTTAAAAGGAATGCATGGAAAACATTGACAAAACTATACATTGTTTAGTTAAAACTGCAAGCAAATGTTGATCTATGATGATCAGCATCTTTCATGATAAAATGAAATAAACTTTGAAATAAACAAATCTTTTTGTTTTTAACCTTTAGCCTATACTTATCTCGTGGCAGTGGTTGTTAGGGCTAATATACTAGGGTGCATCCACGTGGAACGTGTGAGATGAATTAAAGAAAACGACTAGTCTGCGTAGTAAAAGAAAACTTTGATATAATAAAATTAGACGCATCTATCCTAACATCTGACCTAAATTCTCCTCTCTGCACTCAAATTGCAGCGAACAGTAAAATATATATGCCAGTTAAAAATAAGCAAATAAAATAGTCCGACTTTGTTACTGTGCATCGAAACAATTGGGAGTACAAAGGTGTTCTCATGTGCCAGATTAGATTTTCCATTTTTTTTTGCAATTTTAGCGTGACCAGGAAAACTAAACATGTATAAAATTGAAACATGCAGAATTTGTGATAAAATGATTATTTAAAAGTGCCTAATAGCAAATACGTCATTTTATGAAATACATTACCACTTTGTTTTTCTATGTGAAGTATGTTTGCGTAATGTAATTCCTTATTGTAACATCTCTTGCATTTGGTGCAGGTACATTGGCGCCATGTATCACTTCGATTTCTTCGTTTATTTCGTACATTTATGTGGAATTTTCTACATATATTGTGCAGAAGAAAACAGGTAGTAAATGTGGCACAGGTTTTATCTGCAGTTTTCTTAGCACAAACACAAGAAACCTCCTTTCAAGTGGTCTGAAAGTCTGTTCTATCAAAATTTGTGTTCGTTTGTGAGCCCTGTTTTAAAAATAGGTAAGTTCCAAGTAATGAATACATAGAAAAACGATGCTGCTTTTGATTTTGTTGTCATACTTGCTTACGCAGTACTTTAAACCGGGTTTCGATTGCCACATGCAAAAATATATAAATATAAATCATTTTGTAGCTGTTGGAATATAATACGGTGAATCTTTATTGCATACTGAATTTATCCTGGGGTGTGTCCTGCTCCAGATTTTGGAAAGATGTTCAAAGCCTATTTTGGCAAGCGTATGAGGCATCTTCTCATAACATCCCTTTAACATGCTAGTTTTTGTGTGCATTGTAGAAAGTATTTTCTTGTAGAATTTTACTGTTTTCCACCCGAGTTTTTGCGTACACTGAAGTAAGCTCATATTTTGGTTCTGCAGTAAGCTTGTACATTAATGCTATGGTAACCTTTCTTGTTTACGAAGGCATTGTTATCTACAGGCCTGAATTCGGATATGGGTGTAGTCACCGCAGGAAATCAAGCTACATCGTAATTTTTTAAAAAAAAATTTTGTCGGATATTTGATGAAATCTGGTGGTCTTCTACACAAGCAAGATATTACCTCAAGTATATGTCTGCTGAGTGAAGACTTATGAACCCAAGACATCTCTTAATACAATTTGAAATGACCCCGATGTCAAAAACACAAAGTCACCAATAATTTCAATTTCGGTGAAAAGGAAGTGAACGAAAAGTTGGGTTTTTAAACAGTTTCTAATCATTTCTAGCAAAAACGTAACTCCGACATCTGAAACCTAAACCTATGATAAAGTTAGTTCGATTTATATACAGTGAACAGGTCTACTCGCTCTCTAAAACTATTTCACGTCTCATATCTCGATTAGCAAGCCGTTCTTGTATTGTAATAAATCTAGCAGTAGCAATTTTTAAACCTATTAATGGGTTGCAGAAGCAGAAGCACTGCCACCTCAGAAGCAGTGTTAACGTTTGGTTAAATCCAATGGGTTAAACCTAAATCAACGTTCATGAATTTGCAGTTAATTAACCCAGTGGATTAAATTTGCTTCAAACAGCTGGCTTAACTTTTGAATTAAGCTATGGGCTTCTCCATAACCCATTCGCGAATGTGGCGGCAGGGGTTTTCTGTTAGCTTCATGTTCTAACGTCTTATGTGATTATGTGATTAGTTTAAGGAAATACTGTCAGGATAAGTTGTAGCTCGGTTAAATAGCATCGTAGCATCATACAGAGCATCACTTTTCAAGTATTGGAAACGATACAAACACCATGTTCGTTGGCGTTTTTAATACGTTAGATTCCTTAATTAATTCTTAATTAATACTCTTAGGTTACATTTTCGCTATTATTATATAATGCAGGTTCTATTGCTGTTGACAGCAGAACACAACAAGAATGTCCGTGGGCATTTTCGTTTGCCGTAACAGTGAAGACCTTCCAATGACAAAGGAGAAAGGTACCAGTTTTTACAAATCATATATTTTAGTTAGAGGATTCTTGGTAGGGTTGCAAGATTTGTTTTTAGCAGTAATAGCAGGAAAATAGCAGTTTGTGTTTATCTTACCTAACTTAACAAAACAAATAACATCTTTGGGACATTTAACATCAAAATGAAGACCGTTTGAACCAAAAGTAAAATTGCAGCAGTGTATGTGCATCTTCTTTTTCTCGTTTGTGGCCAATGTTTCGACAACATAATGCAATGTCGACAAAGGACTACTGATGATTCCTGAAAAAATAGAACATGATCGAAATATAACTGCAGTACAATTAGCATCTTTGTGTTTGTTTTCTATTAGGTCTTTCCAGCTCTTCCCAGGTCGAAATGATTCGCAGAACAAACAAGGCTTTATGACTGATCAGTCCAAGACCATTCCTGTCAAATAGCACAGTAATTGATATTAAATACTATATGGTGCCATGTTGCATCTAGTTAAAATTATTTTCTCTCCCAAAATTATGGGCACTTTTTTTAATATGTCGTCTGGTCAGTAGGCTAGAGAGAAGCACAATAGATAGACGAAGCATGTGTTACTTGATAAATACCAGAAAGCGGTAGATCAGCACCAACACAATATTATGCTTCTTGAACGTTCACATGGAACCCAACATCTGGAGCATTTACGCCATCGCTATGTCATCCATTTCACAACAATTAAACCACTGATTAGCACAACTCTCACAGCAAGGACAGCAGATTTATCAATAAAATTTAGTAATGCGCACTCTGCATTTTAAACATTAGAACGATTAAGATGCCAATAAAATTCGTATCAAATCGTTTCAGATTCATATCAGCAAAATTCATCTGTTACGCATTTAAAACATGGCTGCTCCAAGCCGCTATAATGTATTCATAGGGATGGCCACAAGACTCAGTAGGCAATGATTTCAATTGTGTGGAAGGTAATCCAATCCATTCCATTCACCAAGTTGATGCAATCGAAGCGCAGGTTAATCCCTTGTTATCACCGCAGACCAGAGATCTAATTACGATCATGGTCTTACCGGACATAAGCTCTGGTCAATTGAGCTAACTTTCCGCCTCTTAATGCTTTAATATTCATAAAATGGCTACAGTTAACGCTATGTTAGCGTCATAGAATCACAATATTTTGTGCTATAAAGCTACGAAGGGTGATTTCATTTGGTGACCTACGTGTCACTTTAATGGAAGAAAACCTTAACGTGAACAACTATGTTTAAATATGTTATGTACCTGTAGACATATCACAGAAAACGAAAATGGGACTTTTGCTTGCTGGGCGGAGGGATGTGTGGAGAGCCAAGACGTAGAAACAAATTAATAAAACTAAGACTAAAACTATAATTAATAAAACAAAGTAATAAATGTTTGTGTACTCCCAACACCACACTGCATTCACAGCTCAAAAATCAAAGTAATGAATCTCTGTGATTCTATAATGAAACAGACAAAAACTCAAGAGTAAAATGGAAATGCAGTACATTTTAAAACATGGGTACTTTGCAATAATGTTAATCACGTTACACTATATTATAAACTGAGATAGTTTAAACAGCCATTAAATATTCAAACGTAGATAATAACTGACACATTCTTTCCTCGTGAAAAATAAACATAAAGAAATACGCATATAGAGAAGCGAGAACTGCTACTTGGAGAATGGCTAGAGCTCTGTTTGCTGCACTATGCTAAACATTTTATAAAACGAACCCACATTTATTAGGAAATTTACTTGAAACTTATACCGCTACAATAAATAATTTATCTGGTTATTAACTGGCAAGAAAGAAAAATGTTTACCCAAGCCTTAACGTATGATTTGCACATTTGCTAGATTATAATTCTCCATATTAGAAACAATTTCATATTTTAAAATTATGTATTAGATACACAGATTTTCATGCATGATATATTTATTCTTGCGACATTAATTATTTTTGAGGAAAATGATTTAATCATATATTTAAACAATTATGCATTACGCACCGATGGTTGATATTGCTTTGATTTCGTTAGCAGGAAGAAAAGTGGGCATTTACTCAGTCAAGAGTGGTGTCACATCTCGGTTGGATTTTAAGTAATACAGAAATAACAAATTGTCAAGGTACTAGCTGAGCCCATACACCGGATTCAAAATTGTTTGTTTCTAACACATAATATATAATAACTAAAGAGTACGTCATTTATGGAACTTCCTTTACGTCTTCTTTACGTGGATTATGTAGTATACAAAGTCTTGGGCATATCGTGTTGGGCATTTAACAATTTGGTCCTCTAAATCCAGGTAGAGCTGATCGGTTATATTGTTCTTCTCGTCCACACTGCGTTCATCATTTAGTGCTACTATGAATGTCGAGTTACTCCAAGCTCTCACTGTCAGCACCACTTTCTTTGCGTATTTTCTCGCTGATTCTGAATCTGTCAGGGATATACGCCTTTCAATTGAATTGGGAATTCATGCAGCATTTTATATCAGTATTTCAATTTACTGGCAAGTCTAGTTTCAACATCTAGAACACTTACCTCCCTCTATGTAAGACTGCACATATTCGGCATGTAGACGACACGGTGATATCTGAGATGTCACTGACACAAGATTCAAGCCGGATCTATGCACTTCTGAGTTCTTGTCAAGAAAGGGAGCCTTTATTTCATCTTCTCTTTGAAAATAGAAGTTCATTGTGGCTCTTTCATATTCATCCTGAATCAGAACAAAATTGAACATTGAAACTGACCGACCAACGGACTAGTAATTTTTTGTGCAATTGGTGGACTTGCATTTCTATGAAATCAAATGATTTAACTACCTTCATTATGATGTTTTTGTCTGCAAGCATCTTCCACACATTTTCCAGTTCTTTGAGAAGACATTTATAATGTTTGTTTGCTGCCCCAGAGTGGATTCCATTGCTTAACATGCCAAGACGCGTAATAATCATATGTCCACCTAAACAAACACAAAAATGACACTGCCAAAAATTGATCCATTTTTCACGTGTTTATCAATACAGGGTACATAGAGTTTGAACAAATATACAATATGTATTGTGAGGTTGCACAATAGTTCAGTTAGTTTTAAGTACAATTCGACAAAACCTCTCCGAAAAGCAAAGGTTTGTAAATAATTACTCAAATTGCTAAAATACGACACTAACTATAAGTGGTCAAGATCGACGGACAGACGGACGGACCGACGGACACAGTGCGTTTCTACATTCCCGATAGGACGGCGGGGGATAATAGCCAATTATAACTAGCTTTGTACCTCAATAGGGTTACTATCGCCCAGATGTCTCACCTGATATCAGTTCTTTCTCTCTATTTAGTAGAAACATTTCCCAGTTTTTCTTTGCTTCATTCTCAAAGTATTCCAGTGCTTGTTTTTTGAGTGCATGTGAAAGAGCGCGTCTTTGAACTGACAAGGCCTAAAATGGGCAAATGCATATTACGATACTCACATTATGAGATATTATTATGACTAGTATTGTAGTTTACCACATTGACTGTGTGCCATATTAATGTGCGCCTTACAACAAAACATTAGAATTTGCACTTAACTTTTCACTGTTAAACCAAATATCATTACAATCCATTATTCTGTAACCGTACTAAGTATTAATAAATCCGTCAAACGCATAATATATTAGCCGCGAGCCATACGCCGCATCATACGCTGCGATTTCTATATCACAATCAGCACGCAACGACCAAGAACCATACACTATGATCCATACATCACGACCAATAAAGAACAATCCCTACGCCACGACTGATCATCTCAAGCCATACAGCACGATCCATACATTCTGGTCCATACATTACTATCCTAAGCTACAATGATCCGTAAATCACGAGCATTTGAGAAATGAATATTCATATTTACAACATATTTATGATATTATACCCAGTGCGAAGCCAATGCACAGCTGTAAAACAAAGTCCCAAATGAATGAATTCGTCAGGAAAGCAATTCTTGTAGAAACTACACCCGCTAACTGTTGCATATACGTGGGAAAAACTGTGTAGAAAGCTCTCCTTGTTTTTCGAATTTCCTGGTATTGATAGAGAGAAAACCAAGTTTCATATCGCCTATGTGCCTTTAAATATTCATTTCACTTCTAATGATTATTTCAACACTTTAATTTATAACCAATTATAAATCTGTTATTGATGCAAAACATGAAAATTTGAAAATTGAAATTTTGAGGGTTGAAAATTGTAGATGAAATCAGTCATAAAAGCACAGGAGCATCACATAAGTATATTTCTAATTTTAAATCCACTGAAAGAATAAATGAATAGCAATGCTTGAGAAAGGTTGAAACTATCAGCATTGAAACGAAGTACATATTTTTGTTTTTGCATTATAACATCATATAGACGTATTTACCATAAATCCTTAAGAAGAGTGAATTGTAATCATTGTCTGGTTGATCTTCATAGTAAACCATGACTTTTTGATCTCTTCCATATTTATCTTTCAGCGAATCTGAAGTAAATGTGAAAGACTTCAGTCTCAAGAAATCTTGATACAGCTGAGAATAAGTTGATTCGCACTTATAATTTCGTCGAAATGTTTTGGCGTTTTGATTGAATTAATTTTATACAAGTGTATTATTAAGTGATAGAAAAACATGCAAAAAGGCAACAAGATTTCATGTTACCAGAAACTTATTTACAAGCTGGCATTATAAGGACAAAACAATATATAATGATAAATAGATTTTAAAATACTCAAAATTAGGATTTTGATGTTTTCCTTGTCATTTCTTATAAGTTAAGTCCAACAGCACCCCTCCCCCCCCCCCCAATAATTTAGTCTGTTTCGACATGTCATGGTTTCACTAAATAAATGGAAGTTTACATAGTGTTAAACCAATACGTCTATTTGAATAATTGAACACTTGAAAAGGTCTAAATGTTAATATGAAACGAAAGACAATTTTAACCTTTTTTCTGTTATTTTAAATTGATACAGCTTAATATATTATGCTGTTGTTTGGCATGCAAAACTGATTTGACCATGACAAAATAAATATTTACTTGTACGTAAAAATCCTAAAATGTTTAAAAAATTCACACACGTTTAGTCACGTTGTTCACTCTTGAAATATTATTTAAGCTCTTATTTGTGGAATAATAAAAACTTACGTATAACTGTATGCATAAGGGGCATACTTGTGCCACCATCGGCAGTTCCATAATCAGCCACAGTGAAAACCTCTTTTGAGGACAACGTTGGTATTTCTTCTAAAAAGAAGTATTTTGGGTGAAAATTGATTGAAGTGAAACAGAGAATAAAACCGCTGTAAGCGCAAACAAGATATTAATAACAAATAAAGTATACTGTAAAGAAAGCATTTCGATTATTCTTTTACTCTAAGCTGAATCTGAACACACTTAGCGCTTTCATGACATAGGGCGTTGCCGTTGAAATAACGTCATGTCCACCAACGATGAACTTGCTAAAGGATACTTCTTCGCCGTTGTTCTTCGGCGTATACATGGTGAGGTTCGGTATATAGTCGCTCATTATCTTTTACGAACTGTAAAACACATAGTTAGTGATTCTAACATGTTACAATTGATACACTACGATAAATTGTTTTTTTTTTTTTTTTTTTTTTTTTTTGCTAATTGCAAAAATTTATTGTAGTGTAGATACATAAGAACTATACGACTACATGACTAGGGTCATCAGAAAAAGCCTAGACCAATTCTGTTTCACTGCAGAGCGTCTTTGAATATCGCATCTATCGCAAACATTTAAAAAAAAAACAAGAAAAAAAGTCCTGAACAACTTTTCGAAGTACTCTCAAGAGTGCTGATGAGCTAACTCTTAGACTGACCACACTCCTGGCAATGTTTTTTGAAACTGGCATCACATTACAGAGCATCAAGAAATCTGTCATATAACACCCTTTAAGGTCTAAGATCGGCTCAAGATCACTCCGTTTGTCAAGTGTCGAGAAAAATAGCTCCATGTAACTGTTTCTTTGACTTCTGACATCGACTCTCAAGGTCAGGATCAAGTTCGCGATATGTGCTTAAACCCGGATTTTACTCCTATTCCCTGGTATTTGTCGAAAAATAAAAAAAAAATGATGCTGTTTCAGCGAAACTTTTGAACCTCTGAGAGTTGTATTAAGTTCGAATATTATATCCTGGCCGATGCAATTTCAAACAGTGTAGAAAAATAACAATATAAAAAGGAAGAAACCACTTTTAGAATAGCCATTAAGTTATTCTTATTTAGATAATTCCCAGTAAGAAATGTGTAGCAAATATGGAATGCAATTATTCCAGTTATCAGAGATACATTATGTTGATTTTGAAGGAAACACGGATCACTCGCTTATGATACTTTTTAATTATTTTGGTTCCACAGGAGCAATTTACTACCTGTTCGTGATTAAATTTCAAATTCATGTACAGTTCCAAGGAATATTAGTATAAACAAGATCGATTTTGACAATATTTTTTGGCAAAAACACGTATTTACGGAACATACAAAGTTTATGTAAGTGTGACAGTTTCTGGTTTTTAATATAGAATTGTGTTTCTAACACTGCCTTTTGCAAACGTTTCTCTTTTTGCTTTAAAAGATACCTGAATTTCATCAGAGTGTGTAAATATAGTTAAACCCACAGCTAAATTTTAAATTATGTCTTAATTAGTTTGTATCCAAGTATGCTGAATTGAAATATTTAATAATAACGCTTACTCTAGAACGTTCTATTTACTTACATTTCTAATAAACTGTTGTAAACAGTCAGTTTTAACACGTATTTATTAGTGACAAATATTCATAGACACTGATGCGTGCATTTAATCGGAGTTTTCTTTTATAAACTTATATAATTCGCATATGAAACCCTAAACTTAACGATACAGGCACACACGAAGCAGCTTTGCTTGTAACTTTTTTGCGAATTGTGTACTTTGAATGAAGATGTTTGAAGTTTCTTTTACACGATGCAGGCTGAATAAAATCTTAATGGAGAGGGGTAGCACGTCTGAAAGAGGATACAACATAGGCAAGGCTTTACAAACGCAATGTTGAGGCAGTAGAAAGGTGGAAGAAATAAAAACTAAAAATTGAAACTGCTTAGACAGGGTCTAATGGCGAGGATAGAACAGTGAGGGACAGCTATTAATTGGGAGTTTCCGAAGGGAATGTGAAAGTTGTGTGAGAATTACCAGGTGTTTGATATACTCATTCCCTCCTAGTAATGAAAGATTTTGATAAATGTGTAGTAAAAAATTTCTAACTATCTTGTTGTAACAGAATCGCAGTGTGTTTTAGCAAAGAATTGTTCCTGTTCATTCCCTTTTTTTGTTTGTTTTTTTTTTTTTTTTTTGTTTTTTTTTTTTCATTCCGGATGGTTTCCAAAAAACTCCTGCGCTAGGAAGATAAAATTGACACAATTAATGGTTAGAAATAGTGCTCAAATCGTCGAGTTAACAGCAATACGGTTTCAGTGCAGAATAATGAATCTCGACATTCTGTTTCACGGTCAAAGGTCATCTGACCATTGCATCGAAAAATGTTAAAAAAAGACTGACCATTATCTCTAAAAGGGTTAGAGAGCAATTTTGAACTTGTCCTAAAAGAAGTTATTAGGTGGTATCTCTATGTCTTTGGCATTGGCATCCGTCATCGTTAAGGTCAAAAACACGGAGCTGACCATTATTTCGAAAAAAACTGAGAGAAAGAGAAATTTTGAGCCTATTTTTGGCCCTATGGGCCTAAATAAAGTTACGTAAGAGGTATCACAGTGACTTTGCCCTGTTTGGTCATGATCAAGTTCTAAAAAACTAGAAGCTGACCATTATCTGAAAAACGGTTGCGGATAGAGCGATTTTGAGCTTATTTTCGACCTTTTTGTACAAACAACCTTTATATAAGGTATATCGGTGACTTGATCTTTTAGTCATGGGCAAGGCTAAAACTCGAAGCTATCATCATCTCGAAAGCGGTTAGAGATAGTTATTTCAGCTTAGTTTTGACCATTTGGGCCTACAAGACTTTATTCGAGAGATTTCCCTTTGACCTTGACTACTTTGGTCATGGTCAAGGTAAAAAACCGGACGCTTATTTAAAAATGATTAGAAATAGAACGATTTTGGGATTATTTTAGACACTTCACCCCCTAAAGACGTTTCTCGAGAGATTTCTCGTTGAAATTGATTTCATCTAGCATGGTCAAGGTAAAAAACTGGAAGTTGACTATTATCTCGAAAACGATTAGCGATAGCGCTATTTGAGCTTATTTTTGTCACTTTGGGGCTACAAGACGTGATATTAGACGAAACTCAATGAGCCTGGCATCCACGGTCATGGTCAAGGTGAAAAACCAAAAGCTGATCATTACCACAAAAACGATTAGAGATCAAGAGCGATTTTGAGCATCATTTAGACCCTTGATATCTTGGTGACCTTGACCTGCTTGGTCATGGTCAAGGAGAAAAATTGGAAGCTGACCATTATCTCGAAAACAACTAGAGATACAGCAATTTTGGACTTATTTTCTAACCTCTGGGCCTAAAATCCTTGACTTGGTCAAGGTCAAAATCGGAAGTTTACTAGTATCTCGAAAACGGGTATGGCTATCGTTATGTGAGCTTATTTTCGACACTTTAGGAAAACAAGTCCTCATATTAGAGGTACTTTGGTGATCTTGATCTCTTCGGTAATGGTCAAGGTAAAAACCTGATGCTTACCGTTATCTCAAAAACGTCTAGAGGTAAGACGATTTTGGACTTGTTTTCGAGAGATTTCTCGTTGAAATTGACTTCCTCGGTTATGGTCAAGATCAAAACTGGAAGTTGACTAATATCTCAAAAACGGCTATTTGAGCTTATTTTCGACACTTTTGGCATAATAGGAGTTATATAAGAGGTTCGTCGATCTCCTTGACTTGGTCCAGGTCATAAATCGGAAATTGACCAATATCTTGAAAATGGTTAGAGACAGAGCTACTTTGGGGCTACCAGACGTGATTTTAGAGGAAACTTGGTTACCTTGAACACCTCAGTCATGGACAAGGTCCAAAAGTGAAAGCTGATCATTATCTCATAAACGATTAGAGATAGAGCGAGTTCAAGCTTGTTTTAGACCTTTAATCACAAATTATCTTTATATCAGATATCTTGGTGACTTTGAGCTGCTCGGTCATGGTCAAGATGAAAAACCTGAAGCTGACCACTCTCTAGCAAACGGTAAAAGACAAAGCGTTTTTGAGCTTATTTTCGACCCTTTGGGCCTAAGAGATGGTTTGTAAGAGGTATCTCGGTAACCTTGATTACCCAGGTTAAAAACCGAAAGTTTACCATTGTCTCGAAAACGGTTTTTAGCTTATATTCGATAAACTTATATTCATTTGGGACAAAAAGTCGCCATATACGCGGTACATCGGAGAACTTGACTTCTTCGGTCATGGTCAGGGTAGAAACCCGGAAATTGACTATTATCTCGAAAACGGTTAGAGATTTTCGACTGTTCTGGCCTCACGTCAAAAACAGGAAAAGGTTAGAGATTGGCAAATTTGAGCTTATTTTCGAAGGTTTGGCCTAAAAGACGTCATATTAGAGTTACATCGGTTACGGTGACAGTCACGGTCATGGTCAAGGTAAAAAACCAAAAATTGACCATCATCTCGAAACGGTTAAGAATAGGATTGATTTTAAACTGATTCGTGAACCCTAAGGGGCTAATTGAAGTTACGTAAGACGTAACACGGGAACTCGTGCTCTGCACATGACAGGGCGTTATGATTGTGTAAATGAACGGAGACTTGTGGTAATTACCGATTGTCATCACCAAAAACAGACACGCCCGTTGTTTTCTCCCAAACCACCTATTTTTTTTTAAATCGATTCTAAAATAACCTTTACAGCTGGAATGAGGGGATATGCTGTCTTGCGTGGGTATTTTGCAGAAACTAGATTGAAACAGCACTTACAAAGAGCAGGTAAAAGGTTATTAGCAATATATTTTCTATATGTACCGATTTAACCTAAACAATAGGACCTATTTCCTTTAATTTTATGTAAAAGCTGTCCGTTTGAACAAAGGCAAATAAGAAATCATTTGTTTACATATGATCTGTAAGTGATGTAGCTTTCTTTCGTTCAATGTTCTGGGCAAAAATACCAACGGTCTTGCAAACAACAAATTAGTGAGCCGTTATGCATAGAGAAATCACTTGTTTTAGTACTTATTCTGTTTGAAAAGGGCAGTTAAATGCTGGCAGCTCGAGGGATATGGCTGCCTTTAAAAAAACTGTTGCATTGATGACCTGTCAATGGAGTTTAAGTGCTGCAGCCAGAGATCAGATGGCAGTCATCTCTTCATGTAAAATTTAACAACACTTTTTCGTCGCGAGATATTGATCGAAGCTAAAAATAATCAGCGCACAAGGAATAAATGGTCTACTGCATAAAAGCCAACGCTCTCTATTTATTTTCGCGTTTGAGTAATACTACGCAGGCACAAAAATTACAGCGCAAGCTGGTATTTTCACCAAAAAGCGGTATCAGTCATTTTTCTTATATTATTATTTTGAAGTTTTCTTGTGGAAACTGCTTCTGTAAATAGAAAGGGAATGGTATTGTCCGAGGGTGATAGCAAGCCGTTTAAATGGCATATGCAATGAAGCCAGATTAAACGAGACTTTAAAAACGGTTGGTCCCTTTTGTGGCATTTACCTATGTCTGGGTTAGTACGATTTTAGAATGGTTCAGAAAAAAATGGTGATTTAGGCTAGCTTCATGATAAAAATAACAATTTTACGCTTAAACCTTATCAATAAAGGGCTGTTGTGATTATGTATTCAGTGCATTCATTTAACAAAGAAGTAAAATAAATGTTTTGAGCAACAACATTGTATTTTCTTGTGCTTAACTAGTTTTAGTTCCCAAAAAGACGTCTACAAAATTGACATTTATCTCAGAAAAATGGAAAATCGACCTTAACGAGACCTTCTAAACACCAACGAAAGGACTTCGTTTCACGTCACCAAAACGACGTCTTTATTGGTGTAAAATAGGCTCTTTATAGACGTCGCAAAGACGCCCAAAAGGCACTTCTTTTTACGTTCAAACAGGATGATCCTTTTGCGTATTAAGACGTTATTCTTACTTCGCAAAAAGACGTCAGTTTTACACAGATGCCATAAAGACGTCTCTTTGGTAAAAAAGACGTCAAAAGGCGATATTTTGTCTGCTGAATTTAGAGACCACCGAATACGGATATACCTATACCTATATATATATATAGGTATATATATATATATGTTTAAAATATATGTTATATGTTTAAAATCCTCTATTTAACACTCTACCTTCTGTAAGCCCTCCCTGTCATAAGACCCTATCTCAACAGTTTCAGTCTCATCGCTCGTGTTATTTCCTCCTCTTTTCACAGTCTAAATATTCAACTTGTAAAGTCTTGCCAATGTTATATCCTCTTTCAGATGTCGTTCTGCCCCTCTTCCCCTCGAGTTCATTCCGGGTCACTGTTGTATGGCGTATGCTGTATACTCTTTCAGGTCTTTTTCTGCCCCTCTCCCTTCAGATCGCATCGCCGCAATAAATATTCAAACATCGTTTGTCAAAAAAAACACATCATTCGCATTAACATTACAATCAGACCTGTTTTATGCGCATATGTATTCTTAAGATTAGGGTTTCACATGCAAATTATATAAGTATATTAAAGATACCGCCTACTAAATGCACGCATCAGTGGGTATGAATATTTTGCACTAATAAATATGTGTCAAAACTGACTCTTTACAGCAATTTATTTATAAGAAAATGGATTCTAGAGTAAGTTTTGTTATTAATTTTTCAAACAACAAGTTTTTCTGAAATATGAAAAAGCCATAGATGTTTACATATTCTGCAGTAATTTAGTTATCTGTTAAAGCTAAAGAAGAATAGTTTGTGAAAAGCAGAGTTAAAAACGCAGTCCTGTGTTAAAAACCAGAACATGTCCAGTTTACATAGACATTAGACAATAGAAAACCATAATACGAGAGATCAGAAATTTCTATATAGTATTACTTTTTACGCAATTCTAAAAGTCTTTTCCTTCCTTCTTTTTTGTATTTTTATTCTTATGTCATGTGCAGATTTCTAACCTGTTGATGTCAGATTAATTCTATTTTCACTTCAAGAATAACTTTCGGAAAACTCCTTCTTAATTCTGATTGGATCTTTGAATTTAATACAAGTCCAAGGGTGCCAAAGCTTCTGCTGAAACAGCAACATTTTTCTTATTTATGGGGATAAATATCAAGGAATAGGGCTCAAATCCGAACGCATATCGTAAATTTGATTTAAAGTTGACGGTCGATATGAGACGTACCAGAGAAAACTGCGTGGAGTGATCTTTTTCGAAACTTGACAAATGGACTGATTTTGAACTGATTTTAGACCCGAAAAGACATAAAGGGTTCCTCGGTGATCTGTAACATGATGCTACAGTTTAAAATTGCCCATAGATATAACATTTCAAAAATCATAACCTGTATGTTTTACATCGATGATAATGTGCGACTACATACCACGCCTCACCATGCATTGGTCGAAGAACAATGGCGAAAAAAAGATCCTTTAGCAACTTCGTCGTTGGTGGACATGGCGTTATCTCAACTGCAACGCCGTATGTCATGGAAGCGCTAGGTGTCCTCAAGTTTGGCTTAGAAGCATAGAATACTCAAATTGCTTTCTTATCATTGCCTCTTATTTTTATTAGCGTCTTCTTTGATTTATACTATTTTATTCTCTGTTTTACTCCAATTTTTACCAAAAATACTTCTTTTTAGAGGATATACCAACACTGGCCTCAAATGAGGTTTTCACTGTAGTTGATTATGGAACTGTTGATGGCGGCACAAGTATGCCCCTTATGCATGGAGTTATACGTGAGTTTATTACTGCATCAGCTTCAAAAAGTTTCAAGAGTAAACAGAATAATTAAAGGTAATTTTCTCATTCATGTGTAAATTTTTGAAATAATTTTTGAAATAATTTTGTACATTTTAGAAATATTTCATGCAAATAAACGCTTATTTTGTCATGACTAAATCACCAAAGAAACAGTATACTATAAAATTTTCAATTGGACTAAGCTGCATCAACTTAAAATAACAGAAAAGGATTAAAAATCGCTATTCATACTGTCCACGTTAACATTTACACATTTCAAAGCTTAAAATTATTGAAATAAACGTATTGGTTTAAACCTTGTATACATTTCTACCTTATATTGAGACAGACTAAACTATCCAAACAAAATAAACACAAACAGATTTCAGTTTTTCAAAATTACATCTTCATTTAAAACATCCATGAAATGTGGGGATATGAACAAAGAATTTTTATTTTTAACCCTTCAGTTGTTGTCACATCGAACGTTTTGGGGTGTAGGGGGGAATTAAACTATAAAGAAGTGTATAATTATATATATTATTCTGCAAGTTTAAAACAGCTTGTGAATATGTTGCTGGTAAAACGAAATTCTGGTGAGTTCTGCATGCTTTTTTTTATAACCTTATATTAATTAAATCAGCTTGTTCTCAAATACATTAAGATTTCGTGAGATAGAAGCCATTTACATTTTCTTCAGGTTTGTTGAGAGACAAATATGGAAACGATCAAGAAGTCATGGTTTACTATGAAGGTTAACCAGCAAACGATTACAATTCACTCTTCTTAAGGGTTTATGGTAAACACTTCTACATGCTGATTTTAAACAAAAACATCCCTTTCGTTTCAATGGTGATTCTTTCAATCTTTTTAGAGCATAGACATTCATTCATTCGTCCATTCATTCACTCTGTGTATTTAAAAAGTCAAACTTTGCTAATGTGATATTTCTGTGCTTTTCTGTTTTATTTCATCTATAAATTCCTACCTTTTAAAATTTCCATGTTTTGCATTAACAACAGATTTATATATGGTTGTAAATTAAATTGTAGAAATGATCATTATAACATCACTGTCAGGAAATTCGAAAAACAAGGAAAGCTTTCTACACAGTTTTTCAGACGCGTATGCCACAGTTAGTGAGTTAAGTTTCTACTCACTAGTATCCATTCATTTGTGACTTTGTTTTACAGCTGTGCATTGACTTCGCACTAGGTGAATTATATCATAAATATGTTGCAAATAAAAATATTCATTTCTCAGATGCTGATGTTTTACAGATTGTAGCTTAGGCTAGCAATATATGGATCCTGATGCATGGGTCATGATGTAAGGATCGTGATATATGGATTGTGATATATGAGTCGAAATGTCGTAGTCGTGATATTTTGATTGAACTCTATTGGTCGTGATATATGGTTTACGGTGTATGGATCTTGACCTTTTGACTGTAGTGTGTACATCTTGGCGTAAGTTTAGCAATGTCTATATACGATAAGCTTGAAGGTTTTTGTATTATTGATTACGGTTAGGAAGTAATCGATTGTAATGACATTTGGTTTTAACACAGAAAAACTAAATGTAAATTCCAAAGTATATATGCATAGTTTAAGATGCATATAAATATTGTATACAGTAGATTTTTCTAATGTATGGTACTATTCACAACGGCATCCTATGCTGTGAAAGTTGTAATAAGCATTTGTATATTTTAGGTCTTGTCAGTTAAAATACGTGCTCATTTCCATGCTCGCAGAAAAGACAGAAGAGCTGGAGTGCTTTGAGAATGAAGCAAAGGAAAACTGGGAAATGTTTCTACTAAACAGAGAGAAAGAACTAAAACTAGGTGAGATATCTGAGCGATAGTAACCTTCATGAGCGAGCTATTACACCTTTTCATCAGCAGAGAGCAATCTCTTCTAATTGAAAACGAAATGAAAAAGCATACAAACATACAAATAGTGAAAATGGCTAACTAAAGAATATTTTATCGAAGAAAATGATACGCCGAAGGAGGCGAAGAAGGAGAAGAAGGACGAGAAGGACGAGATGGAGGTCACATATTAGGCGTAAAGTCAATTGTATTTGAACCTCGTATCAACTGTACATGTTTATTTGGTTCAAAGCTAGCTTTCAAGTTCTTGCCAAGCATCAAAAACCTGACTCCAATGTTTTGCACTGAGAGTGATGGAATCGATGCATCTGCTAAGCTCATCATACTATTGAAGCTGTATACAACGTTCACTGTCAAGTTCAAAGACTCTCACATTAAGATGATCTGACACTAATAGAAGAAATCCTGGTATTGGTAAGGATTCAAAGTAACCCCTCACCAGGGCTTGATCTTTAGGAGACAGGATAATGTAAGTTCCACAATAAGAGATCGTCAGTTCACCCAGAGATAGTTTCACGTTTGAATTCATGATGATAAAGGAGTTCTACTGTACCATCTTCTGACTGTCACTACATTTGTACACATCTATCTGCTGAAGCATGAGATCCACTGACGCCATTTGTTTCTTCAGCATTTGCCAATCTTTCAGTGACAACAAAATTCCCTTCTTGGTAAAAGATAACCTCCCAGATGTTTCTCCATTAATGGGTATCATAACCGGTAAATTGTCTACACTCATGTTCGTCTTCATGGACTTGGTGGTGGCAGCTTTACGGTCAGTTTCTCGCTTGACTTTAGGCTCTGCCTTAAAACTCCATTTTTTGCTTTTTTCACGGCAGCATATTAGCTGACAACTCATCTCTTTTATCTTTCTAAACTGTGGTCATCTTGGACGCTGTTGTATTGGTAGTGACTTCATTTCAGATTTTATAATGGTCATTGGCATTACACATGCTCTATAAGTTGTGTAATGCCCATAAGCTAACGTAGTGTAGCCATCATGAAATACGTAGCGCTTGTTATCAAAATGGTGATAAACCATCCTAATGGGTAAAATTTCAAACAAATATTGCATCCTTTCGATTGCACATCAACTTTTCAAATAATAAAAAAGTCATATATATATATATATATATATATATATATATATATATATATATATATATATATATATAATTATATATATATATATATATGATGACGACATAAATAACCAAAGTTGCTCATAATTGTCTGAAACGTATAAAAATGTTGATACAGAGAACTTTCCCACGACGGGGGGGGATATACTACGTCCAGATGTCTATTCCTATCCTTTATACGGCGTCCAGAAATCTCGTCGCATGTTATGACTCAGAATTTTTTTCCCAAGACAGGGAGGGGGGGGGTTCAGGTGAGTCAAAAATACCAAAGTCACGAAAGAACCGTCTGGAAACTGATAAATATGCAGAATCAGAGAGGAAGGGGCGAGGAGTCATGTGAGTCAAAAAGCCAAAGTTGTTCAGAATCATCTGAAACTTGTAAGTATGCTAAAATCAGAATTTTTGTGTTATGACTCATAGATTTTTTTTTTTTGCACGGTTGGGGGGTGGCAGCGTCCAGAAGTCAGCTTTATTCCCTGCTAAAATGGGTTTTTGTTTTGTAAAAAAAAATTAGTTGTTTAGTTGGATCGAACCGATACTTGCAACATCCAGATCCGCCTCCTTCCATGATTTTCCGAGCGCCATTGTTCGGACTACCGGATGACAAGTGAATATCGAATCGCAGTATTGGTGAACATATGGTTACCTATGCTATTCTAGGGGCTACTAAGAAATTTTACTCCGATGAAACTAGTTCTAATTATCATTAGAAGTTAATTTTAACTGTGTTACGGGCATAGAAAGGACAGGGTGATACTTTTTAGAGCATCGTTTCGATCCAACTAGACACCGGCAATATTTGTACAAAACATAAACCCATTTTAATGGGAGGTAAAAAGGGGGTATTTAACACTGCCTGCCCCTGTGCGATTTGGTTCAAAATCGATTCCAGTTCGGTACGCCGGAATTGTAGTATACTTATTCAATACCGGTCTTACGGTCCCTTTGCGGTGTGGTTCTAAATCGAATTGAATCTGGTATGCCGGAGCTGCGGCATGTCGATTCAATACCGTCGGTTCTGTGTGGTCTGATCGATTCCAATTCGATGTACCGATGTAATACCGGCACTGCCACCACAAAAGACTACAAACATACCGTTTTAATAAATTCGGTACCTTTTTCGGTATTAAAGTCATAATATTTTTAGGCATACTGGAATTTTGTACTGGATTGTGGATGGTTATGTAATCAGTTAAATTCGATATTCGTCACGTGTTGTAACGCCATGTTTATTTGACAGTTTAGACGTGAAGCAGTAAATTTAATTTATGGATGTCTCTATATCTCTTAATCCAATTAGAGATAATAATTAATCCAATTAGCGAAATAATTTATTTAGAGCTATCGTGAACATTAGCCGTGATATTTGAAGTTCAATTAAAGGTGTATATAATTGCCCAGTAGACATTCCAACGTCGATCCAACGTCTTTATGAAGCCATGACATGGAACCAACCTATCCGCATCAGTAAATCCGGTTGTAATTTCATTCTACTTTTCACGACTATAGATCGACGTGTCAAAGTCTTTAACACGACGTTGAACAAACGGTAGACAAGCAAGTGTTTTTAGATGTTGCTTTAGAGAACAACCAAAACTACGCTTACTCCGACGTCTAATCAGCGTCATTGGCACATACTTGAAAAAACGTCGGAAAATCAAAGTTTTATAGACGTCGGAAATCACAACAAGTTTGATTTGCTATCGCTCACCGAAAGTGCAACTCACGGCAAGCCACTTCGAAAATAGGCGACCATGATCGTTAGGAACGGTAATGTCTTTTTTTTCATGTCACTGGTTCCGTTTTAAGCCAGAAATGTTACTTAAGTGAACAAAGTGACCCGACATCACTTTTCTCGACGCCCGTATCGTTACACACAGACGATGTAGAGTCGTTATCGTTTATCCTTATCGTTTACCGACGGGCCCTATATCAACCCCAAGTCAAAACCTACGTTCATCTTGAAATCTGAAATTTGTTCGAAAAGCAACGCTTGGCCCTGGCCGCATCACCCTTCTCCGCATCTTCCATTACCCCCCCCCTGCCCCCCTCCACCCCCACCCCCCCCGATTGTTAGTACAATATTGACAACACGCAGTAATTTCATTATCCTTTCTTTGGCCTTTCCAGTAACAAGTAATTTTTTTAACTCGTGATGATTTATCAATTTTAAATAAAGCTAAATTTCATATCGCTAAAACCAAAATCTTATCAGTCTCGTGAAGGTTCTTTGCCTTTCATTCTCAATACTTGGCCTTTTCAGTGCTCAGTAAACTTTTTCTTTATAACACCATAGAAAGAAACAAAAACAAGGCAACTGAAACACGAACAGTCTCATCCTGGCATTATGTCAGAAAAAGATGAGTGTCGAGTTAGGCCATGGGGCTCCCCCTGCAAAGAGAGGTCCATAAAAATTTCTTGAGCTGCAGTTTTGATGGGGTCTTTCGTGGTCATGCTTTTGTCTCAGAACCATTCCCCTTGGCAAAAGTCTCACCCGGTTGTAGCATGCCACCTGGATCGTTATATGAGTAACACACCATGGGATTGTGCAATAGATCACATTGAGCATTGTCAATACTCCGGATCATTCGGCAGAGGTCTCTGTATGAATCAAATCGATCCCAATAACAGAAAATCTATTGAACGTCATAACAATGAGAATGAATACTCACGTGACTGTTGAAGAGAACTGGCTTTTTATCAGGCAAACTTCTCAGTGACAAGTCAGGATTTTACTGTGCGATTACCCTGGTGGAGGGGGCGGGGTTGAGGGGGGAGGAGGGAGTTCACGTACAGATTGGTTACCATTTGTGTCCTGTCCCTTAACGTGGAGTGCAGAGTCAAGTTCTAAGTGCTGCATCTGGCCTCAGAATTACCCTTCTTTCTGCACTTTTTTTTTGGACACACATGGTTACGTATGTGCCACCAAGTATCTCACTCCTCCACCCCACTCGCCCCCCTCCCCCCACTCGGATTGATCGTCCTGATCTATATAAAAACTTTGGTTCTTTCAAATCAATGCAAATATAAATAAATATTTTTATTTCTTCATCACCGTGTCAATTCTAAAGCAAAATTACAACAAAAGCCATTTTATTTTAATATTGAAGCACCTGCCACAGGGAGTAAACACGTTCGATTTCCACAGCTCAGGCCAATCAATTGCCGCTGTCACATACAATTTATAATCATTAACAACTGGAGATCTCTCTAACCAAATGTCAGTCACCTGTGCTGCTGTCATGGACATTCCTGAGGGTATTTCTGTCCTGGATATTTCTGATTGAATTTTAAATGTCTGAAAATCTTGCATAGACCTACTATTCTCGAGAGATACATTAATTTCGTTAGATTTTCGACTGTATTACTTATATCTGCAAAATGAAAAAAAGTGCTTTGATTACTTCTCTGACTCTTCTTTCTTTCTTTTTTCTTTTTATTTCTTTATTTCTTCTTCTTTCTTCTTCTTCTTCTTCCTCTTTCTTCATCGTTTTTATCAGCAGCTTAATAGGTGCTGGAAATTAATTTTGCAAGGAAAGTTGGGAGCACAAAAGGAATTAAACCTTTCATTTAAATAGGTTCAGTTTTGAGGTTTTCTTCTTTAGAGTTTTTTTTATTGGTCTGTCCAACAGCGAGACGACGCTGTTTTGCTTTTCTGACACAACAAACCAATTTTCGGACGTTATACCGACATGACGTCATCCACCTCTGTATATATGCATGTATGTATATATGCAAACTTTCATTCCTACATTAGCTATGACTAAGTTGGTAGTTATTCTAGGAATTACTGCTCTGTTTCATTTTTTCATAAGGTCTCGGCGTTAAAATGCAGACACTGGAAAAAAAGATTTCTCCATCTAACTCAAGTCACTTAAAGGCTATATTTAATGCACCCTCTTTTTCCTTTTAAATTCATTTATCTATTTTTAACACGTATGTTCTTACGACACTAAACCGACACTCATAAACTAAAAAAGAAAGTTGCACAGTCCAATCTCCTTCCTTTATTCCCGAATTCGCCACGGCAACAGAGATGAATGTGCCCGATCCTCACCATACACAGCAGATTAAATGTGCCCCATCCTCACCCCACACAGCAGATTGAATGTGCCCGATCCTCACCCCACACAGCAGTTTGAATGTGCCCCATCCTCACCCCACACAGCAGATTAAATGTGCCCCATCCTCACCCCACACAGCAGATTAAATGTGCCCAATCCTCTCCCCACACAGCAGTTTGAATGTGCCCCATCCTCACCCCACACAGCAGATTAAATGTGCCCCATCCTCACCCCACACAGCAAATTGTATGTGCCCCATCCTCACCCCACACAGCAGATTGAATGTGCCCCATCCTCAACCCACACAGCAGATTGTATATGCCCCATCCTCACCCCACACAGCAGATTGAATGGCTTCTCCCTTTGCTTTACCTTACAACGGAGTTTCCAATATCGGATTTGTCAAGGATCCATGTTTACAGAGACCTCTAGCGAATGAACAGAGTATTGACACCGCTCCATACAAGTTATTGCACAATCACATCGTGTCTCATTGATAAAGATCCGGGAAGCATTTTACAACCGGGTGAGCCTTTGGCTATGGGGATTGGTTCTGAGACAAAAGCATGACCACGAAAGACCCCATCAAAACTGCATCTTACCAATGGAAACTGAACAACTCTTTGCAGGGGGAGCCCCATGGTCTAACTCGACACTCACCTTTTTCTAATCCTCTATAGTGAAGGGCGAATTAAATTATTTTTGCTGTTTTAGCTTTTTATATTGTTTTTTTATTATTCTCTGTATGTTTAATTAGCCGCTAAGTGAATGCTGCACGGGACATAACACATAGTAGAATGAAAACGTAAATTCTGGACGCTGAAATCACTCAGCAGGAAGAAGTGAAGCAGATTTCATAGTCGGAAATTGGGCAAATTTTCTGCATTATTATTATTATTTTTTCACGACTAGCGGTATATTTATATACCATGACATAGAATTGTAGGGAAAAATGGAATTCAAACCTCAATATATTTCAGAACAATCAGCTTAATCTTCGGTTATAGAAAAATTGAGTAAATAGCCTTTCCGTTTTTCCTTATTTCGTTCGATTTTATAATGGTAGTGATTATAATCGACGTAAAATGGGATAATCTACTAGAATAACAAAGACCACAGATAAATATGTATATCCGTTGAAAACGGACAAAAAGCTCCCGAGGCTCTGGTGCCACCCCGAAGCTCTGGTGCCACCCCTGTCCAATACTCTGCAATTTTGCCTGGTTTGTGGTTAAAAGTAACGAGGAATATGATTTCTTTGAATCCCGGTCATCAACCCCCCCGGTCAACTGCCCCCTGTCATCTGCCCCATTTTTTCAATCCGGTTGACTGCCCCCCCCCCCTTCAAAGTGGAGTTGTGGTCGCTTGCCCCCTCCATAAACTATTTTTTCTTGGGTTCTTGACTTACAAAGACACAATTAATAAAATTATATTTATTTTATTGAATGTATTGCACCTTGGTAAATTGCAATTCACCAATAGGAAACTAATTGCAATTAGAATTGCATTTACTTTACGGATCAGTCTCTCCTAAGATCAATATTGGTGAATAAGATCAGAGACGAAGTAGGCGGGGACATCACAATTGCCTAATTTAAAAAAAGAAATTTCTACTAAAAAAGGAGGGGGGCAGATGACGACCCCGTCAAATTGCAGGAGGGGGGGCAGTCGACCGGGTTGCAAAAAAGGGGGGGGCAGTTGACTGGGCGGGCAGTTGACCGGGGGGCAGATGACCGTTTACCGATTTCTTTCTATCTGAGATCGGAAGAAAACTCGGGGATGCAGAAATGCGCTTTAAAATGCAAAGGCTCTCCTGCCACCTCGCGGAGCTCTGATTCCACCCCGAGACTCTGAGACTCACCCCGGCCCAATACTCTCCCATTTTGCTTCTCTCGTGTCTCTCGTGTCTTTATGTGGTTCATTTAGCGAAGACTGTCATTATCTTCCATATCTTGGGTCAAATGAAAACTTTGAAAAGAAGAAATCCGTGTAAAAATGCAAAGAGCTCTCCTGCCACACAAGACTTTGATGCCATCCCCGAGGCTCTCCTGCCACCCCGAGGCTCTCCTGCCACCCCGAGGCTCTGCTGCCATCCCGAGGCTCTCCTGCCACCCGAGACTGTGATGCCACCCCCGAGGCTCTCCTGCCACCCCGAGGCTCTCCTGCCACCCGAGACTGTGATGCCACCCCGAGGCTCTCCTGCCACCCCGAGGCTCTGCTGCCACCCCGAGGCTCTCCTGCCACCCGAGACTGTGATGCTACCCCCGAGGCTTTCCTGCCACCCCGAGGCTCTGCTGCCACCCGAGACTGTGATGCCAACCCCGAGGCTCTCCTGCCACCCGAGACTGTGATGCCACCCCGAGGCTCTCCTGCCACCCCGAGGCTCTGCTGCCACCCGAGACTGTGATGCCACCCCGAGGCTCTCCTGCCACCCGCGACTGTGATGCCATCCCCGAGGCTCTCCTGCCACCCCGAGGCTCTCCTGCCACCCCGAGGCTCTGCTGCCACCCCGAGGCTCTGCTGCCACCCGAGACTGTGATGCCACCCCGAGGCTCCCTGCCACCCCGAGGCTCTCCTGCCACCCCGAGGCTCTGCTGCCACCCCGAGGCTCTCCTGCCACCCCGAGACTGTGATGCCACCCCGAGGCTCTCCTGCCACCCCGTGACTGTGATGCCACATCCGAGGCTCTGCTGCCACCCTGAGGTTCTCCTGCCACTTGAGTCTGTGATGCCACCTCGAGGCTCTCCTGCCACCCCGAGGCTCTGCTGCCACCCCCGAGGCTCTCCTGCTACCCGCGACTGTGATGTCACCCCGATGGTCGTCGCCGGTTGGGTCGGCGTGAGAGAAAAGGCGACGGCAACCTTACCTGCATTTACATGAACATCATACACCAACGTGACTTAGACAACAGCTGCGGCGAGGCCTTCCACACATGCCCGAACCCATTTCGAATAACCAAGCCCCACAACCCATCCCTATAACAGAGAAACGGTATGAGGAACATTTTTCAGGTCGACACGCACATTTGCTTTTTAAAATTGTGCGTAAGGATCGACAAACAAAAAAATTCCTGTTGATAAAAATAAAATGTTTTGGAAATTAACTTTCACACTATTTACGTAAAGTTATGTGTATGGCAAGTTAATACAAAATATTGTTTTTATCCACTAAAATTGTTTTTGGAAAAAACTTCGGGTGAGTGGCTGTGATAGCAATCAGGTTTATTACTGTTTTCTGCTAATACGTCTGCGTAGCTTAAATATGAGAATTTGGTCACTGAATATTATTCATAATTGAAACTGTCTTAAAAGGAATGCATGAAAAACATTGACCAAACTATACATTGTTTAGTTAAAACTGCAAG
The DNA here is from genome assembly GCA_949752745.1 of Protula sp. h YS-2021. Lineage (NCBI taxonomy): Eukaryota > Metazoa > Annelida > Polychaeta > Sabellida > Serpulidae > Protula > Protula sp. h YS-2021. The sequence continues at coordinate 97,800,732 of OX457025.1, read as the reverse complement.
CAAATGTTGATCTATGATGATCAGCATCTTTCATGATAAAATGAAATAAACTTTGAAATAAACAAACCATTTATCTTTTTGTTTTTAGCCTTTAGCCTATACTTATCTCGTGGCAGTGGTTGTTAGGGCTAATATACTAGGGTGCATCCACGTGGAGCGTGTGAGATGAATTAAAGAAAACGACTAGTCTGCGTAGTAAAAGAAAACTTTAATATAATAAAATTAGACGCATCTATATTAACATCTGACCTAAATTCTCCTCTCTGCACTGAAACTGCAGCGAACAGTAAAATATATATGCCAGTTAAAAACAAGCAAATAAAATAGTCCGACTTTGTTACTGTGCATCGAAACAATTGGGAGTACAAAGGTATTCTCATGTGCCAGATTAGATTTTCCAATTTTTTTTTGCAATTTTAGCGTGACCAGGAAAACTAAACATGTATAAAATTGAAACATGCAGAATTTGTGATAAAATGATTATTTAAAAGTGCCTAATAGCAAATACGTCATTTTATGAAATACATTACCACTTTGTTTTTCTATGTGAAGTATGTTTGCGTAATGTAATTCCTTATTGTAACATCTCTTGCATTTGGTGCAGGTACATTGGCGCCATGTATCACTTCGATTTCTTCGTTTATTTCGTACATTTATGTGGAATTTTCTACATATATTGTGCAGAAGAAAACAGGTAGTAAATGTGGCACAGGTTTTATCTGCAGTTTTCTTAGCACAAACACAAGAAACCTCCTTTCAAGTGGTCTGAAAGTCTGTTCTATCAAAATTCGTGTTCGTTTGTGAGCCCTGTTTTAAAAATAGGCAAGTTCCAAGTAATGAATTCATAGAAAAACGATGCTGCTTTTGATTTTGTTGTCATACTTGCTTACGCAGTACTTTAAACCGGGTTTCGATTGCCACATGCAAACATATATGAATATAAATCATTTTGTAGTTGTTGGAATATAATACGGTGAATCTATATCGCATACTGAATCTCTCCTGGGGTGTGTCCTGCTCCAGATTTGGGAAAGATGTTAAAGGCCAATTTTGGCAAGCGTATGAGGCATCTTCTGATAACATCCCTTCAAAATGCTAGTTTTTGTGTGCATTGTAGAAAGTATTTTCTTGTAGAATTTCACTGTTTTCCACCCGAGTTTTTGCGTACACTGAAGTAAGCTCATATTTTGGTTCTGTAGTAAGCTTGTACATTAATGCTATGGTAGCTTTTCTTGTTTACGAACGCATTGTTATCTACAGGCCTGAATTCGGATATGGGTGTAGTCACCGCAGGAAATCAAGCTACATCGTAATTTTTTAAAATTTTATTTTGCTCGTTTTGTCGGATATTTGATGAATTCTGGTGGTCTTCTACACAAGCAAGATATTACCTCAAGTATATGTCTGCTGAGTGAAGACTTATGAACCCAAGACATCTCTTAATACACTTTGAAATGACCCCGATGTCAAAAACACAAAGTATCCAATAATTTCAATTTCGGTGAAAAGGAAGTGAACGAAAAGTTGGGTTTTTAAACAGTTTCTAATCATTTCTAGCAAAAACTTAACTCCGACATCTGAAACCTAAACCTATGATAAAATTAGTTCAATTTATATACAGTAAACAGGTCTACTCGCTCTCTAAAACTATTTCACGTCTCATATCTCGATTAGCAAGCCGTTCGTGCATTGAAATAAATCTAGCAGTAGCAATTTTAACCTATTAATGGGTTGCAGAAGCAGAAGCACTGCCACCTCAGAAGCAGTGTTAACGTTTTGGTTAAATTCAATGGGTTAAACCTAAATCAACGTTCATGAATTTGCAGTTAGTTTACCGAATGGATTAAATCTGCTTCAAACAACTGGCTTAACTTTAGAATTAAGTTATGGGATTCTCCATAACCCATTCACGAATGTGGCGGCAGGGTTTTTCTGTTAGCTTCATGTTTTAAGGTCTTATGCGATTATGTGATTAGTTTAAGGAAATATTCTGGTACGTCAGATTCCTTAATTAATACTTAATTAATACTCTTGATGCTAATTTTGCACCTTCCCAGGTTACATTTTCGCTAATATTATATAATGCAGGTTCTATTGCTGTTGACAGCAGAACACAACAAGAATGTCCGTGGGCATTTTCGTTTGCCGTAACAGTGAAGACCTCCCAATGACAAAGGAGGAAGGTACCAGTTTTTACAAATCATATATATTAGTTAGAGGATTCTTGGTAGGGTTCCAAGATTTGTTTTTAACAGTAATGGCAGGGGAACAGCAGTTTGTGTTTATCTTACCTAACTTAACAAAACAAATAGCACCTTTGGGACATTTAACATTAAATTGAAGACCGTTTGAACCAAAAGTAAAATTGCAGCAGTGTATGTGCATCTTCTTTTTCTCGTTTGTGGCCAATGTTTCGACAACGTAATGCAATGTCGACAAAGGGCTACAGATGATTCCTGAAAAAAATAGAACATGATCGAAATATAACTGCGGTACAATTAGCATCTTTGTGTTTGTTTTCTATTAGGTCTTTCCAGTTCTTCCCAGGTCGAAATGATTCGCAGAACAAATAAGGCTTTATGGCTGATCAGTCCGAGACCATTCCTGTCAAATAGCACAGCAATTGCTATTAATTACTATATGGTGCCATGTTGCATCTAGTTAAATTTATTTTCTCTCCCAAAATTATGGACACTTTTTGTCAATACGTTGTCTGGTCAGTAGGCTAGAGAGAAGCACGATAGATAGACGAAGCATGTGTTACTTGATAAATACCAGAAAGCGGTAGATCAACAGCAACACAGTATTATGCTTCTTGAACGTTCACATAGAACCCAACATCTGGAGCATTACGCCATCACTATGTCATCCATTTCACAACAATTAAACCACTGATTAGCACAACTCTCACAGCAAGGACAGCAGATTTATCAATAAAATTTAGTAATGCGCACTCTGAATTTTTAACATTAGAACGATTAAGATGCCAATAAAATTCGTATCAAATCGTTTCAGATTCATATCAGCAAAATTCCTCTGTTACGCATTTAAAACATGGCTGCTCCAAGCCGCTATAATGTATTTATAGGGATGGCCACAACACTCAGTAGGCAATGATTTCAATTGTGTGGAAGGTAATCCAATCCATTCCATTCACCAAGTTGATGCAATCGGAGCGCAGGTTAATCCCTTGTTATCACCGCAGGCCAGATATCTAATGACGAACTTGGTCTTACCGGACATAAGCTCTGGTCAATTGAGCTAACTTTCCGCCTCTTAATGCTTTAATGTTCATAAAATGGCTACTGTTAACGCCATGTTACCGTCATAGAATCACAATATTTTGTGCTATAAAGCTACGAAGGGTGATTTCATTTGGTTACCTACTTGTCACTTTAATGGATGAAAACCTTAACGTGAACAAATATGTTTAAATATGTTATGTACCTGTAGATATATCACAGAAAACGAAACTGGGACTTTTGCTTGCTGAGAGGAGGGACGTGTGGAGAGCCACGACGTAGAAACAAATTAATAAAACTAAGACTAAAACTATAATTAATAAAACAAAGTAATAAATGTGTGTGTACTCCCAACACCACACTGCATTCACAGCTCAAAATCAAAGTAATGAATATCTGTGATTCTATAATGAAACAGACAAAACTCAAGAGTAAAATGGAAATGCAGTACATTTTAAAACATGGGTACTTTGCAATAATGTTAATCACGCTACACTATATTATGAACTGAGTTTAAACAGCCATTAAATATTCAAACATAGATAATAACTGACACATTGTTTCCTAGTAAAATATAAACATAAAGAAATACGCATATACAGAAGCGAGAACTGCTACTTGGAGAGTGACTAGAGCTCTGTTTGCTTCACTATGCTAAGCAATTTATAAAACAATCCTTATTCCCTTAAACCCACATTTATTAGAAAATTTACATGGAACTTATACCGCAACAATAAATAATTTATCTGGTTATTAACTGGCAAGAAAGAAAGATGTTTACCCAAGCCTTAACGTATGATTTGCACATTTGCTAGATTATAATTCTCCATATTAGAAACAACTTTATATTTTAAAATTATGTATTAGATACACAGGTTTTCATGCATCATATATTTATGCTCGTGACATTACTAATTTTTAAGGAAAATGATTTAATCATATATTTAAACAATTATGCATTATGCATCGATAGTTGATATTGCTTTGACTTCGTTAACAGGAAGAAAAGTGGACATTTACTCAGTCAAGAGTGGTGTCACATCTCGGTTGGATTTTAAGTAATACAGACAAAAATCGTCAGAGTACATGTTAGATGTGTCTTTCAAATTGTTAAGGTACTAGCGAATTCAAAATTGTTTGTTTCTAACACATAATATATAATAACTAAAGAGTACGCTATTTATGGAACTTCCTTTACGTCTTTTTTACGTGGATTATGTAGTATACAAAGTCTTGGGCATATCGTGTTGGGCATTTAAAAATTTGGTCCTCTAAATCCAGGTAGAGCTGATCGGTTATATTATTCTTCTCGTCCACACTGCGTTCATCATTTAGTGCTGCTATGAATGTCGAGTTACTCCAAGCTCTCACAGTCAGCACCACTTTCTTTGCGTATTGTCTCGCTGATTCTGAATCTGTCAGGGATATAAGCCTTTCAATTGAATTGAGAATTCATGCAGCATTTTATATCAGTATTTCAATTTACTGGCAAGTCTAGTTTCAAAATCTAGAACACTTACCTCCCTCTATGTAAGACTGCACATATTCGGCATGTAGACGACACGGTGATATCTGAGATGTCACTGACACAAGATTCAAGCCAGATCTATGCACTTCTGAGTTCTTGTCAAGAAAGGGAGCCTTTATTTCATCTTCTCTTTGAAAATAGAAGTTCATTGTGGCTCTTTCATATTCATCCTGAGTCAGAAAAAAATTGAACATTGAAACTGACCGACCAACGGACTAGTCACTTTTTGTTCAATTGGTTGAATTGCATTTCTATGAAATCAAATGATTTAACTACCTTCATTATGATTTTCTTGTCTGCAAGCATCTTCCACACATTTTCCAGTTCTTTGAGAAGACATTTATAATGTTTGTTTGTTGCCCCAAAGTGGATTCCGTTGCTTAAAATGCCAAGACGCGTAATAATCATATGTCCACCTATACAAACACAGAAATGACACTGCCGAAAATTGATCCATTTTTCACGTGTTTATCAATACAGGGTATATAGAGTTTGCACACCCATACAATATGTATTGTGAGGTTGCACAGTGTTGCTTTTAAGAATAGTTCAGCTGGTTTTAAGTACAATTCGACAAAAACCTCTCCGAAAAGCAAAGATTTATAAATAATTACTCAAATTGCTAAAATACGACACTAACTATAAGTGGTCAAGATCGACGGACAGACGGACGGGCGGGCGGACGGACACAGTGCGTTTCTACATCCCCCGCCTCCGGTAGGACGGCGGGGGATAATAGCCAATTATAACTAGCTTTGTACCTCATCATGGTTACTATCGCTCATATGTCTCACCTGATTTCAGTTCTTTCTCTCTATTTAGTAGAAACATTTCCCAGTTTTCCTTTGCTTCATTCTCAAAGTATTCTAGTGCTTGCTTGTTTTTTGAGTACATGTGAAAGAGCGCGTCTTTGAACTGACAAGACCTAAAATTGGCAAATGCATGTTACGATGCTCACATTATGAGATATTATTATGACTAGTATTGTAGTTTACCAAATTGACTGTGTACCATATTAATGTGCGCCTTGCAACAAAACATTAGAATTTGCACTTAACTTTTCACTGTTTAAACCAAATATCATTACAATCCATTACTCTGTAACCGTACTAAGTAATGATAAATGCTTCAAACGCATAATATATTAGCTGCGAGCCATACGTCGCATCATACGCTGCGATTTCTATATCACAATCAGCACGCAACGACCAAAACATTACAATCCATATGCCAAGAACCATACACTATGATCCATACATCACGACCAATAAAGAACAATCCATACGCCACGACTGATACATCTCAAGCGATACAGCACGATCCATACATTCTGATCCATACATTACTATCCAAAGCTACGATGCACCGTGATCCGTAAATCACGAGCATTTGAGAAATGAATATTTATATTTACAACATATTTATTATATTATACCCAGTGCGAAGCCAATGCACAGCTGTAAAACAAAGTCCCAAATGAATGAATTCGTCAGGAAAGCAATTCTTGTAGAAACTACACCCGCTAACTGTTGCATATACGTGGGAAAAACTGTGTAGAAAGCTCTCCTTGTTTTTCGAATTTCCTGGTATTGATAGAGAGAAAACCAAGTTTCATATCGCCTATGTGCCTTCAAATATAGTGATTATTTTAACACTTTAATTTATAACCAATTATAAATCTGTTATTGATGCAAAACATGAAAATTTGAAAATTGAAATTTGAGGGTCGAAAATTGTAGATAAAATAAGTCGTGAAAGCACAGAAGCATCATATTAGTATATTTCTAAGTTTAAATCCACTGAAAGAATAGCAATGCTTGAGAAAGGTTGAAACTAGCAGCATTGAAACGAAATACATTTTTACCATAAATTCTTAAGAAGAGTGAATTGTAATCATTGTCTGGTTGATCTTCATAGTAAACCATGACTTTTTGATCTCTTCCATATTTATCTTTCAGCGAACCTGAAGTAAATTTGAAAGACTTCTGTCTCAAGAAATCTTGATACATCTGAGAATAAGTTGACTCGCACTTATAATTTCGCCGAAATGTTTTGGCGTTTTGATTGAATCAATTTTATACAAGGGTATAAACCAGTGATAGAAAAACATGCAAAAAGCCAACAAGATTTCATGTTACCAGAAACTTATTTACAAGCTGGCATTATAAGGACAAAACAATATATAATGATAAATAGATTTTAAAATTTTAAAATACTCAAAATTAGGATTTTGATGTTTTCCTTGTCACTTCTTATAAGTTAAGTCCAACAGCATCCCCCTCCCCCAATAATTTAGTCTGTTTCGACATGTCATCGTTTCACTAAATAAATGGAAGTTTGCATAGTGTTAAACCAATACCTCTATTTGAATAATTGAACACTTTAAAAGGTCTAAATGTTAATATGGAACAAAGGACGATTTTAACCCTTTTCTGTTATTTTAAAATGATACAGCTTAATATATTATGCTGTTGTTTGGCATGCAAAACTGATTTGACCATGACAAAATAAATATTTACTTGTACGTAAAAATCCTAAAATATTAAAAAAAATTTACACATGGAGAAAAATTACGTTTAGTCACGTTGTTCACTCCTGAAACATTATTTAAACTATTATTTGTGGAATAATAAAACTTACGTATAACTCTATGCATAAGGGGCATACTTGTGCCACCATCGGCAGTTCCATAGTCAGCCACAGTGAAAACCTCTTTTGAGGACAACGTTGGTATGTCTTCTAAAAAGAAGTATTTTGCGTGAAAATTGATTGAAGTGAAACAGAGAATGAAACCGCTGTAAGCGCAAACAAGATATTAACAACAAATAAAGTATAATGTAAAGAAAGCAATTCGATTATTCTTTTACTCTAAGCTGAACCTGAACACACTTAGCGCTTCCATGACATAGGGCGTTGCCGCTGAAATAACGTCATGTGCACCAACGACGAACTTGCTAAAGGATACTTCTTCGCCGTTGTTCTTCGGCGTATACATGGTTAGGTTCGGTATATAGTCGCTCATTATCTTTTATGAACTGTAAAACACATACTCAATGATTCTAATATGTTACATTTGATACACTACGATAAATTGTTTTTGTTGCTAATTGAAAAAATATATTGTACTGTAGATGCATAAGAACTATACGACTACATGACTAGGGCCATTAGAAAAAGCCCAGACCAATTCTGCTTCACTGCAGAGCGTCTTGGAATATAGCATCTATCGCAAACATTAAAAAACAAGAAAAAAGGTCCTGAACAACTTTTCGAGGTACTCTCAAGAGTGCTGATGAGCTAACTCTTAGACTGACCACACTCCTGGCAATGTTTTTGAAACTGGCATCCCATTACACAGCACCAAGAAATCTGTCATATAACATCCTTTAAGGTCTAAGATCAGCTCAAGATCACTCCGTTTGTCAAGTTTCGAGAAAAATAGCTCCATGTAACTGTTTCTTTGACTTCTGACATCGACTCTTAAGTTCGCCATATGTGCTTAAACCCGGATTTTACTCCTATTCCCTGGTATTTGTCGAAAAATAAGAAAAAAAATGATGCTGTTTCAGCGAACCTTTTGAAATTCTGAGAGTTGTAGTAAGTTCGAAGATAATATCCTGGCCGATGCAATTTCAAACAGTGCAGAAAAATAACAATATAAAAAGGAAGAAACCACTTTTAGAATAGCCATAAAGTTATTCTTATTTAGATAATTCCCAGCAAGAAATGTGTAGCAAATATCGAATGCAATTATTCCAGTTATCAGAAATACATTATGTTGATTTTGAAGGAAACACGGATCACTCGCCTATGATACTTTTTAATTATTTTGGTTCCATAGGGGCAATTTACTGCCTGCTCGTGATTAAATTTCAAATTCATGTACAGTTTCAAGGAATATTAGTATAAACAAGATCGATTTTGACAATATTTTTTGGCAAAAATACGTATTTACGGAACATATAAAGTTTATGTAAGTGTGACAGTTTCGGTTTTTTAATACAGGATTGTGTTTCTAACTCTGCCTTTTGCAAACGTTTCGGTTTTTGCTTTAAAGGATACCTGAATTTCATCAGAGTGTGCAAATATAGTTAAACCCACAGATAAATTATAAATTATGTCTTAATTAGATTGTATCCAAGTATGCTGAATTGAAATATTTAATAATAACGCTTACTCTAGAACGTTCTATTTACTTAGATATCCAATAAACTGTTGTAAACAGTCAGTTTGAAACGTATTTATTAGTGACAAATATTCATAGACACTGATGCGTGCATTTAATCGGAGTTTTCTTGTATAAGCTTTAATAATTCACATATGAAACCCTAAACTTAACGATACACGCACATGCGAAACAGGTTTGCTTGTATTTTTTGCGAATTGTGCACTTTGAATGAAGATGTTTGAAGTTTTTTGACACAATGCAGCCTGAATAAACTCTAAATGGAGAGGGGTAGCACGTCTGAAAGAGGATACAACATAGGCAAGGCTTTACAAACGCAATGTTGAGGCAGTAGAAAGGTGGAAGAAATAAAAACTAAAAATTGAAACTGCTTAGACAGGGTCTAATGGCGAGGACAGAACAGTGAGGGACAGCTATTAATTGGGAGTTTAAGAAGAGAAAGTGAAAGTTGTGTGGGAATTACCAGGTGTTTGATATACTCATTCCCTCCTAGCATGTAAGATTGTGATAAATATGTAGTAAATAATTTCTTACTATCTTGTTGTAACAGAATCTCAGTGTGTTTTAGCAAAGAACTGTTCCTGTTTGTTCTGTTTGTTTGCTTGCTTGTTTTTCATCCCGGATGGTTCCTTGGGTCTAAATCCTTGGGTCTAAATGACCTTTGTATAAGATACCTTGGTGACCTTGACCTGCTTGGTCATGGACAAGGTGAAAAATTGGAAGCTAATCATTATCTCGAAAGCAACTAGAGAAACATAAATTTTGGACTTATTTTCCAAACTCTGGGCCTAAAATCCTTGACTTGGTCAAGGTCAAAATCGAAAGTTTACTAATATCTCGAAAACGGTTATAGCTGTCGTTATTTGAGCTTATTTTCGACACTTTGGGAAATCAAGTCCTCATATTAGAGGTACTTCGGTGATCTTCACCTCTTCGGTAATGGCCAAGGCAAAAACCTGATGCTCACCGTTATCTCAAAAACGTCTAGAGGTTAGACGATTTTGGACTTATTTTCGAGAGATTTCTCGTTGAAATTGATTTCCTCGGTTATGGTCAAGATCAAAACTGGAAGTTGACTAATATCTCAAAAACAGCTATTTGAGCTTATTTTCGACACTTTGGGCATAATAGACGTTAGATAAGAGGTTCCCCGATCTCCTTGACTTGGTCCAGGTCATAAATCGGAAATTGACCAATATCTTGAAAACGGTTAGAGATAGAGCTACTTTGGGGCTACCAGACGTGATTTTAGAGGAAACTTGGTGACCTTGAACACCTCAGTCATGTACAAGGTCAAAAAGTGAAAGCTGATCATTATCTCATAAATGATTAGAGATAGAGAGACTTCAAGCTTGTTTTAGACCTTTAATCATAAATTATCCTTATATAAGATATCTTGGTCACTTTGAGCTGCTCGGTCATGGTTAAGGTAAAAAACCTGAAGCTGACCACTCTCTAGAAAATGGTAAAAGATAAAGCGCTTTTGAGCTTATTTTCGATCCTTAGTGTCTAACCTTGATTACCCAGGTTAAAAACCGGAAGTTTACCATTGTCTCGAAAAGCGTTAGAGATAGAACGATTTTGAGCTTATATACGATAAGTTTATATTCTGTTGGGACAAAAAGACGCCATATACACGGTACATCGGTGAACTTAACCTCTTCGGTCATGATCAGGGAAGAAACTCGGAAATTGACTATTATCTCGAAAACGGTTAGAGATTTTCGACTGTTCTGGCCTTACGTCAAAACCAGGAAGTTTTCCATTATCTCGGAAAAGGTTAAAGATTGGCAAATTTGGGCTTATTTTCGAAGGTTTGGCCTAAAAGACGTCATATTAGAGTTACATCGGTTACGATGACAGTCACGGTCATGGTCAAGGTCAAAAACCAAAAATTGACCATCATCTCGATACGGGTAAGAATAGGATTGATTTTAAACTTATTCGTGCAACCTAAGGGGATAAATGAAGCTTCGTAAGAGGTAACAATTGCTCAACACAGGGCGTTATGAATGTGTAAATGAACGGATGCTTGTGGCAATTACCGATTGCCATCACCAAAAACAAACACGCCCGTTGTTTTCCCCCAAACCACCTATTTAAATCCATTCTACAATAACCTTTACAGCTGGAATGAGGGGATATGCTGTCTTGTGTGAGTATTTTTCAGCAACTAGATAGAAACAGCACTGACAAAGAGCATGTAAATGGTTATTAGCAATATATTTTCTATATGTACTGGTTTAACCTAAACAATAGGACCTATTTCCTTTAATTTTAAGTAAAGCTGTCCGTTTGAACAAAGGCAAATAAGAAATCATTTGTTTACGTGTGACCTGTGATGTAGCTTTCTTCCGTTCAATGTTCTGGGAAAAAATACCAACGGTCTCGCAAACACATATTAGTGAGCCGTTATGCATAGAAAAATAGATCACTTGTTTTAGTACTTTTGCTGTTTGAAAAAGGGCAGTTAAATGCTGGCAGCTCGAGGGATATGGCTGCCTTTAAAAAAACTGTTGCATTGATGACCTGTCAATGGGGTTTAAGTGCTGCCTGCAGAGCTCAGATGACAGTCATCTCTTCATGTAAAATTTAACAACAGTTTTTCGTCGTGAGATATTGACCGAAACTAAAAATATTCAGCGCACATGAAATAAATGGTCTACTGCATAAAAGCCAACGCTCTCTATTTATTTTCGCGTTTGTGTGATACTATGCAGACACAAAAATTACAGCGCAAGCTGTTGTTTTCACCAAAAAGCGGTATCAGTCATTTTTCTTACATTATTATTTTGATGTTTTCTTGTGGAAACTGCTTCTGAAATAGAATTGGATTGGTAATGTCCGTGGATGATAGCGAGCCGTTTAAATGCAATGAAGCCAGATTAAACGAGACTTTAAAAACAGTTGGTCCCTTTTGTGGCATTTACCTATGTCTGGGTTGGTACGATTTTAGAGTTGTTTTGTAAAAAATGGTGATTCAGACTAGCTTCATGATAAAAATAACAATTTTACGCTTAAACCTTATCAATAAGGGGCTGTTGTGATTATGTATTCAATGCGTTCATTTAACAATGAAGTAATATAATTGTTTTGAGCAACAACATTATATTTTCTTGTGCTTAACTAGTATTAGTTCCCAAAAAGACGTCTAAAAAATTGACATTAAACTCAGAAAAAATGGAAAATCGACCTTAACGAGACCTTCTAAAGACGTCCGAAAGGACGTCGTTTCACGTCACCTAAGCGACGTCTTTTTTGGTGCAAAATTGGCTTTTTATAGACGTCGCAAAGACGCCCAAAAAGCACTTCTTTTTACGTTCAAACAGGATGCTCTTTTGCGTATGAAAACGTCATTCTTACTTCGCAAAAAGACGTCAGTTTTACACAGATGCCATAAAAACGTCGCTTTGGTAAAAAAAAGACGTCAAAAGGCGACATTTTGTCTGCTGAATTTAGAGACCACCGAATACGGATATACCTCAACATAATTGGTGTATATATATATATGTGTGTTTAAAATATATGTTATATGTTTAAAATCCTCTACTTAACACTCTGCCTTCTGTAAGCCCTCCTTGTCATAATACCCTATCCCAACAGTTTCAGTCTCATCGCTCGTGTTATTTCCTCCTCTTTTCATTATATTCAACTTGTAAAGCCAATGTTATATCCTCTTTCACTTCTCCTTCTGCCCCTCGTACCCTCGCGTTCATTCCGGGTCAACGAAATTGAAACATCATTCCTAAACACACACAATTCACATTAAAGTTACATGCAAATGTGGCCTATGTTGTGCACTCTTTCAGGTCTTTTTCTGCCCCTCTCCGATTAGGGTTTATTCAGATCGCATCCCCGCAATATATATTCAAAGGTCGTTTGTCAAAAAAAAACGCATAATTCGCATTAACATTACAATCCGACCTGTTTTATGCGCATATGTATTCTTCAGATTAGGGTTTCACATGCAAATTATGTAAGTATGTTAAAGATACCGCCTACTAAATGCACGCATCAGTGGGTATGAATAATTTGCACTAATAAATATGTGTCAAAACTGACTCTTTACAGCAATTTGTTTATAAAAAATAAAAAATAGCAACATTCTAGAGTAAGTTTTGTTATTAATATTTCAAACAAGATTTTCTGAAAATATGAAAAAAACCATAGATGTTTACATATTCTGCAGTAATTTAGTTACCTGTTAAAGCTAAAGAAGAATGGTTTGTGAAAATTAGAGTTAAAAACGCAGTCCTGTGTTAAAAACCAGAAAATGTCAAGTTTACATTTATTTTATATATTACATAAATACGTGTTTTGGTAAAAAATATTGTCAAAATCGTATGCTGTTATTCATACTCATATTCCTTCGAACTGTTCATGAATTTAAATTTAATCACAAGCAAGCATTATATTATCTATGTGAAGCTAAAATAATAGAAAACCATAATTAGCAAGAGATCGGAAATTTCTAGAAAGTATTTTACTTTTAACGTAAGTCTAAAAGTCTTTTCCTTCTTTCTATTTTTTTTTGGTATTTTTATTCTTATGTCATGTGCAGATTTCTAACCTGTTGATGTCAGGTTAATTCTATTTTCACTTCATGGAAAACTATTTCTTGATTCTGGTTGGATCTTTGAATTTAATACAACTCCAAGTGGGTCAAAGCTTCTGCTGAAACAGCAACATTTTTCTTATTTATAGGGACAAATATCGAGGAATAGGGCTCAAATACGGGCTTGAACATATATCGTGAATTTGATTTAACCTTTACGGTCGATACAAGACGTACCAGAGAAAACTGTCTGGAGTGATATTTTTCAAAACTTGACAAAATGGACTGATTTTGAACTGACTTTATACCCGAAAACACATAAAGGGTTCCTCGGTGATCTGTATCATAATGCTACTTTTAAAATTGCCCATAGATATAACATTTTAAAACTCGTAACATGTATGTTTGACATCGATGATAATGAGCGACTGCATGCCACGCCTCACCATGCATTCGTCGAAGAACAATGGCGAAAAAAAGATCTTTCAGCAACTTCGTCGTTGGTGGACATGACGTTATCTCCACTGCAACACCCTGTGTCATGGAAGCGCCAGGTGTCTTCAAGTTCGGTTTAGAAGAATAGAATAATCAAATTGTTTTGTGAACATGGTCTCTTATTTTTAGCGTCTTGTTTGATTTATACTATTTTATTCTGTTTCACTCAAATTTTTACCATAAATACTTCTGTTCAGAGCATATACCAACGCTGGTCTCAAAAGAAGTTTTCACTGTAGCTGATTATGGAACTCTTGATGGCGGCACAAGTATGCCCCTTATGCATGGAGTTATACGTAAGTTTTATTACTGCACTAATCATTAGCTTTAAAATGTTTCAAGAGTAAATAGAATAATTAAAAGTAATTTTCTCATTCATGTGTAAATTTTTGAATACTTTAGAAATATTTCATGCAAATAAACGCTTATTTTGTCATGACTAAATCACCAAAAAACAGTTTAATATAAAATTTTCAATTGCACTAAGCTGCATCAACTTAAAATAACAGAAAAAGATTAAAAATCGCTATTCATACTATCCATGTTACATTTACACATTTCAAAGCTTAAAATTATTGAAATAAACGTATTGGTTTAAAACTTGTATACATTTCTACTTTATACTGAGACGGGCTAAACTATCCAAACAAAATAGAAACAAACAGATTTCAGTTTTTCATAATTACATCCTCATTTAAAACATCCATGAAATGTTGGGGTATGAACAAAGAATTTGATCATAGTTGTATTTTTTTAACCCTTCAGTTGTTGTCGCATCGAACTTTTTGGGGCGTAGGGGGAATTAAACTATAAAGAAGTGTATAAGGAAAACTAGTTTTATGAATTTTAAAATTTTTAAATATACTTTACATTATATATTATTCTGCAACTTTAAAACAGCTTGTGAATATGTTGCTGGTAAAATGAAATTCTGGTGAGTTTTGCATGCTTTTTCTTTATAACCTTATATTAATTAAATCAGCTTGTTCTCAATTACATTAAGATTTCGTGAGACAGAAGCAATTTACATTTTCTTCAGGTTTGTTGAGAGACAAATGTGGAAACGATCAAGAAGTCATAGTTTACTATGAAGGTTAACCAGCAAACGAATACAATTCACTCTTATTAAGGGTTTGTGGTAAACACTTCTACATGCTGTTTTAAAACATAAACATCCCTTTCGTTTCAATGGTGATTCTTTCAATCTCTTTAGAGAGAAGACATTCATTCATTCGTCCATTCATTCATTCTGTGGATTTAAAAAGTCGAACTTTGCTAATGTGATGTTTCTGTGCTTTTCTGTTTTATTTCATCCGCAAATTCCTACCTTTAAAATTTCCATGTTTTGCATTAACAACAGATTTATATATGGTTGTAAATTAAATTGTAGAAATGATTATTATAAATAAAATGTATCTGTGAAAGCATATACGCGGTATGAGGCAGTGTTGTCTCTCCATCACTGTCAGGGAATGCGACAAACAAGGAAAGATTTCTACACAGTTTTCAGACGTGTATGCCACAGTTAGTGAGTATATATATGGATCCTGATGCATGGGTTATGATGTAGGGATCGTGATATATGGATTGTGATATATGAGTCGAAATGTCTTAGTCTTGATATATTGATTGAACTCTATTGGTCGTGATATATGGTTTACGGTGTATGGATCTTGACTAACTGACTGTAGTGTGTACGTCTTGGCGTAAGTTTAGCAATGTCTATATACGATAAGCTTGAAGGTTTTTGTATTATTGATTACGGTTAGGAAGTAATCGATTGTAATGATATTTGGTTTTAACAGAGAAAAACTAAATGCAAATTCCAAAGTATTTTTGATGCATAGTTTAAGATGCATATAAATATTGCATACAGTAGATTTTTCTAATGTATGGCACTATTCACAACCGCATCTTATGCTGTGAGTATTGTAATAAGCATTTCTATATTTTAGGTCTTGTCAGTTAAAAGACGCGCTCATTTCTATGCTCACAGAAAAGAAAGAAGAGCTGGACTGCTTTGAGAATGAAGCAAAGGAAAACTCGGAAATGATTCTACTAAACAAAGAGAAAGAACTAAAACTAGGTGAGATATCTGAGCGATAGTAACCTTTATGAGCGAGCTATTACACCTTTTCATCAGAAGTGAGCAATCTCTTCTAATTGAAAACGAAATGAAAAAGCATACAAACATACAAATAGTGAAAATGGCTAACTAAAGAATATTTTATCGAAGAAAATATCGAAGGAGGCGAAGAAGGAGAAGAAGGACGAGAAGGACGAGAAGGAGGTCACATATTAGGCGTAAAGTCAATTGTATTTGAACCATGTATCAACTGTACATGTTTATTTGGTTCAAAGCTAGCTTTCAAATTCTTGCCAAGCATCAAAAACTTGACTCCAATGTTTTGCACTGAGAGTGATGGAATCGATGCATCTGCTAAGCTCATCACACTTTTGAAACTGTATACAACGTTCACCGTCAAGTTCAAAGACTCTCACATTAAGACACTAATAGAAGAAATCCTGGCATTGGTAAGGATTCAAAGTAACCCCTCACCAGGGCTTGATCTTTAGGAGGCAGGATAATGTAAGTTCCACAATAAGAGATCGCCAGTTCACCCAGAGATAGTTTCACGTTTGAATTCATGATGATAAAGGATTTCTACTGAACCATCTTCTGACTGTCGCTACTTTTATACACATATGTCTGCTGAAGCATGAGATCCACTGACGCCATTTGTTTCTTCAGCATTTACCAATCTTTCAGTGACAACGAAATTCAAATATAACCTCCCAGATGTTTCTCCATTAATGGGTATCATAACCGGTAAATTGTCTGCACTAATGTTCCTCTTCATGGACTTGGTGGTGGCAGCTTTACGGTCAGTTTCTTGCTTGACTTTAGGCTCTGCCTTAAACTCCATTTTTCGCTTTTTTCACGGCGGCATATTAGCCTGTAACTCATCTCTTTTATCTTTCTAAACTGTGGTCATCTTGGACGCTGTTGTATTGGTAGTGACTTCATTTCAGATTTTACTAGAAGCTCATTCCGCTAGCGAAATGTTAAACACTTGACAAAAATTAAAACGCAAAAATACTTCCTTCAATGGGTTATTTCTTGAATAATATATTGCAAACAACACAGCTTGAATACGTCTTATAAGCCGAGTAGTGTTTAGTTTCTGCTGACTTAAGGTTTTATTGACTGATCTAGCTATACGCCGTGTTATCTATTTATGCAGTGAGAGCTCGCACAAGGCTCACTGAGCAACTGTGTGTGATGTGGCTTAAATGCTACGCATTAACTTGCAAAAAATACACTCTTTTCACATGGCGTTTTAACAAAGAAAACGAAATCAAAGACGAAAATAAAAAGTGACATGCACATGTTCAGATCAAGCTCTTCATAAGTCCCAAGTTTCATGGTCGTAGGGCCCATAGTGTCAGAGGAGAAGAAGACACAAAAAATCGGAAAAAGTGTCAAGAAGAAAAAAAAAAGGACGAATTTTGCTCGCACAAATTCATATAACTCTTGCAAGCCAAAGGCTTGTCAAGTGTTAATAATGGTCATTGCCTTAGACTGTGTTGCAGGTATTGTCTCAGGCTTTGCTATAGGCTTTTGTGTGGGCATTATCTCAGACTTTTCTGTGGACATTGCCGTAAATGGTAGTTGTTGTTCACTCACTGCAGACATGTTCACTCATCAATATTTTGATATAGAATGCTTGCTATGTCTGAGAGCGGGCGCCTTTTATGCTCTATAAGTTGTGTAATGCCCATAAGCTAACGTATCGTAGCCAACATGAAATACGTAGCGCTTGTCACCAAAATGGTGATAAACCATCCCAATGGGCAAAATTTCAAACGAATGTTGCATCCTTTCGATTGCACATCCACTTTTCAAATAATAAAAAAGTCATATATATATATATATATATATATATATATATATATATATATATATATATATATATATATATATATATAATTATATATATATATATATGATGACGACATAAATAACCAAAGTTGCTCATAATTGTCTGAAACGTATAAAAATGTTGATACAGAGAACTTTCCCACGACGGGGGGGGATATACTACGTCCAGATGTCTATTCCTATCCTTTATACGGCGTCCAGAAATCTCGTCGCATGTTATGACTCAGAATTTTTTTCCCACGACAGGGAGGGGGGGGGTTCAGGTGAGTCAAAAATACCAAAGTCACGAAAGAACCGTCCGGAAACTGATAAATATGCAGAATCAGAGAGGAAGGGGCGAGGAGTCATGTGAGTCAAAAAGCCAAAGTTGTTCAGAATCATCTGAAACTTGTAAGTATGCTAAAATCAGAATTTTTGTGTTATGACTCATAGATTTTTTTTTTGCACGGTTGGGGGGTGGCAGCGTCCAGAAGTCAGTTTTATTCCCTGCTAAAATGGGTTTTTGTTTTGTAAAAAAAATTAGTTGTTAAGTTGGATGGAACCGATACTTGCAACATCCAGATCCGCCTCCTTCCATGATTTTCCGAGCACTATTGTTCGGACTACCGGATGACAAGTGAATATCGAATCGCAGTATTGGTGAACATATGGTTACCTATGCTATTCTAGGGGCTCACTAGGAAGTTTTACTCCGGTGAAACTAGTTCTAATTATCATTAGACGTTAATTTTAACTGTGTTATGGGCATAGAAAGGACAGGGTGATACTTTTTAGAGTATCGTTTCGATCCAACTAGACACCGGCAATATTTGTACAAAACATAAACCCATTTTGATGGGAGGTAAAAAGGGGTATTTAACACTGCCTGCCCCTGTGCGATTTGGTTCAAAATCGATTCCAATTCGGTACGCCGGAATTGTAGTATACTTATTCAATACCGGTCTTACGGTCCCTTTGCGGTGTGGTTCTAAATCGAATTGAATCTGGTATGCCGGAGCTGCGGCATGTCGATTCAATGCCGTCGGTTCTGTGTGGTCTGATCGATTCCAATTCGATGTACCGATGTAATACCGGCACTGCTACCACAAAAGACTACAAACATACCGTTTTAATAAATTCGGTGCCTTTTTCGGTATTAGAGTCATAATTTTTTTAGTTTTTAGGCATACTGGAATTTTGTACTGGATTGTGGATGATAATGTAATCAGTTAAATTCGATGTTCGTCACGTGTTGTAACGCCATGTTTATTTGAAAGTTCAGACGTGAAGCAGTAAATTTAATTTATGGATGTCTCTATATCTCTTAATCCAATTAGAGATAATAATTAATCCAATTAGCGAAATAATTTATTTAGAGCTATCGTGAACATTAGCCGTGATATTTAAAGTTCAATTAAAGGTGTATATAATTGCCCAGTAGACATTCCAACGTCGATCCAACGTCTTTATGAAGCCATGACATGGAACCAACCTATCCGCATCAGTAAATCCGGTTGTAATTTCGTTCTATTTTTCACGACTATAGTTTCGACGTGTCAAGTCTTTAACACGACGTTGAACAAACGGTAGACAAGCAAGTGTTTTTAGATGTTGCTTTAGAGAACAACCAAAACTACGCTTACTCCGACGTCTAATCAGCGTCATTGGCACATACTTGAAAAAACGTCGGAAAATCAAAGTTTTATAGACGTCGGAAATCACAACAAGTTTGATTTGCTATCGCTCACCGAAAGTGCAACTCACGGCAAGCCACTTCGAAAATAGGCGAACATGATCGTTAGGAACGGTAATGTTTTTTTTTTTTTCATGTCACTGGTTCTGTTTTAAGCCAGAAATGTTACTTAAGTAAACAAAGTGACCCGACCCGACGTCACTTTTCTCGACGCCCGTATCGTTACACACAGATGATGTAGAGTCGTAATCGTTTATCCTTATCGTTTACCGACGGGCCCTATATCAACCCCAAGTCAAAACCTATGTTCATCTTGAAATCTGAAATTTGTTCGAAAAGCAACGCTTGGCCCTGGCCGCATAACCTTCTCCGCATCCTCCATTACCCCCCTCTGCCCCCTCCACCCCCCCCCCCCAATTGTTAGTACAATATTGACAACACGCAGTAATTTCATTATCCTTTCTTTGGCCTTTTCAGTAACAAGTAATTTTTTACCCGTGATGATTTATCAATTTTAAATGAAGCTTAATTTCATATCGCTAAAACCAAAATCTTATCAGACTCGTGAAGGTTGTTTGCCTTTCATTCTCAATACTTGGCCTTTTCAGTGCTCAGTAAACATTTTCTTTATAACACCATAGAAAGAAACAAAAACAAAGCAACTGAAACACGAACAATCTCATCCTGGCATTATGTAAGAAAAAGGTGAGTGTCGAGTTAGACCATGGGGCTCCCCCTGCAAAGAGCTGAAAAATGTTGAGATGCAGTTTTGATGGGGTCTTTCGTGGTCATGCTTTTGTCTCAGAACCAATCCCCACAGCCAAAGGCTCACCCGGTTGTAACATGCCACCCGGATCGTTATATGGCTAACACACCATGGGATTGTGCAATAGATCTCATTGAGCATTGTCAATACTCCGGTTCATTCGGCAGAGGTCTCTGTATGAGTCAAATTGATCCGGATAACAGAAAATCTATAGCACGTCATAACATTCGGAATGAGTACTCACTTGAATGTTGGACAGAACTGGCTTTTTATCGGGCAACCTGTGTCTTTTTTTCAGTTCAGTCTGTTTGTTTGATCCTAATACCAGTCATGGAATTCTCAGTGATAAGTCAGAATTGTGTGATTACCCTCCGGGGGGGAGCGGGGCGGGGGCGGGGTTGAAGGGGGAGTTCAGGTACAAACTGATTACCACTCGTGTCCAGTCCCTTACGCTGGAGTGCAAAGTGGAGTGCTAAGTGCTGCGTCTGACCTCAGAATTACCCTCCTTTTTGGACACACATGGTAACATATGTGCCACCAATTATCTCACTACACCCCCCCCCCCGCCTCCCCAGCAGGGAAGATTGTCCTGATCCATACAGGAAGCTTGGTTCTTTCAATTAAGTGCAAATATAAATAAATATTTTTTTTTATTTATTCATTACCATGTCAATTCTAAAGCAGAAATACAACAAAACTCATTTTAATGTAATATGGAAGCACCTGCTACTGGGAGATTTCCACAGCTCAGGACAATCAAATGCCGTCTTCACAATTTATAATCATAAACAACTGGAGATCTCTGTAACAAAATTTCAGTCACCTGTGGTGCTGTCATGGTGCTGTCATCGTGCTGTCATGTCTGAGGGAATTTCAGTCACCTGTGGTGCTGTCATATGGGTATTTCTGAGGGAATTGTAGATGTCTAAAATTCTTGCATACTCATTCTCGAGACATAACATTAATTTCGTTAGATTTTCGACTGTATTACTGATATCTGCAAAACGAAAAAAGTGTTTTAATTTAATTCTCGGGCTCTTCTTTCTTTCTTTCTTTCTTTCTTTCTTTCTTTCTTTCTTTCTTTCTTTCTTTCTTTTTCTTCTTCTTCTTCTTTCCTCAACACTTTCATCAAAAGCTTAATAGGTGCTGGAAAATAGTGTTGCAAATAAAGTCAGGAGGACATGAGGAAATAAATCTTTTAAACCATTTAAATAATTCAGATTTGAGCTTATTTTTTTCCTTTGGTCTGTCCAACAGCGACAGGACGCTGTTCTGCTTCCATATCATAATAAACCAATTTCTGACATTATACCGACATTACGTCATCAAGTCAACTGTGCGTTTTGTATTTACTTCCCTCTCTCTCTCTCTCTCTCTCTCTCTCTCTCTCTCTCTCTCTCTCTCTCTCTCTCTCTCTCTCTCTCTCTCTCTCTCTCTCTCTCTCTCTCTCTTTTTTTTTTATAAAATGCAGATGATTCTTTCTCACTAAAATCATTTAAAAACTCTATTTGCCCTTCCCCTTTTCCTCTCTTTTCATACACTTATTAATATATTTATTTATTTGCGTTTTTTTAACACACATGGTAAAACCTATGTTTTAGCATTGAAGGCCGAGACTACAATTCCATTTTCGATTGAATTCTCTAAGCCAACCAGTATATAAAAAGAGAAAAAATCACGTTATCATCATGTAACAACTGTGAATATTCCATGTCAACAAAAATGAAAGCATAGGACAATGACCCGGGGGAGGGATGAGTTCTATGTAAGTCTGTGCGTGTGTAAACTGACTGCAATGACACATGTCGGAGCGGGAAGGGTGGGGGGAGGGGGGGGGGGCTGTGGCATCCCCCGTCTGTGTGTCTGTATGTATGTATGTACGTATGTAAACTTTAATTCCTACTTTAGCTGTGACTTAGTTTGTAGTTATTCTGCTATATTTCCCTTTTTTATAAGATCTCAGCGTTATAATGCAGACACTGGAAAAAAGATTTTTCCTTCTAACTCAAATCACTAAAAGGCTATATTTAATGCTCCCCCATTTTCCTTTTATCTTCATTTATCTATTTTTAACACGTATGTCCTTACGACACTAAATCGACACTCATAAACTTAAAAAGAAAGTTGCACAGTCCCCTCTCCTTCCTTCATTCTCGAATTCGCCATGGCAAAAGAGATGAATGAGCCCGATCCTCCGCCACACAGCAGATTGAATGGCTTCTCCCTTGTCTTCACCTTACAAGGGAATTCCCAATATCGGATTTGTCAAAGATCCATAGAGCTCATGATCACTATGTTTACAGAGACCTCTAGCGAATGAACAGAGTATTGACACCGCTCCATACAAGTGATTGCACAATCACGTCGTGTCTCATTGATAAAGATCCGGGAAGCATTTTACAATTGGGTGAGCCTTTGGCTATGGGGATTGGTTCTGAGA
Organism: Protula sp. h YS-2021; assembly: GCA_949752745.1. NCBI lineage: Eukaryota > Metazoa > Annelida > Polychaeta > Sabellida > Serpulidae > Protula > Protula sp. h YS-2021. Next base: position 97,777,905 of record OX457025.1, on the reverse strand, counting down.
CAAAAGCATGACCACGAAAGACCCCATCAAAACTGCATCTCAACAATGGAAACTGAACAACTCTTTGCAGGGGGAGCCCCATGGTCTAACTCGACACTCACCTTTTTCTAATCCTCTAGAGTGAAGGGCGAATTAAATTATTTTTGCTGTTTTAGCTTTTTATACTGTTTTTATTATTATTATTATTATTATTATTATTATTATTATTATTATTATTATTATTATTATTATTATTATTATTATTATTATTATTATTATTATTATTATTATTATTATTATTATTATTATTATTATTATTATTATTATTATTATTATTATTATTATTATTATTATTATTATTATTATTATTATTATTATTATTATTATTATTATTTCACGACTAGTGGTATATTTATTTACCATGGCATAGACCTGCAGGGAAAAATGGAATTCAAACCTCAACATATTTCAGAGCAATCAGCTTAAACTTCGGTTGTAGAAAAATCGAGTGTTGCTTGCCGATAAATAGCCTTTCAGTTTTTCCTTATTTCGTCCGATTTTATAATGGCATCCACCGTCTGTATGTATGTATGTACATGTGAAAACTTTACTTCCTACTTTAGCTGTGACTCAGTTTGTATAGTTATTGTGGGGATTTCTGCTCTATTTCCCTTTTTATAAGGTTTCGGCGTTAAAATGTAGACACTGCAAAAAAGATTTCTCCTTCTAAATAAATTCACTAAAAAGCTATATTTGCCGCTCCCCTTTTTCCTTTTATATTCATTTATCTATCTTTTAGCACAATTTTCTTACGAGTAACACTAAACCGACAATCATAAAGTAATGAAAAAGTTGTACAGCACCCTTCCCCCATTCCCCCTTCCCCGTTCATCCCCAAATTCGCCACGACAAAAGAGATGAGTGTGCCCGATCCTCACCCCACACAACAGACTGTATGTGCCCCATCCTCACCCCACACAGCAGATTGTATGTGCCTGATCCGCGCCCCTCACAGCAGATTGTGTATGTGCCCGATCCTCGCCCCACACAGCAGATTAAATGTGCCCCATCGTCACCCCACACAGCAGATTAAACGTGCCCCACCCTCGCCCCACACAGCAGATTGAATGTGCCCCATCCTCACCCCACACGGCAGATTGAATGGCTTCTCCCTTTGCTTTACCTCACAATGGAGTTTCCAATATCGGATTTATCAAGGATCCATAGAATTCATGATCACTGTGTTTACAGAGACCTCTAGCGAATGAATAGAGTATTGACACCGCTCTGTTTGTGCCCCATCCTCGCCCCACACAGCAGATTAAATGTGCCCCATCCTCATCCCACACAGCAGATTGAATGTGCCCCATCCTCACCCCACACAGCAGATTGAATGTGCCCCATCCTCACCCCACACAGCAGATTGTATATGTGCCCCATCGTCACCCCACACAGCAGATTAAATGTGCCCCATCGTCACCCCACACAGCAGATTAAATGTGCCCCATCGTCACCCCACACAGCAGATTATATATGTGCCCCATCCTCACCCCACACAGCAGATTAAATGTGCCCCATCGTCACCCCACAGAGCAGGTTAAATGTGCCCCATCGTCACCCCACACAGCAGATTAAATGTGCCCCATCCTCACCCCACACAGCAGATTGTATGTGCCCCATCCTCACCCCACACAGCTGATTGTATCTGCCCGATCCTTGCCCCACACAGCAGATTGTATATGTGCCCCATCCTCACCCCACACAGCAGATTGTATATGTGCCCCATCCTCACCCCACACAGCAGATTAAATGTGCCCCATCGTCACCCCACACAGCAGATTAAACGTGCCCCACCCTCGCCCCACACAGCAGATTGAATGTGCCCCATCCTCACCCCACACGGCAGATTGAATGGCTTCTCCCTTTGCTTTACCTCACAATGGAGTTTCCAATATCGGATTTATCAAGGATCCATAGAATTCATGATCACTGTGTTTACAGAGACCTCTAGCGAATGAATAGAGTATTGACACCGCTCCAGACAAGTGATTGCACAATCACATCGTGTCTCATTGATAAAGATCCGGGAAGCATTTTACAATTGGGTGAGCCTTTGGCTATGGGGATTGGTTCTGAGACAAAAGCATGACCACGAAAGACCCCATGAAAACTGCATCTCAACAATGAAACTGAACAACTCTTTGCAGGGGGAGCCCCATGGTCTAACTCGACACTCACCTTTTTCTAATCCTCTAGAGTGAAGGGCGAATTAAATTGTTGTCGCTATCTTAGCTTTTTCTGTTGTTTTATTAGTATTCCTAGTATGTTTAAGTAACCCTCATGGAGTGAATGCCGCACGGGAAATAACACATAGTAGAGGGAAAATGTAAATTCTGGACTCAACAGAAAGAAGTGAAGCAGACGTCATAACCGAAAATTCGGCAAATTTTCTGCATTACCATTATAACCATTATTACTATTGTTATCATTACTACGCTTATTATTATCATTTTATCATTATTGTTCTAATTATTATTATTGTGGTTATTATTATTAATATTATTTACAGTGTGAAGTAAAATGGACTTAAAACAGTAAGTTATTAAAACCTATTATATATTCAATGCATTCATTTAGCAACGAAGAAACCCGCTTGCTTGTGTGCCTATAAGTGTTTTATTTAGCGAAGAATGTGATTGTCTTCCTATTTCAGGTCAAAAGAAAACTTTGCAAAGAAGAAATCCGTGTAAAAATGCAAACAGCTTTCCTGCCACCCTGCTTGGCTCTGGTGCCACCCCACAAGGCTCTGGTGCCAACCCGCACGGCTCTGGTGCCACCCCGGCTCAGCCCGCCTTATTTCGTTCGATTTTATAATGGTAACGATTTTAATCGACGTAAATGGGATAATCTACTTATCAGAATACCAAAGATCGCAGATAAATATGTACATCCGTTGAAAACGGGCAAAAAGCTCTCCTGCCACCCCGAGGCTTTGGTGCTACCCCGGTCTAATACTCTGCCATTTTGCCTGGTTTTGTGCCCCTAAAGGTTAAAATTAACGAAGAATAGGATTTCTTTCTATCTGGGGTCGGAAAAAAACTCTGGGATACAGAAATGCACTTTAAAATGCAAAAAGCTCTCCTGCCACCTTGCATAGCTCTGATGCCACCCCGAGGCTCTGATGTCACCCCGGCCCGATACTCTCCCAATTTGCTTGTTTATGTGTCTGTACGTCAGACTGTCATTATCTTCCATATCTTAGGTCAAAAGAAAAACTTTGAAAAGAAGAAATCCGTGTAAAAATGCAAAGAGCTCTCCTGTCACCCGAGACTGTGATGTCACCCCAATGGTCGTCGCCGCTTGGGTCGGAGTGAGAGAAAAGGCGACGGCAACCTTACCTGCCTCCCACCCGAGACTGTGATATCACCCCGATGGTCGTCGCCGCCGCTTGGGTCGGCGTGAGAGAAAAGACGACGGCAACCTTACCTGCCTCCCACCCGAGACTGTGATGTCACCCCGATGGCCGTCGCCGCTTGGGTCGGAGTGAGAGAAAAGGCGACGGCAACCTTACCTGCCTGTCGCCCGAGACTGTGATGTCACCCCAATGGTCGTCGCCGCTTGGGTCGGAGTGAAAGAAAAGGCGACGGCAACCTTACCTGCCTGTCGCCCGAGACTGTGATGTCACCCCAATGGTTGTCGCCGCTTGGGTCGGCGTGAGAGAAAAGATGACGGCAACCTTACCTGCCTGTCGCCCGAGACTGTGATGTCACCCCAATGGTCGTCGCCGCCGCTTGGGTCGGAGTGAGAGAAAAGACGACGGCAACCTTACCTGCCTGTCGCCCGAGACTGTGATGTCACCCCAATGGTCGTCGCCGCTTGGGTCGGAGTGAGAGAAAAGGCGACGGCAACCTTACCTGCCTCCCACCCGAGACTGTGATGTCACCCCGATGGCCGTCGCCGCTTGGGTCGGCGTGAGAGAAAAGACGACGGCAACCTTACCTGTGATAGTTGTTGCATCATACGATTTGACTGACAAGCTGTCAATCACAGTGCTGGTTGACGGGTGACAGCTGTCACTTCGTAGAGTATATAAGCCCGTGATCCGTGATTTCGTGGAGCAGTTTTGGGCTCCGACTTCATCTGTATATATCATTTTGTTTAAATAATAAAAGAAAGAATTTAACTGAAGGCAATTCATTTATTGACTTATTACCACCACAAAGGTAGCACACTAGGAACCATTAGTAAATGTAGCACATTAGGAAACATATTACAACTTGGAAGAAATTACAACTTGGTGGCAGCCTCGGTTGCAAAGTTTTTATTTTACATTGAATATTACAGTTTCTCGTATATCTGCATTTCAGTTATAAACTGTTGCATTATACTAAGAATCACTGATAATAGTTCAAATGTAAATAATAATAATAAAAAAAATATATGTTGAAAATAGTCTAAATTTGAGCGATATATAGACAACTTTGTTTTCTCCTCTTACGTTTAAGAAAATACAAATATTTTTACTCACTCTCAAGATATTTATACGTAGATATTAATAACACAACATTCTTACCAGAATCTTTTAAATTCCGATAAAAATATTGCTTTCAAATTTCGTAGTCAGCGTCAAGATTGAATCGAACATTTTTGTTTACATTCGAAACTCTTCCGCTGGGCCTATTGGACTTTTCTAGAGCCACTTTCTTCAAGTGGAATATCAATAAGATTATTCTTCTCAATATAACAAAATAATTAAATTTCAAGAATTTTTATTATTAATATTATTCTGTCCTTTGATATTTCATATTCGTATTTTATCAAGGTTTCAGAAGTATTGATTGAATATTAAGTACAACTAGTGTTATTCAGTAATATTCTGTCCTTTGATATTTCATATTCGTATGTTATCAAGGTTCCAGAAGTATTAATTGAATATTAAGTACAATTACTGTTATTCAGTGATACTATTCTGTACTTTGATATTTCATATTTGTATGTTATCAGGGTATCAGAAGTATTGCCTGAATTTACCATAATCTTTCGCTTGTTTCTGTAAAGTCTTACGCAAACATTGATTCTGTTCTCGATCTCTTTGCATAGATATGTTGCTTGTTATTTAATCCAAAATTGTGCTTTATTTCTGCAATACAGTTAGGCTGTTGCAATTAAAGCATTTTACACCATGGAAGACAACACAAATAATGGAGCAACCGGAGACTTACCTGACTTGAACAAATTGGTGTTAAGAAATGGAAAGGCATATGAAGCACCACCTACTTTAGTTAGACAACGCCACCAACATGATGGCGAGACTGTCAACAGCCAGGATTCACTTGGTATACAAGGCACGATAGAGTTACACGATTCACAAAGTACAAATGATGAAGAAGAAGACGTTGATATAAGACAAAAGCCTCATCAAAGCAGAGAGTTAATTGGTTTAGAGAACGAACAAGCTAATTGTTCGACAAAAGGCCCTTCGAATCATCGCACTCCGGTTCCTCAACGTACACCACATTTCAAAAGAACAAATGCAATTCGTTCTATCCCTGCTTCTTTTCGAGTAAATCATTCAGAATTTCCGCATGATGGTAGTGATGACACGAACAGATATTATGATCCAACCGGTTACTACTCAGAGCCATTAGGTGGACCATCAATTGATAACTTACGACAAAATTTTCGGTCAGTCGATGGTTCTTCACACAATCTCCACACATTTTCTCAGCCTCGAGTATTTTCTTTTGGTGGAAGGGGAAGAGAGCGTGGTAGAATTAGTCGGTCTATGTCAAGAGGCCATCACTCAAATCATAGAGTTCACTCTCAAAGAAGCAGCTCTGTAGGAAATCGAATCACCAGTGAAAAACTCAACATAAAGTTACGATTACCCAAGTTTTCAGGGAAAGAGGAGGAATGGGAGTCGTTTAAAAATCAATACGAACTGATGGCTTATTCTTTAGATTGGTCTGAAAAAGAGAAATTACTGCAGTTAATGACTGCTATGGATACAAAATCCCGTACATATATTGACAACTGTTTTGAGAGTTTGCTACAAATCTCAGTGGATCAAGTACTAAAGAAACTGGATGAGAGATTTAGCGACAGAGATGTCGACCATTATCGGTCCATGTTATTCAGTCAGAAACTTCACGTATCAGATGATGTCATTTCTCATACTGATAATTTAAGAATGCTCGCTAGAAAAGCGTTTCCTGGAGAACCTTACCATTTCATAGAGGAAATGACAAAGACGGCTCTTTTTAGAAGTGTCACTGATAAAGATTTAGCAAAGCATTTAACAACACAACGTAAACAATTACAAACAGTGGATGAGATATTAAAAGCTATTCAGGCTTATCAGTCTATAGAAACAATGGAGGGTATGTTCCGAAGAGACAGAGATCAAAAGAAACAGTTTAAAGCGCCATTTCATAGTGTCAATATGGTGGTACCTTATCCAGAAGACGATTATGATTACCATGAGGACGATGAAGGACAGAAAATGGAAGAAATGTGTTACAAAATGCACGTTATTAAGGATCGAAAGCGAGACTTTAACAAGGTGACTTGTAATCACTGCGGAGGCAAAGGACATTATCAAAACGAGTGTCCATCTAAAACGAGGATTGAATGTTTAAACGCATGGACTTCCGATCTGAAGCCCGCAGTTGGAAGCATGCTAGAGGAGAAACCAACAAAATCGAACAAACTGCCTCATTAGATTCCTCAAATGGGCTTACTTCCAACAATGTTAGTCAAGAGGATGTGGAGAATGAACAACAAAAGCTAAGAACAGAAGCTCTTCCAAAATTAGCAATGGAGGAAGACACAGAAGATTGTTGCCGACTGAAAAGTGATATAGTTCAGGAATTTGATTTTCATGATTTGGATTTAGAGAATCGTTCAGATAGTAAAGGAATTGACATTATTCTACAAAATGAAATTATCGACAAGTGTAAACTTGGCATGAATCTCTACCGAAAAGGATCAAAAGGAATTTATTTGTTTTCAAAATTTTTTGCTCTAGACAAACCTGTCCCAATGTTACTCGATACTGGGGCTTCTGTCTGTCTATTATCCAAAGCACTATATGACGCTTTTGAAGAGAAACCGACACTCATCAAATCAAATTGTAAGATACTCAATGCTTCTGGAGAAGAAATGAAAATGCTGGGAAAGATTCACCTGCCAATGACGGCAGGAAATACGACAAAATAAGTGATTTTTCATGTCACAGATCTCCCAGGGGAAAGCGTTATCCTTAGTTTTAGGTGGTTAAAAGAGTTTGAAGGAGAACTTAACGCAAGAAAAGACCTGGTAATTCTAAATGGAACAAAGGTTCCTTGCTTTGTTTTAGATGGGTTGCCTGCAATAAGACGTGTAACCGTAGCAAAGACATATGAATTGGAACCAGCGCAGGAGTATATTATCTCTGGCAAAGTTAACAACTATCCAAACAACAATAAACAAGCTCAGACATCAACATCAACAATACCGATGGTAATGGATCCTTACAGAGGATTTATAGAAAAATTTGGAGTTGTTCCCTGTTCATCAGCATGTGTAAATGGTGATACACAAATACCAATACGAATACTTAATTGCAACAACAAGAAAGTTATTCTTCGCCCGAATACTCTAGTTGGGTTTTTAAAACCATCAGAAATTGTAACAGTAGTGCATGAAGATAACTTAACTGAAGAGACTGACGATTTACAGAGTAATGCAAATGAAACAAAACCAACAGAAAATGAGGAACCAAAAATGGATTTCGACCTTACTGATCTCCCTGATCATATAAGAGATATGTTTAATGAGGCATGTGTCCATTTAAACATGACACATAGGGATGAATTAAAGATTTTGTTGCTGAAATATGTAGAAACATTCTCGAGAGATGATTTAGATGTAGGTTACACCACATCTGCACAATTAAAATACAAGAAGGTGTTAAACCAATCAAACAGAAACTGCGTCCTTTTCCCTTACATCAACAGGAGGAGATTGACAAGCAAGTGAAAGACTTACTTAAAAGGGGATACATATCACGTTCAAACTCACCTTGGAGCAGTAATGTTTTGTTAGTAAAGAAGAAAGACGGTTCTTACAGAATGTGCATCGACTATAGAAAATTAAATTCAGTAACCATAACAGATGCTCATCCTATACCCCCAATAAGTCAAACTCTTAATGCTTTATCGCAAGCTAATTATTTTTGTGCACTAGACTTAAGTGTCGGTTACATGAATGTGCCAATGCATGAAAACTCCAAAGCAAAGACAGCTTTTGTAACACGTTCGGGACTGTTCGAGTGGAATAGAATGAGTTTTGGCTTGGTAAATGCTCCATCTACTTTTCAGAGGCTCATGGAATATGTATTGCATAACTGCCATTGGACTATAGCAATGGTTTATCTCGACGATATTTTAGTTTATGGGAAAACGATAGATGAAACTCTGCAAAATTTGGAAGAAGTCTTAAACAGGCTACAAACAGCTGGCTTAAAGCTCAAACCGAAGAAGTGTCATCTTTTTAAAACCGAAGTTTTATACCTTGGCTACATTATAGGTAGAGGAGAAATTAAGACTAACCCGGATAAAATTAGTGACATCAAGAATTTTTATACACCTAGAAATGAAAAGGAGGTTCGACAATTTTTGGGTCTAACAAATTACTACAGGAAATTTATACAAAATTACGCCAACATCGCACAACCCTTGAACAAACTCTTAATGAAAAATGTAATGTTTAAATGGACCGCAGATCAGCAAACATCTTTTGAGGAATTAAAACAGCGACTTGTGTCAGCACCTATTTTGTCCTTACCGACAGAGAGTGGAAAGTATGTCTTGATTACAGATAGTTCAAATTTTGCAATCGGAGCCGTGTTAAGTCAAATTCAAGATGGTGAGGAAAAAGTAATTGCATATTCGTCAAAAACCTTAAGCAAGTCTGAGAAAAACTACTGCATCACTAGAAAAGAACTTTTGAGCATCATTTACCACATTAACCACTTCAGGATGTACTTAGTAGATACAAAGTTCTTGATAAGAACTGATCATAAAAGTTTAAAATGGCTTTTGAATTTTAAAGAACTCAACCCACAACTAACACGATGGTTCGAGTTGTTGTCTCAATTCGATTTTCAGATAGAATATACTCCAGGCCCAAAGATCGGCAATGCGGATGCATTAAGCAGGTGCAGAACAAAAGACTGCCTTTGTAAATACAACTGTAGTGACCCTACTGACGAAGACTTTAATATTCACCCTTGTCCACAAAGAAGAGGGGAAGAAATCGTAAGGTTTATGGAGACAGGAGAGGAATCAAAAAGCGAAACAATGGATAGCACCCAGTCAAATCTTGTGTTTTCTTATCCATGGACTTACGAAAGCCTCAAAGACGCTCAGATGTATGACAATGACATAAAAGTTGTTATTTGTGCTCTAAACAAAGGAGTAAAACCAAAGTACGACGAAATAGCTGTGTATGGAGAAACAACTAAAGCGTTGTTAGCTCAATGGAAGAATTTGTTCCTGCAAGACGGAATTCTCTATCGGAAATTTATAACTCAAACAAATCAAATCAACAATCAGATTGTTGTACCAAGAGTTTTTCGTCAAGGAATGTTACAGTATTACCACGATCATAAAGTTTCTGGTCATTTTTGCTCAGAAAAAGTATACAAGAAGCTTACAAAAAGGTACTACTGGCCCGGAATGTTGTCATATGTAGAGAATTATATCCAGTCATGTTCGAACTGCCAGAAAAAGAAGAATCCTAAAAGGACTTTCTGCGCAGAACTTCAAAAATTTGTCATTGGAAGCCCTTTTGAGAGAGTTGGAATGGATCTTTTAGGTCCCTTACCAGTTACTTACAATGGTAATCGCTATATTCTGGTAATTGTAGACTACTTTACGAAATGGATAGAAGCAATTGCTATCAAGGATCAATCCGCGGAGGTTACCGCAGATGCTTTCTGCAGTAAATGGGTGACAATGCATGGAACACCTTTGGAATTATTTACAGATGCGGGAAGTAATTTCACTTCCAGTCTTGTTCAAGAAATTTGCAAGATGTTAGAGATTGAAAAATTCCAAGCCATAATCAGAAGACCAAGCAGCAACGGTTTTGTTGAGATAATCAACTTCTCATTGTCACAGATGCTATCAAAAACTTAGACCCACACAATTGGGATGTATATTTACCATTTCTGACAATGGCTATGAGGAGCACAGAACACACTTCTACGGGTTTTTCTCCCAATAAACTCGTGTTTGGAAGAGAAATTATGATGCCTTTCGATGCAGTGACACCACGAGAAAAAGAACTTTACGTAAATACAGATGATTACCTTCTAAAGTTGAAAGATATGTTGGCTGACTCACATGAAGCGGCTAGAGGAACTCTCCAGAGAATGTTTAATTACAGGGAAAAAGCATATCGAAGCAGAATCCGAAGTCATAAATACAACTTGGGTGATCCTGTATATTATTGGAATTCGACTGTTAAGCATGGAGAATGCAAGAAACTACTAAATGTTTGGAAAGGACCCTATTTCGTAGTACAAATCATTAGCGACGTTGTATATCGAATACAGCTACATTTTAGAAGTAGTACAAAAATCGTTCACCACAATCAGTTAAAGCCTGCATTTATTAGGGAGGATCTTATCCCTGAATTAGATTGGGTGCAAACTTCTGTAAGACGCTACGTAAAGGGAGTGAAGGAATCTTTACCGAGTAGGGAACAAGTAGAGAAGTTCCCTGAAATTCCAGTTGGTCGAAGCAAAAGACTTCAAAATAAACATTAAACGCTTATATACATATGTTCGGTCATATTCACTTTTCGGGATATTTTCACACTGCTTTTAAATAAGTTTTGAATACTTGTTTATTAAATTTAAAAATATATATTTATATATATAAATAAAATTCAACTTCCCGAGATATTTATTAAAACCACTTACTATTATGGCTCTTAAAATCTTCGGGTGTCTCATCTTCGATAACCACAGCAACGGATGTAAACATTCTTGGACAGTTGTTTCGAATGTAAACAAACAGCTGTCACTTTCCAAAATTCAAAATTACATGCGATTATTTGCGATAAAGATAACTTTATGATGAAAAATTTATAAGAATTGATAGTGTGTAGCACTATTATTGTTTCAAAACTTGTAATTTATAAATCGCATGTGTTTTCGCAAACTAAATTGAACTTGATATTTTATCGTCTGCTTTCGACTTTGAATTTGTTTATCGTTTGGCTTGATTTTACTACACTTTGGCTACAGTTCGGCATTTTTTTATTTTATTTCTATTGATTTTAACAAAAAAAACATTTTACTTTGGCTACTGCTTTATGATGTCTGATCAATCACAGATTTTTCGCTGTGATTTTTGTCCCAAAGTTTTCGGGATGGATTTTTCCCGAAAACAACATATGAGAGCTAAGCACAGCAGCATTTCTGATTCACTTATTCCTTTCCCAAATATTCAGGAAATCATAACTCAAACAGTGGCCGCTTGTACAAAGTCAGGAGCAGGTGGTCCTGGTCAGAAATCGGACTCTGTTCCGACTCTGAATCAGAAGACCATCACTGCACCCCTGAAACTAGTACAGGTTGCTGATAATTCACACAAATCTGAGGAAGAAAACATTAAAAAGTTACCTGGAAATAAACGACCTCATATTATTAAGGTTTTAGAGAAAGAAAGATGCTCCAAATGCAAATTTTCCACAGCTGATGCGCAGTTGATGATAAAACATATCAAATATACTCACAAGCCAAAATGTGCGGCATTTATTTGCAATATTTGCAACCATCATACAGTCACCGCAGATGAAATGTTTGCCCATGTTTGCTCTAAACACAATCACAGTTCCGAATCAGCTTATTTTTGTCGTTGTGTTTTAGTAAATTTTGAGATAATTCCATTTTGTAAAGTCTGCAGATTCGCTGCTTTTGGAATGATTTTCTGTCAGTGTAAAGAGACACCGAGTTTTGGTACTTCCAGTGATTGGTTACCAGAGCCAGCAGCTAAGATTCCGTGTGTTGAAATCAAGCAAGCAGACCGTCAACAGGGTAGGAAAATTTGCACTACTGCAAATCTGGTCTCTGACATAAATAATAAAATAAAATCAAACAATGCAAAAGAGTGTGAAACGTTTGATAATTTGAATTTACCAAACCTTTCATTAGGTGAAATAGAGCAACTTAATCTTTTCACAGAATCGAGAACTCAAAAAGCAAAATTATGTTCTCCTTCTCCATTGGAAAAGTTGGAAAAATTGGTTTCAAATATTCCAGCTGCGTCTGCAACTTCTTTGCCTCGAGCAAAAAAAAGACGTACCAAGTGTGACAATGACAAACGAACCGTGAAACATTCCCATACAGAGGAACAAAAACAAGAGAAGGGAAACACCAAATCAGAGAAGCAAATCAAAAATGAATTGAAGAGCTTCATGGAAGACTTCAGTATTTCTTTAGGCTCGTTAGAAGATGATCTTCTAAACGAAACAATAGATCTCGATTTTGATCTATCCGCAGATACCGAAAATCGTCTGTTAAACGAAATCTAGGTATATGTTTTATATTTTTATTGTAGATTATTCTACAAACCTCCATTTAACTTTAATATTTTTCATTTATAACTTTTAGTGTAAATATCAACAAGCGTCAGCTGCGTATTGTAAAGCGAATATGTTACTTTTGAAGTGTCGTCAATTTTGTCGTCAATGATGTGGGTAATCAAACAGCAAATAGCTACATTTAGTATTAGAAGCTACTGTATTATACACTTATGTAAAATGAACAGTTAATTGTTTATTATTCCGGTTTCTGGTAGGTTTGTAGATTGTTTGGCCTACAATCTAGGTCCCGATTTTGGTTGGACGCGCGCATTTGAATCGGGAGGGAGAGAGTACTGCGAGTTGCAAGAGAGTTCATTATTACACCAAAATTTCAGTTATCCTTATGTTAATCTACATCTGTTTAGCTGAGAGATGCCGGCAAAATAGTATTGTGTTGTATCATTGTCCTGGGTATGAATCTGCCTAGTGTATCTGGAGATTCCAGGAGGTCTGATACATTCACAGCTTATGTAATATCTTTGTCCTGGGTATAAATCTGCCTATTGTGTCTGGGGATTCCAGGAGGTCTGATATTCATATGGAGCTTGACAGTTTGTTGTAGTATTACAACCAGGTATGATCTATGTAGATTGACATCAACATTTACAACGCTTAGTTTTATTTCAGATTCAGCACGTCAAACTAATCGACGATTTTATTTTACATTCAGTTACCATAGCACCAGCAACAACCAGTTATATTAAACTGGGTATGATTTCACACTTAACCTATTACAGGAAATCTAGAGTCACCGCTGTTCATGTCGTCATCGTATTGCTGTGCCGTTGTTCCCGTTCCTGTGCCGCTGTTTCCGGAGCCGTTCCTGTTTCCTGTGCTGTTCCTGTGTAGACTATTGTGAAAATATTGTTCTCAATTGGACAGTTTAGCAGATTGGGAGAGCAATACTATGAACATTTGTTTCAGATTAATTGTTTAATGTATTTGTTTCTTATTAAAGACTGTTGAAAATAAGTATTTTGTTATTTTCAAATGCATTCTTTTGTTTGTTTATGTACTTTTAATTGTGTGCATGTGATATGTACGTGATATGCATGTGATATGTGTGTGATATGTATATGATGTATATGATGTATATAATATGTATGTGATATGTGTGTGATATATGTGGGATATGTTATTTGTTATTTTCAAATGCATTCTTTTGTTTGTTATGTACTTTTAATTGTGTGCATGTGATATGTATGTGATATGCATGTGATATGTGTGTGATATGTATATGATGTATATAATATGTATGTGATATGTATGTGATATATGTGGGATATGTTATTTGTTCTTGTTACTGTCCAGAGAATAAATAAGTAAGACAGTATTATCTTAATGTAGATAATATTTACTGATAGTCACAATGCATGTTATAATTTACAAACGTGATATCAGAATGAACTATTAAAATTCTAGTACCTGTTGGTAGTTATTCAGTATGCTAGTAGAGCTATAGAAGAATAACTTTTTTTAAAAAAAATTGGATTGTGAAATATCTATTCACAAGCACTCATTACTAGCGTTCATTACTAGTGTTCACTACTATTGTTTTTATTTATGAACATGTCGCATTTATAGTAATACGTTAAAAAAAAAAAAAAAAAAAAAAAACTTGCAAGAACTTGTAGTCTTCGAAGAGACCGCTTATTGCTACCATTTTTTTATTTTTTTTTAGTCAGTTAATGAATAAATAAATCTAGTTTTAAAAGCATGTGGTCATGCATTATTCTGTGTAGCACGGGGTAGTTGTGATAGTTGTTGCATCATACGATTTGACTGACAAGCTGTCAATCACAGTGCTGGTTGACGGGTGACAGCTGTCACTTCGTAGAGTATATAAGCCCGTGATCCGTGATTTCGTGGAGCAGTTTTGGGCTCCGACTTCATCTGTATATATCATTTTGTTTAAATAATAAAAGAAAGAATTTAACTGAAGGCAATTCATTTATTGACTTATTACCACCACAAAGGTAGCACACTAGGAACCATTAGTAAATGTAGCACATTAGGAAACATATTACAACTTGGAGGATATTACATACCTGCCTCCCACCCGAGACTGTGATGTCACCCCAATGGTCGTCGCCGCTTGGGTCGGAGTGAGAGAAAAGGCGACGGCAACCTTACCTCATAAACCAATGTGACTGTGACAACAGCTGCTCGAGGCTTTCCACACATGCCCGAATCCATTTCGAATAACCAAGTCCCACAATCCGTCCCTATAACAGAGAAACGGTATGAGGAACATTTTTTCAGGTCGACACGCACAAAAAATTCGAAAAAAATCTTATTGTTGCTTTTTAAAATTGTGCGTCAGGGTCGACAGACACAAAAAATTCTATTAATAAAAATAAAATGTCTTGGAAATAATACTTTCCACTATTCACGTAAAGTTTGTGTATGCCGAGTTAATATAGAATATTATTGTTATCCACTAAAATTTTTTTTTAGAAAAAAAACTTAGACAACAGGGTGAGTTGCTGTGATAGCAATCACCCAGCAAACATTAAGACGTCAGAATGTCCTCGGGTCGACGTCGTGACCCGACGTTTCCGACGTCGGACTGACGTGCCGGTTTTGGTTGTATATGAAATGGAACCGACGTCGGATTCCGACCTGAAACTGACTAAAGTTATATAATTAATAGATAATTAATCATTCATCTGCTGTTGTGAAATACATACAAAAGTATTTTCCATGTAAATTTTTACAATCTGGGAAGAAATGTACCGACGCGAGATCAAAATTCTCAAATTTTCATGTAAAATTTACGTTTTTTTCCCTCTGTTTCAAAATGACTTCCATATCCGCTGAGCGATAATAATATTCATCGCTTTTTGCTCGTTTTTGCAACGTCGGAATGACGTCAGAAAACCGGCGTCGCTTCGGCGTCGGAATATAGTCGGGTTTTGGGGGAATAGGTCAGAATATGGTTGTGAAGTCGTTGCGACCAAAATCCAACCGTTTTCAACCGAAAAGACGTCGGTTGTTTGCTGGGCGCAGGTTTATTATTGTTTTCTGCTAATACGTCTGCGTATCTTAAATATGAGAATTTGGTCATTGAATATTAATCATAATTGAAAATGTCTTAAAAGGAATGCACGGAAAACATTGGCCAAACTATATATTATTTAGTTAAAACTGCAAGCAAATGTTGATCTATGATGATCAGCATCTTTCATGATAAAATGAAATAAACTTTGAAATAAACAAACACTTTATCTTTTTGTTTTTAGCCTTTAGCCTATACTTATCTCGTGGCAGTGGTTGTTAGGGCTAATATACTAGGGTGCATCCACGTGGAGCGTGTGTGAGGAATTAAAGAAAACGACTAGTCTGTTATTATCGTCTACGAAACCAATAGACGTCACTCTGTAAAAGCTACTTACGCTAATCTACACCAATCAAGCACGCGACAGCTTATAACAGAGCCCCTGAAGGGGGGGGGGGGGGGGAGGAGGGGCGACTTGGCATCATATGTGTTAACATGCGTGTCCAAACTAATTAAAGAGCCTATTTTCAAGAATGTGTTTTAAAGGTGACAGCACTGATGTAGCTATTTTTTTTCAAAACTATCATTGTAAGATGCATAAATAGAATGCCGTTTTTTGTTAGGTTTGCCTATGTATACTTATTTTGCCATAATAAATATATTTTCCGTGTAAACACTTACATATATTCTTGTGAAAGTTATCTAATCATAAATAAATAAATAAACAATAAGACAAATTGTTGATGTTCAAATTGTTAATTTGAATTGCAAACAGTTAATTATTCATAGCCCAAGTGCACGGAAACACGTCATCCACAGGTGTTTGAACAACTGACGTCACGTTTGCCCATGCCGTTGACAGTCACCTTGCTGTCTTACCCTTGTAAAAAGCAAGGTGATCATCAACTGACAAATAGTTATGTCACGCCTTGAGTTATAAAAAAAAATATTGCAGCTGCTGTCTTATTGGAAAGTCTATAGGCAGCTGCTGTCTTATTGGAAAGTCTATAGGCAGCTGCTGTCTTATTTGAAAGTCTATAACAGCACAAATATAATCTAACAACCGTGTTTATAATGCTGTCTTCGCTTAAATGTTAGTTTAAAAGCAATGCGAACGATATTAGGTCGTTTACTCAAACGTGTTCACACTAAAAACGTTTCCAATGCAGGCCTTAAAATACAAAATGCCCTTTCACGCTTAGTTGTTTTTTTTTTTTTTTTTTTTTTTTTTTTTCAAGTAAAGCTTATCTATTGATGTTCTTTTCATGCCTGGTTTAATTAATATTGACGGCTTAAATCTGCTAAGATAATTCTAAGTAAACTTTTTAATTTGAAACAGGTGCGATAACATTGCAAACTTTCACACTTTTTGATGCTTCTAAGTTGGTAGACGAGTAAGCAAAAATAATGCTTTCATCTTGTTTCTCGAAATTTGACAGACTTCCTCAGCATACCGGTGCCGAGTACCGGGTACCGGGTAACCATGGCACAGCCAGAGACACCTTAGCACTGTAACTTATAGGTAGCAACTCTTGACCTCTGCATTTCAATGACACATCTCTTAAGTGCATATGAGTTTGTATCATCGCCAAAATCGAACCAAGGAATCACGGGGTGTACCCGGTGGTAAGTTCGGAGCGTGGACTTTCAGAAGCAACCTTTACGTGTGGTAATTTCATAACCGATAAAAGCCCTAGTAGTTTCTATTCGGAAAAACTACTCGGATACAAGTCAGCTTCTGTATGGTGGGATGGATGAGCTTTTTTCGGAAACTGAAGTTAACATTCCTGTCCAAAAAAAAAAAAAAAAGAAAAAAGGAGGGTGTAATTTTGGGATGAGGCGCTGTCTACATGGAATGACAAACTCGTTTAAGTGTAGCGAGGTGGGAGAGGGGTAATTACCATTCAGTACTCCGCATTTCTCACAAAAGTGGGGTTGATTCTGATCCGCACTCTGCGTTCAATGAAAACACGGGACCGAAAGAATTTACGCCTTGCCAAGTATTCGATCTATCACTACAAGTTCTAGCTGTATTCATTAATATATAATATGATAAAAAAGGCTGTTGTATTTAAATTTTCACTCGGCGTTTGGAGGGGGAAATTTATACAGAGACATCAGCTTTTTGATGAAAAAGAGTTTTTTTTTTAAATTCTGTGTCGTTTTAAGAAGTGTCAGGCAGATATGGTAACCGATTCTTAGATGAGTGGCCCCAGCCCTTTTACCTTATCTCCCCCCACTCTCCCCTACACATACACAGACACTCACACACACAGGCGAAGATTACAACTGACAAATCTGCTCAACCAAATGACATATCACACTGTAAATCCAACTTTACTGAGATGACTGACAACTTTCTGACAAGATTCTGACAAGTCAGTGCCTACCGAAATAAACCGCCATTTTGTAAAATTGAAAGGAAAGCCCACATGAGATCCCTCACCATTCCACCGCGTGTCAAATTTACTGCAAATCCATTACTGCTCATCTTACATTTACTAATACACAGTAGTGAGAAATGCCTACGCTCATGAAAGAGTGAAAACTCTTTAAGACTTCACTTCAAACATAACCCCCTTTTGGTTATCAACATTGATTTAAAACTCATCCCTTCCTTAAGTCTGTCCTTTTTCGTGTAAATATGATATTTATTTAATCAGTCGTGGATGGGGTAGACAGAACGCACGGAAGAAGCATAGCCATCTACAATCAATCCCCTACCAGGTGTCACATAGCCTTCCTCCCACGAATAAATCCCCCACCAGGTGTCACATAGCCTTCCTCCCACGAATAAATCCCCTACCAGGTGTCACATAGCCTTCCTCCCACGAATAAATCCCCTACCAGATGCCGCATAGCCTTCCTCCCACGAATCAATTCCCTACCTGATGCCACATAGCCTTCCTCCCACGAATCAATTCCCTACCTGATGCCACATAGCCTTCCTCCCACGAATCAATTCCCTACCGGATGAAACATAGCCTTCCTCCCACGAATCAATTCCCTACCTGATGCCACATAGCCTTCCTTCCACGAATCATTCACTACAAGATGCCACATAGCCTTCCTCCCACGAATCAATTCCCTACCTGATGCCACATAGCCTTCCTTCCACGAATCAATTTACTACAATATGCCACATAGCCTTCCTCCCACGAATCAATCTCCTGCCACATGTCACATAGCCTTCCTCCCACGAATCAATCTCCTGCCAGATGTCACATAGCCTTCCTCCCACGAATCAATTCCTTACCAGATGCCATATAGCCTTCCTGCCAAGAAACAATTCCTTACCAGATGCCACATAGCCTTCCTGCCAAGAAACAATTCCTTACCAGATGTCACATAGCCTTCCTGCCAAGAAACAATTCCTTACCAGATGCCACATAGCCTTCCTCCCACGAATCAATCTCCTGCCAGATGTCGCATAGCTTTCCTCCCACGAATCAGTCTCCTGCCAGATGTCACATAGCCTTCCTCCCACGAATCAATTCCCTACCTGATGCCACATAGCCTTCCTGCCAAGAAACAATTCCTTACCAGATGCCACATAGCCTTCCTGCCAAGAAACAATTCCTTACCAGATGCCACATAGCCTTCCTGCCAAGAAACAATTCCTTACCAGATGCCACATAGCCTTCCTCCCACGAATCAATCTCCTGCCAGATGTTGCATAGCCTTCCTCCCACGAATCAATCTCCTGCCAGATGTCACATAGCCTTCCTCCCACGAATCAATTCCCTACCTGATGCCACATAGCCTTCCTGCCAAGAAACAATTCCTTACCAGATGCCACATAGCCTTCCTGCCAAGAAACAATTCCTTACCAGATGTCACATAGCCTTCCTGCCAAGAAACAATTCCTTACCAGATGCCACATAGCCTTCCTCCCACGAATCAATCTCCTGCCAGATGTCGCATAGCTTTCCTCCCACGAATCAGTCTCCTGCCAGATGTCACATAGCCTTCCTCCCACGAATCAATTCCCTACCTGATGCCACATAGCCTTCCTGCCAAGAAACAATTCCTTACCAGATGCCACATAGCCTTCCTGCCAAGAAACAATTCCTTACCAGATGCCACATAGCCTTCCTGCCAAGAAACAATTCCTTACCAGATGCCACATAGCCTTCCTCCCACGAATCAATCTCCTGCAAGATGTCGCATAGCCTTCCTCCCACGAATCAATCTCCTGCCAGATGTCACATAGCCTTCCTCCCACGAATCAATTCCCTACCTGATGCCACATAGCCTTCCTGCCAAGAAACAATTCCTTACCAGATGCCACATAGCCTTCCTGCCAAGAAACAATTCCTTACCAGATGCCACATAGCCTTCCTGCCAAGAAACAATTCCTTACCAGATGCCACATAGCCTTCTTCCCACGAATCAATCTCCTGCCAGATGTCACATAGCCTTTCTCCCACGAATCATTTCCCTAACAGATGTCACATAGCCTTCCTCCCACGAATCAATTCCTTACCAGATGCCACATAGCCTTCCTGCCAAGAAACAATTCCTTACCAGATGCCACAGAGCCTTCCTCCCACGAATCAATTCCCTAACAGATGTCACATAGCCTTCCTCCCACGAATCAGTTCCCTACCAGATGTCACATAGCCTTCCTCCCATGAATCAATTCCTTACCAGATACCACATAGCCTTTCTCCCACGAATCATTTCCCTAACAGATGTCACATAGCCTTCCTCCCACGAATCAGTTCCCTACCAGATGTCACATAGCCTTCCTCCCACGAATCAATTCCCTACCAGATGCCACATAGCCTTCCTCCCACGAATCAGTTCCTTACCAGATGCCACATAGCCTTCCTCCCACGAATCAATTCCTTACCAGATACCACATAGCCTTCCTCCCACGAATCAATCCCCTACCTGACTTTTTTAGCACGTTTTTTTCCTGCTGACTCATATATTGGCAACCCAAAACTAAGCCACATTTTCCATAATAAAGGGAGGCAAGAGCAGTCTCAGGAAGTAGGACTGCTTACCGTAATACTTATTGCTCTATTATGAGAACCCAGTAAACGTTTTGACTGCAATAAAGTTTCACAGATGTCACATCCGACGCCGGATCAAGGTCGGGATTTGGGTGATTTTGAAATTTGAAAAATACGTCTACCTGCAAACGTTGGTAGACGTTAATTATTCGGCGTCTATTTAACGTTTCCTACAAGTTGCCAATGGCCGTTGCATAAACCTTGGAAAAGAGACACTGTATCTGCGTGGGGAAAATATCATTTAGGAATCGGCTATCTATAGACAGTGACAAGGTTTCGTGGTCACCCCGTAGAAGTACTTCCACCTTTGGCCGGCGGAAAATAACGTCGCTATTCATATTAACATATTTTGCGTTCTAATTTTGATCAATTTGATCAATTTTCGAAATGATCTGTCATGGCTTCCACTTCCGGCGAACGATAACATGATAGGGTTGTTGTTTGGTTGTGATGCCGGGTCCATGCATCGCCTATTCTCTGTAACACCTCGATTTTCCGACGCCTTTTCAACATTACACCTGAGACGTTCATTAGACTTCGAAGAAAGCGGGGTTTCGTTCGCGAACAAAAGCCACATTAATGCAGATTATCCAGGCTAATTATGCCAGAGGCATTCTGTGGTTACGACCAATCAAGCAAGCTACAAGATTTAATATTGCAGTTTGGTCGAGTCCATATCGCAACCTCAAATCGACTTTGGACCGGCGTCGGAAAGATTAATGAAAGGAAGATCTTAAAAACAGCTGATGGTTCAAAGTTTGCACGAAAAGACCGCAAAATAGCAAGTGAATCGGACTAGAGACCCGTCGTATGATAACGAACGGGGACAACTAGAAACAAAACCTCAACCGGTTTCAGGGGTCACACAATGGCGTGTGCACTGAAACGATTCCACTCCAATAAAAAACGTTGAGAAAAAAGTACGGATCTTTTACACACCCTGCCCTCATCTCCCGCTGCCACCCCCACCCCCTCCTAACCCCCTACCCCCCCCCCCCAAAAAAAAAAAAGAAGAAGAATCCGTATATAACAATGTAATAATTTAGAAAAAAAAATTTGCAAAATATGGCGAAGTTCGTGTTCTGGCTGACAAGTTGAATAGATAGTTTTGTATATTCTGAAAGGGTTTTCACACGTCTTATGTTCAGCCAATAAGTCAGAGGGTGGTATGGAACTTTGTGAAAATGTGTTGATATAACTGAGGAGGGATTGCACTTCTTCCCCCCTCGTGACAACTGTAAAAACTGTAACGCCAAATTCCAAAGGTATGGCAAAAATATGCAAACTTTCTCATTATGTATATGAGAATGCCTGACTTCGAGGTATTCTCTATTTTCATGGCCCTGTCTATTCATACCGAGGGCGTCAGCCCGAGGTGTGAATAGACAGGGCTATGAAAATAGAGTTTACCGAGAAGGAAGGCATTCTCATACTTAATGTCCATGTGCCAGACGAATTGGCCCCGCCTCCCTCGGCCCGTCACCCCCTATTGTTCTGCGATTAAGGTGACAAGTAAAGAATAACATTCATGACAAGGTATAAAAAACCGAACGATCATTCATAACAACCTAGTTAATGCAAGAGTCAACACGAGCTTTTTTTCTTTTTTTTGGTACAAAATTAATATGGAGGAAGATTCAGAAAATGAGTTTTTTTACCCAGACTCCTTCTGAATTGCAGAGGGAGTCTGGGAATTTTGACATTGATGGATTTATTCAAGTATATAATGTTAACGAGCCTGCCGGATCTATCGATACCACAAGCATGTTAAGACCGGATGGACCTTACATAATTTTTGAAAATGAATTCCGACATTAGCTACAAGGTAATTTACTTGAAAGCTTCTACTTTCTTCTGTTTAAGTTAATGTTACTCGTCGTAAAATTCTGGCGTTTTGCTCGAGATTTGAAATCGAGAGAAAACACTCGATTAAGTGATCATTCTGACGTCTATCAAACGTCTTTTTGAGGTAACTACGTCTGTCGACGAATATTTAACGTAGAAAATGAGATGCGTTTTGTCATTTTCGTCGCGACTAAATCACCACGGCTGTCGAACGTCTGTGTCGATATATCTCTTTCATCAGCCCCCCCCCCCCCAACTCCAATAAAAACTAAAAAATTCGTCAGGTATTTAGGCATTAGAATATTTGTTAAGGAATATATGTTTTTAAGTTTAAATAAATCTTTTTTTTTCAAGGCGAAGATTCTTAATGTTTGATTCCTGTTAAAATTCCATGTGATCAATGACTATGTGTTGTTTTCAATGAATCAAATTAAACAACAATGAAAACAAAGTCACACCTTGCAGGGCATTCTCAAAAAGAATGACCTGTGTACCGGGTCGTTATTTTTGAGAATGCCCTGCCTCACAAAAGAGGTGCGACTTTGCTTGCGGCGTTCTTCAAAATAAGTCATCGGAGAAAACAAAAGTGGACATTAAAAAGGTCAGTAAGGCTAGGGATTTTCAAAGTGGTTTTAAAATATCTGCTTCTTTTTTTTTTTTTTACAGTTTGGCAGTTTCATAGCACTACAATATTGAGAGATTCGTGCACAGAAACTCGGGTAAAGATGTATGACTGTCATTTTACTTCGTAAAAGCTCAGGATTCGCTTATCTCCACTTTTATACGGGTTTTCTCGCAAAACTCTAAGAATCACGCACTCAGGAACTGAAATTTTCTACTAGTGACTCGAATAGTCCCGTCGTTGGTCCCAGCCAATCAGCATCCTTGGTCACTGTGACCAAGCCTCATTCTCGTATTGCGTGCGGTTACCAACCACACGCGTTTTCTAGACTGGGAAAATTTCTGGTTTTCCTACCGTCAGTTTAAGGTAATTTTCTCCAAATTATACGTTTTTAGTTGCCTTATTCAGTCTTTTTTGGTTGTTTAGAGGCGAAGGCTTGTTAGCTTACGTATTCGGGAGATTTTTGCCTTCGTCGTTTACTAGTACGAGCGTACACCCTTGACCCTTAGGGAGCGCAGGTCATTTCAGTTGCTGAGTACTGTTCTGTTCCTGAGCTACTTCAACGCCTGGTTCCTAGCCAGTCCGGGCTGCGTAGTGCATGCTTCCTAGCAGGCTTCCAGCTTCTCCAGTTCAGTGTGGAGTTGCTTGGAACCGCCTAGCGCAGAGGGGCTAGTGTTCAGCCTCTGGGTCACCCCCCCTTGCTCTACAGAACTTCTGTTCTTCGCTCTGCCCAGGACGTTCTGCGTTCTAGGCTTAGCGACTACGGAGTACCATCTCGGTGCTCGGTCCTGAGCAAGGGGGCTGGTTACCAAGTTCCATCTTGGTGCTTGGTAACTCCCAGGTACCTACGGCTTACCGAGCGTCTAGGCTTGGTAATCCTAGGTCAAGTCACCAGGACCGAAGCGCCTTCTGGGTCCTTGGCTCCTGGTACTTGTTCGACCTGGGTACTCGGTAGCTGCGCACTGCGTCACCCCTGCGTACCTACGCACTCGGCACGCCTAGGTATTAGCTTGAGGT
Source organism: Protula sp. h YS-2021 (assembly GCA_949752745.1). Taxonomy (NCBI): domain Eukaryota; kingdom Metazoa; phylum Annelida; class Polychaeta; order Sabellida; family Serpulidae; genus Protula; species Protula sp. h YS-2021. The sequence continues at coordinate 97,753,787 of OX457025.1, read as the reverse complement.
TACAGAGCTTGGTTCAGTTCAGTCCTCAGCTCTGGAAAGAGTGTTTTTTCCTTTTGAGATTGTTACTTACTCTCGTTTATTTGCTTTCCAGACATGACGGAGGCCAGTCTGTACCACAGCACGTCACACATCTCCTGCGTCCACCCGGCGTCGGCTGCCAATCCTCACTCGCTCTGCGACCGGTGCAGGAGAGATAGGGACATTCCGCTGTGTGATGCTCTACACACCTGCAAGGAGTGCGCACACCTTTCCCCCCAGGACTGGGACGCTCTGGAGAAGGTGCGCGCCAAGAATATTAAGCGTAGGGTGCGTCGGAAGGTTCAGTCTTTATCCCTGGACATACCGAGAGCCGGTTCAGTGGTGGCTGGTCCGGTGTCTTCACCAGTGCGAGCGGATAGAGATGTGGAGTCGGATTTCGACTTGCCTCGTAAGAAGAAGAAACTCAAATCTTCAACCTCGAGATTGGTGTCCGAGCTGGGCTCACCAGGGACAAGCGCGATCACCGCGCTGGATAAGACTTGGCCATTTGCACTCAGAGGGAGGGGTAGACTGGTTTCGGAAGAACCTCCCCTCGTGTCGCCCCCGTCTGGGCCCACCGTGAAAGAGAGTGTTACCATCACCCATGCGAAGTCTGGGGCATGTTTTACCAGCAGTGTGGGAGAGTTTGGCATCCCTCCGCGCCCGGACTCCGACCCAATACAAATAGCGGACACATCTCCACTGCCTCCAGCTGAGACCTTGAACATTTCTTCGTTCCTCGCCATGCAATCTCAGCTACAAAGACAGATCCAAGACCTTCAAGAGGCGCTGCTCTCTAAGCCAGAACAGAGACGCAGACTTGCTCCCTCGGCGACCATCTCTCGCCCACCAGATGATCCTCCGGTACTCTCGGTGTCTACCCCTGCTCACCAACAGGAACCAGACACGAAGGATGCTTTGGAAACTATCACCCTCAGCGAGAGCGAGTCTGGAGACATTCCCCCATCGGGCCAGATCTCACTTACGCAACACGCAGAGGAGGACGAAGAACTCGCACCGTTGGACACTTCGCCTCTGGAAGCCATACCCAAGAACAGGGAGAGGGCTATTTATACCCCGGTCCCAGGCGTAGCCGTGAAAGAAGAACCGGAGTTATCGGCGCAGGAGGAGGGGAGTTCGGAGGATTCGGGAGCAGATGGCGACGCGGAAGAGGAGTCACCAAGCAGTTTTTTCCCGTCAGTGCAGTTTCCCCTCCGTTCCACAGATCCCATTCTTTCCCCAGGCAAAGGACAGCGTCTGTGGAAAGACCCAGCCGCAGCGGGGAGACGTCCGATTCGTACCCCGTCCCCACCCGAGTTCTGCCAGGAGCCAGAGGCATCTTTTTCGCCCCTAGGAGAGTCGGTCGCCCCTGAGGACGTACCGTTCCGGGATGCGGTGCAGGAGATCGCCAGGCTAGCGGGAATAGAATGTGGTCGCCCGGTGTCAGACAGAGAAGACCCACCTATCAGGATGACTTCACAGGCCTCCCTTCCTCAGCCGGAAGCGTTTGTGGCTCTTACGACCAGCGAGGGAGTGGCAAACGCGTTGTCGGTGCGTTGCCGGGAGTTCAAGCGTCTAGATGCCTCCGAAGGTCGTGTGCTGTCACGTCTCCACCCCTCCAAGCACTGTACGGTGAAGCAGGGTCCCTACCGATCCTCAGATGACCTCATACCCCTGGAAGCCCTGGAGCAACCCACTAAACGTATGGTATGGATGCCCTCGGTGCGACAGGACTCGGATATCCCGCTGGTCGAAAAAGACGCGAAGGCCATAGAAGGTTCAGCTAGACACGTTTTGAACATTATGTCTTTCCAGGACCACACCCTGAGTGCCTTGAAGAAGCGTTTGGAGGACCTGAGCCTGTCAGACCCGGTAGCACTTAAACTCCTGGAGTGCTTAGCCTTAGCGACCAGGGATGTGGTGAAACTGGCTACTTATCTGACCTCCTCACTAGTGTTCCTGCGACGCGATGCCTTTTTGCTACACTGCTGGTCGAGTGTCAAGGGCCTCCGTGACCTACGCCACGCCCCTATACTTGGCCAGAAGGAGCTGTTTCCCCCCGAAGAAATCGAGAGGGTTCATCAAGAGAGCAGGTCACTGTCACAGGACCTAGCTCTCATGGCTAGAGCACCGAGGCAGTTTGTGCGTCCACAGAAGCGCCAGTTCTCGCAGCCCCCGCGCCGAGACAGGTCGAGGTCGAACAGCAAAGCCAGGTCTTCTCCCCCGAAGAAGCCGAGGCAGCAAAGCAACGGCAGGACCCCTCCGAGGGCCTCGCCTCAGTGCAGGTAGCAATCAATCAAAGTATCTCTCAGAGGGGAACGCCTCGTCTCTAAGAGATACTTTTATCAGGTCAAAAGACGAGGAGGGCTTCCAGCCCTTCAGCGACTGTTTGCTCGTAGGAGGCAGGCTAGGCAGATTCTGGCAAGCTTGGCGGGACATGGGTGCTCCGAAGAAAGTAGTGCGTTGGTTGAGAGAAGGTTACGCACTCCCGTTCAAACGGGACCGACGCGGCCACGTTCCACCCATACCCCTTCGCGATCTGGCCCCGAGCTGCCTGATCGCCTCCTACGATGCAAACTCACCAAAGCACCGAGCCTTACGCTCGATGGTCGAAGACTTAGTGAGCAAAGGGGCCGTAGGGGAAATGCCCAAAAATCAGAAAGGGTTTTTCAGCCGGGTCTTCCTGGTACCCAAGAAGTCGGGGGGTTGGCGTCTAGTCATAGATCTATCCTCTCTGAATCAATTTCTCCATGTGACGCCGTTTCAGATGGATACGGCCCAGGTCATAAAGAGTTCCCTGGGGAGGGACATGTGGGGTACGTCCATAGATCTATCAGATGCGTACCTGCACGTACCTCTGCACCCCGCCGCCAGGAAGTACCTATGCTTCCAGGTAGGGGAGAAAAGGTTTTGGTTCCGAGCCCTCCCATTCGGTCTCTCTACCGCTCCCTTTGTCTTCACCAAAATAATGAAAGTATTAAAGGCGTGGGCCCGAGTTCGAGGTATGTTGGTCTTTCAGTACCTAGACGATTGGTTCGTAGCCCATCGCGACCGAGCCACGGTGAGTCGGCAAACGCAGGCCTTGGTCGACCAGGCAACGAAGGTGGGTCTCATGGTAAACCGAGACAAGTCGGAGCTAAATCCAAAACAGGTAATGGTATTTTTAGGGGAAAGATGGGATCTGCAGCTGGCAAGGGCTTACCCCACTTCCGAGCGGAGGGAAAGAATCCGTACCAGTTTCGGATCCATACAGCCAGGTTCCAAGGTGAGTTTGGTAAAAATGGAGTCCCTGCTGGGCTGTCTAGTAGCTACAGAGAAGACGGTCCCTCTAGGGAAACTGCATTACAGGCCCTTCCAGGCGGAGATAAGGCGCGCTTTACGCCAAGGCAGACACCCCAGAGCCGTGATGTCTCTGTCGGTGGAAGCCCACCAAGAGTTGGCTTGGTGGTGCGACGACCGAGTCATGGGCGAAGGGATGCCCTTCACAGCCCCGCCTCCGGAAACAGAGGTACAAACCGACGCTTCCCTATCCGGCTGGGGGATTCATTTCCAGGGCAGAATGTGGCAAGGTCAGTGGCCACAGCAGGTAAAAAATCGCCACATAAATTGGTTAGAGTTGCAGGTGGTGTGGATAGCCGTACACGACCTCACCCCTGCCCTAGAGGGTCGACGTGTGGAGTTCCATCTAGACAACTCCACCGCAGTGGCATACCTAAACAAGCAAGGCGGTACCAGGTCCCAGCAACTCACGAAGCTCGCTGGGGACATTCTGAAGTTCGCCCGAGAAAAGAGAATTTTTCTTTCAGCCCGACACTTGGCAGGGTCGCTGAATGTGTTGGCAGACCTAGCTTCCAGGGTCGGTCAAGTTATCCACACGGAGTGGTGTCTGTCCCCCCGCTCCTTCGAGTGGGTGACCAAGCACTCTCCGTGGGGGAAGCCGACCTTGGACTTGTTTGCGAACGCCCTCACGACGAAGTTACCAAGGTATGTCTCCCCATGCCCCGATCCCCAGGCCTGGGCAATCAACGCCTTGACGTGCCAATGGCCGAAGAACGAGGTCCTGTATGCCTTTCCCCCACAGCCCATCCTGCTTCGGGTGGTGCAGAACTTGACGTCGCACAGACCTTTTCGCCTCCTTCTGATAGCCCCTTGGGCTCCCGAGGCTCCTTGGTTCCCCCTCCTAGTCAAATACGCGACCAGCCCCCCGGTAAGGCTACCTTGCCACCCGGAGATGCTAGCACAACCCCACTGGCTGTACTTCCACCCGAGCCCCCACCTCCTGGACCTGCACCTGTGGTGCCTGTCCCTTCTCTGTTAGAGAAACAAGGTTTTTCCAGGGGAGTGAGAGAAAAAATGTTAAACAGCCACAGAGAGTCAACGGCGAGAGTTTATCGTGCACAATGGAACAAATTCGCTAACTGGTGCGCCAAAGCCCAGCTAGACCCGTTCCAAGCCACGCCAGCGGTAGTGGCAGACTTCCTGGATCACCTGTTTACGACCGAGCGCCTGAAAGTGGGTTCGATCGAGGGTTATCGTGCCGCCATAGGCTCTAGGTTGAAAACCGCAACAGGTTACGATCCAGGGGAGGATCCAGCCCTATCTATGCTTTTTAGGCACTTCAAGGTAAACTCTCCTCCGTCAAACACCAATATAGCCCAGTGGGACCTGTCCTTGGTCCTGCGTTACCTTCAGAGAGCAGATGTGTTCGGAGAGGACGTGATCACTCCTAGGGGTGCAACGGTAAGATTTGTTTTTCTATTGGCGCTGGCCTCGGGCAAGAGAAGAGGGGAGATACACGCCCTGGACCGCGAGATACTGAAGGAAAATGGTGAGTGGAAAAAAGTCTTTCTGCGACCGAGGGCAGGCTTCATGGGTAAGACACATATCGCTACCGCAGGCCTTGGTACCTTGGAACAGATAACGCTGCCAGCCTTGGGGGTAGAGGACGAGGACTCGGACCGGGTCTCCCTCTGTCCAGTCAAAGCTTTGCGTAAGTATCTCCAGGTGTCCGAGGACTACAGAAGCGAGGGGCAGAAAGCTTTGATCATTTCCTTTATGCCCAAGTTTCATAAAGATATTTCTAAACAAACTGTCTCTAAGTACATTAAGTCGGTAGTTTTGGAAGCTTATGAAAGAGCCCAGACAGAACCCGAATTCAGAGATCTGTGTAAAGTTAAGGCCCATCACGTAAGGCAGGTAGCCAACTCCATTAGGGCACTGCGTAGTGTGTCTCTAACAGACATTCTGAAAACAGGCTGTTGGTCTTCACCTAATTCATTCATTAAGTATTATCTGAAGGACTTCTCTCAGTGCGAACTTTCGGGTCTGTATTCGTTGGGCCCTTTTGTGGCTGCCGAGTCAGTAGTTTCTATCTAACGCTTGTATGTTTGCAGTGAACAGTCAAACAAGAACAAGGGCAGGTTCAAACGCAAGGACTCCGCCTTTCAACGCCCTGGTAACGGTGCAGGCAAATTCAAGAAGACTCAGAATCAAGCCCGCCGTTAACGACACCCAGACGTGTATCAATGAGTTAGTTAGAGAACTCTCCACGTTACAGCTTCAGTTCAGTATTCAAACTAGTACAGTATTCTGGGAGTCCGCGCTCCCTTGTTTGTTAGCACCGGTCTCGGTGCCTCACCCCTGCGAGTCCGGTACTCCATCTTCCCTTGGAAAAAGGGGGGGGGAGGTGAACACTGCTTCGCACCACGCGTTTCCCCCTCGGTGCGATCGTCGCGTCCACTAGAGTCGGCCTCGCAGGGATCAGGTACCTAGCCCGGCTAGGTTCATGTACCAGTGACCGAGGTTGAACATCGGCACGTTGTAACGCGTTTTGTGTGTGTGACATATTGTATATAGGTGTTGAATGGGCTCGTGTAAGTGCGTCACCCGTTCTGAACGGGTGCGTAGTTTCCAGTCAGTGTTCTGAATGGGCGCTTTGTAGTGTGTCTGGTTTCAGTCAATCGATATTGTACAATAACACACGGTCAGTGCGCTCAACCCTGAGTATGTGGGAAACTCTTCTCACCTGCTACGCTTGAAGATCGCTGCATTGGTTCGCTACCCAGCCCTCAGTTAAGCTGGTAGCTTAAGGTCTTAGTTGGGTTATTCCATATTGTTTTAGTAATGTTCGTAATTATGAATTGTGAGTTAGTTAGTAAGCGACCAAGCCCGGTCAGCAGTTACTTGATCGTCTTACTGGGTACGCGGCCTTGGTTCCGCGATCGTGTTTGTGACAGTTCAAATAAAGGGATAGTTAAATGTTTATGTGAACTGACCTTGTGGTTAGGTTGGGCTACCATCTTGTGGGAGGATGGAGGGAGATGGTATTAGCAAGGTGTATGACGGGGGTAGCGTAGTCGTCAACACGTCTACTCCACGTCTTGGTTCTTGGTTCGTTCGTCCTTCCGTGTGCTAGAGTTGTTTACCAACTCGATTATATTCTGTTCTGAGGCACATTAAACACTTTGAATTTTCTCTACAGTGTTTTATTTACGCCTTTTTCTCCCGACACGGAAGACAGCACGTTTTCTTTCGAGTAAAAGCGAACTTTGAGGAAATTTTCTAAGTTTGACTCGCAACGCAGGTCTCCCCGTCTCCGGTGTTAGTCCCGTATAAAAGTGGAGATAAGCGAATCCTGAGCTTTTACGAAGTAAAACTGACGTTTTATTTTCGTAAAACGCTCTTTTACGAGTAAAAGCGTGATTCGCGTTCTCCACTTTTATCATAGCTTCCCACCCAGCCACCCCGCAGACCTGGGTGTGGTTGGTACACTGGGGCAATACTCGAATGAGGCTTGGTCACAGTGACCAAGGATGCTGATTGGCTGGGACCAACGACGGGACTATTCGAGTCACTAGTAGAAAATTTCAGTTCCTGAGTGCGTGATTCTTAGAGTTTTGCGAGAAAACCCGTATAAAAGTGGAGAACGCGAATCACGCTTTTACTCGTAAAAGAGCGTTTTACGAAAATAAAACGTCAGCATTGTCGGGTCGTTATGGTGACTTTTTTAGCAGAGGAATGCTAATACAGTCCCGGTAATCGTGAATGACCAGAATGATGCAGCTTCAAAGCTCTGCCCCCACCCCCTCCCCTCCCCTGTCAGCACTGCGTGGGCTGATTAAAATAAACCCTTATTAGTGTTAAATTTATGGCACTTGCTCGTCTGTCTTTTCCCCCAGCCTTATCATGTCATTAAAATAATTAGATGGTGAACAAAAGAGAGCTACAAATCGATTGTCAGGTTGAATTGAAAAGAGACCTGTAATGAACAGATCAGTGGCTGGTGAAAAAGTAGCGCGGAACACGCGTTTTTGTCATTTTATCCATATTTTTGTGGTGAACAAAATAACATACTCTTTTGTGTGTGTGTTTTGTATAGTTTATAGATTTACGACAAGGTGTTTACGTGACGTTTGTTGCGTGTCATGCGTTGGCCCATGACGCCTCCGCTGATTGGTTGAAACTTTGACCTCTTTTTAACATCGATGCGACCGCTCCCCTCAACGATATACCGGAAGTGTCAGGCATATAAATGTTGACTCCCGCCCTCCTTGTTGGCCATTGGAACTTCGACAGCACCGTGCGAAAGTTAAAAAGCATAGGCTGCTCGAAGAAAACAGCGAAAACGGTGAGTTAATGTTCTTTCTATTTTTATTACTATTATTATTATTATTTATCTTTATGTGTATAATTTTATTAATAATTCAGAAAATATTGACAGAATAGGATAAATATAGTTTATTTTGCTGACTTACTCTACTCTAATATTTATTTCAAAGATCCGAATTTATTAAATGAAAGACGATAAAAAGTTTGTTTATATCCATCAACAAATGCCACGATTATTTTTAAAAAGTTGCCATTAGGAAGTACAGTAAACTCTGAAAAATAGAGGTCTGCTTTTTCTTTTTCATCTTTTTTTTAATTTGAGAGGTTCGTTGGTAATTTTTGGTCCGATTACAGGTGGAACTGGTAGGGGAGGAGGGAGGGGGAAGGGGAGAAACGGGATGGGGACAGTTTCCACACTAAGAACGCGACCCTTCAAGGAATCGATACAAACTGTCCGTACTTAGATATTTTTCCTGAGGAATATATCCTGAATTTTCTTTGAATGTGAGCCCACCAGTACGAGATACATAAGTGTATTTTACCTGACTACTTTCTCTGCTTTTTTTTTTTAAACTAGACCATACTTTTTCTGACATGTGACAACGAATTTGCCAAAAAAGATTTTCAAGCAAATTTTGTAAGTGTGGCCAAACTTTGCACACTCCCCTCTTACACTTTATATCTATTTTGTCAGTCATTTTTAACACACTCGCACATCCTCTGATCTGCCGTTATTATTTTTTACTAGGATTTTTATGTAGGGTTATCACTTTATCTGGTATTCTGGTGGCCCTAACAGAACTAAAAAAACGTATGACTGAAAAAATGTCAGGCTGAACTGATCCAAAAGACTGAAATTAAAAAGATGAATTTTTATGAATTCCCTGCATAGCTTCTCTTCTGCTATGAACACACCGATTCAGTGGCGTCTTGATACCAAATAACAGGACTCCAGTCTCTGGGGATAAACAATATATGAGAGACGATAAGGGAAAATGGAAAATATCAAAATTACTTCGCAATGGTAAAAGATCTCGTTTTTTTTGGGGGGGGGGTTGAGAAATAATGTTAGTAACACCATAAACTAATTTCTTAAATCTAAACAAAGGTTTCACACATAATACTTCCTCCTTGCACAGAGAAAAAAACAAATGTTCTTATATTTTTTATGAATTTTATTTTGTTATTAATCCCATATATTTTCTTATCTGAGCATACACACTCGAAGCCGTCAACTGACATATGAATAAAGTAAGTAGGACCTCCAATGAAATAGGACCAACTCACAAATATAGGACCACGTCACAAATAGGACGACTGTTCAATCGTCTCGTTTTAAGCCTCTTCCATTGAGACAAAACGCACAATTAGGTGGTGGTATTGTCTAAAAAAAAAATCCGCGTTTAGGGGTCATTTTTTTTTCTAAAAGTCATGGACAGGCACGGTAACAGGTTGGTGCATGATTCCGCCCTCCCCCCCCCCCCCCCTGGGAGTTCGGTCCCGGTGGCGAGTCTATTTCCGGATAATACTGTAACATTCCTTCGGTTTCATCTTTGCACAAACATCAGCGAGAGGTCTCTGTTTGTAGTCGAGATGTACAATTCGATGAGGTGCTTGTGGGTGGTGATGGCGGTGTTTCTACTGCACCATGACATCTCTGGTAAGTCGCTTCCATTTTTTCAGCCTGAGAACGTTTTGAATAATCTAACAGGGAATACCCAATGTGTCCGGGTGACCCTAATGTGTGCAATCGGGTGAAATATAAAATGTTTTTGGTGGTTGGTGAAGGAAATTAAGAATAAGAAATATTTATTGTTACATATTATATGTACTTTAATTACTTTCATAACATATTATTCCGTTATTTCTTTCTTACGGCATGTAGCTTTTTTAATCCAGTCACTGGGATTGGCCATAATTTTCGTTTTTTTTTTTGTTTTTTTTTTGGGGGGGGGGGCGGGTTGAAGTTTCGAATAGCACCCGATTTTGGTTGACAAAATGATCACCGAAGCAGGTTTTGTCGTTTTTATTTTGTGATGAATTGAATGTTTGATTTCCATATTATAAAGTGTTGAACTTCTATTCATTTCCAACTTCTATTCTAGGGTGCGCAAAAGAAGCTGATTACACGTCGGACAGAGTAATTGTTTGGTAGTAACGAAACATCAATGTCTAACAACGTTGCTTATCCAAAGCCTATTAAACGTAGCTCAGACATCGGTAAAATTGCTTTTTGGTCGCTAATAACAGGCAACATCGCACAAATGTAGTGGAAACATATTTTCACTCGCGACCAATTCACAACCAAATCAGACTTAATGTTGCGATTGAGTCGGGCCGATATCTCGATTTGAAATCGATAGACTTTGGAATGTTTGCAGTTTTACAGGGAGCCAATTTTTTTGTCAATAAAAATGTTGCAAAAACTCATGGCCACGCAGGCTCCCCGCAGGCGGGGAAGTGGATAGGGGGTAGGGGGTGCCCTAAGTGCCCTGAGCTAAGTTTAAGGGGAGATATGTTAGAATGTTCACAGCTTTACAAGGTGTCAAATTTTGTTTTAAAAAAGCGAATAATAATAAAAAACATGGTAATTTGACGCTCCACATTTAGCGGTTATTTTCAAAATTCTTAGACAGACATGGTCGCTAATGCTTCATGGAGACGCATGCTTCCCGCAGGAGGGGGAAGAGGGGGATAGGGGCGGGCTAAATGTCCTGAGATAGTGTAGGGGGACGTATAGTACTCGGCGTCCATCAAAAATTCCATTACTGAACAAGACACTTCTGTTTTTCAGTCGCGATGATGAACGAACGGTCGAGGAGGCACTCACGCATCATGACTGCTAAGGAATACGAAGAAAGTGCCGCGGAGGTGGCTGAATTCCTCCGCGAGCAGCAACATCACCGCTCCCGTCGCTCTGCAAGTAGTCCGGAAGTAGCCGCAGCACAAGTGGCCGAACTACGTCGCCTGGTGGAAGAACATCAAAGCAAACAGACTGATCTCGCCCCTGGTTCAAGGTCTATGGCTGATGAGATCGCTGAAATAAGAAGTCTTATTAACCAATATAAAGGTTAATTTATGAGCTATTTCTTATATATTATTTATATCACTGTTATTTGAAACGTCAGATAAATGTAAGAAATAATTGGCAAACATTTTTAAACATTTTCCGTTAAATTAAAAAACATTACTGTTTGCGATATCGATTAATTATTTTTACTTAATTTAAAAAAAAGCTATCGGTAAATGAAGTGCAGTTTCATCACGCTTTACCTGATAGCAATAAAATGTAAGCTTGATATCAAAATAATCTATGAATAATACAGTAATACAGTAATAATACTGGTTAACCCTGGACAGCGTCAGGACTCACAAAATTTGGCCGGATTAGTAAGGCATCCTGATTATTCAGGTTATGCAATAATAACTTGTTTTATCTATTAAACAATTGCTGGTGATGTAGGCAAACTGCCCCCCCCCCCCCCCCCCACCAATGAAGTCTCTTGTTTCTTTTTTTTTTTCTTTTCTTTTCTTTTTTTTTTTTTTTTTTTTTTTTTTTTTTTTTTTTGTTGTTTTGTTTTTTAATCTTACAACGGGTAGCAGAAAAAACAACATTTCTGCACACGTACAGATCTTCAAGAAAGGGGAAGGGGTGGGAGAAGTGCATTCTTGGAGCGTTGTATATCCCTATAACATCTCCCCAGCATTCGCCGATGCTACACGACCGAAGTGTTGTGTTTTAAGAGCTTTATGCGATTATTCAACGCACTTTATATGAGGAGAATATAGTGATAAGCACTGTGCGACTTTTTGTCCAGATTCAGAGAGTGTAAAATTAGCAGGCTCAGAAAAGCGGTCGAAGGTGCCGCCCCCAGATATGCAACCTTGGCCGGTTCCAAAAGACGCCCACATTCAAACAGCAGCAGAACGCAGTGTCAAACAGACTGACGTCACACTGGAATCCGACACACCGCTGAAGACGGAAAATACTGGCAATACACAGGCAGAACAACCCATCGCCCGATCGAGCAAAGATGGGCAAGACCGCGAGGGGCTTCTGGGAAATCTGATAGAGAAGGTGAAGGACGAGGTAGCGGAAAGGAATGTTGGTGACCTTGTGTGCCAGGACTACGAAATGCCCGCGGGCGATGGTAGCCACTGCGTATGCGCGGCCGAAGACACGTAAGAAATTTGGTACATACGAAGGAAGCGATAAGAAAATGAGACGTTTCTCAAACGTTCGTTTTGCATGTAAATCTTTATCTCCAAAGATGAAGCTTTCCTGATACATGTTAATAGACAAGCATGGCATGTCAGTTAAGAAAGTTTGGAAATATGTGAGGTTTTGTCAAAGTTAATAATGATTACATTTGCTCCAAAAGCTAGTAATTTTGAGGACAGACGCGGTTGGTTAAAATTTCGTCAAAAAGGAATGGGGGATTTTCATTCAATACTTTCGCATATTTTTCCGGAACCACGTTTAGTTAAAAAGGTTTATTTTCCAAACTTAGCACTCTGCGTTACGGGATCGTTTTAAAAAGTCGTAGGCACGCATGGTAACCAATTGCAAGCTATATGTGAGTACCACCTCTCCCACGCCATCCCCAAGATATTACTGCAAAGAATTTCGTAGAAAATAATTGGTTCTAATCTGAAAGTTTATGTTGACGTTGATGGGTATGCGCAGGTGCGGTAGCGACGGCGGGTGTGTGTGTGACGACCTGGGTAATGTTTACAAGTCACAATGCAGTTTTCTACACGCCATGTGCAGCGGCGAGATCTCCACCCTCAGGGTCCTGGACACTTGCCGTGAGTCAGATTACCGTACAAAATACGTCACAACAGGGCGCTGTTGCCAAATGTTAATTCTAACAGTACAAAAAAACTTCTTTTCTTTTTTTATTTAATATATAACATCAAATAAATTAATCAATCCACACAGTATTTTGTATAATTATATGTAAAGCAAAATAAATAATATTGAAAAAGTAATATCGAAAAACAAACATGAACTTAATCGGAAATTTCATTATTCCGACTGCACAATAGCGACATTTTAGTAAACATTCCGACGTCGATGCAACGTCAGTGTCTAATCAACGTCGAATAGACTCGGAGAGCAAAATTCTGTCAAGGTTGTTTTTGTTCGCAACCTAAACCTCCCCTGATTCACTTCCATCTGCAACGCTTTCACAACGTTGATTGGACGTCGGATAATTAACAACTATCTAACCTCGGCAGATCCTACGTTGACCCGACATGGGGTGCGACGTCTTTTCAACGTTGATAAACGTTGCAATGTTTACTGAGCTCCAATAATGGCAAAAAGCCTTTGTAAAACAGCTGGCCTCTGAGGAGATGTATCTCTAATGTATAAACATAGCGGATGAACATTTTAAAAAGTATTTCCTGTCTTTTATGAGTACTATTTTCGCTAGAATCCTCAGTATAGCTGCGGAGTAAAAAATGTTACACACAACAGGCCTAACCACCGAAGAGGTTGGCTGTTGAACAACAACATTATAGTTCTGACAAAGAATAAAACTGAAAGCCACAATGTGTATGATTGCAGACGAGTGTGAATACATAAAACTAACTGGAGGCTTCCTCATACCGGAGGACCCAGTCTACGGTCTCGGTATCTTTAAAAGAGCAGTTATTGGAGAGAGTGTGGAATATGAGGCTATCGATGGATCTGACTTCCGGGTATGGAAGTTACCTGAGTTGGAACACTGGGTTGTTGGTGCGTGTAGCTTAATTTATTCATGTTGTTTGATTTAGCTATTGCGGTAGACTCATGTGATAACTTTCACTTTATCTCATAATATTAAAGGGAATAAAAACTAAATAAAATAAATAATTAGTAATGCAATTTTTAAATTGAACAGGATCATGACAAAGAGTAATTTTACGAGAGTTAGTTGAATATAATTACCTGTTTAACAGAGCCGAATTTTCATTCAAAATGATTCAGTGGAATAATTAACTAGCAAACTTTAAGATATGAAACAAACACACTTTAAAATAATCAGGCTAATTTTCAGTTAATTGCCTATCTTTGAGCAGTTAAATAAAGTAGAAAAATTCTATCCATGAAGACTTGTAACTAATTTTTCTGTTTGGCGGGCGCAGGGATTCGTAATGAGAGCGGGGCTTACATCAACATGAAGGCATACATGGCCGGTGGTCCCTCAGACCCCCTCAGCATCAGTAAAAACGGCTTCTACATCATCGTGCAAAGAGAAGATCAAACATTCGCGTGGGATCTCGATGACCAGCTTCATTTTGAGTGCCTTGAAGGTTTGTGTGTACTCACTTTGTAAATAAAATTAATAATAATAAAATAATAATAATAATAATTATTGTTATTGTTATTGTAATTATTATAAGACTAATTTTATTCTCAATTTCAGAGAAAGATGTTCCAACTTTGCAAAAGCGATTTTTCTTCACGTGAGTCATTACATTTATTTTCTAAATTCCGATAATTATGTCTATTCTAAATAAAAAGAATTATATAACGTTGAACAAGCGGCATTAATGTTCTGTGGCCCAAACATCGATATTATTGGACTATCGATGTAATATCTCCAGGCCTTATTGTTCTTGCTGTGTGGGGTTACAGGGCATTGATCGTTGTTGCTGTGGTTGTCACGGTTACAGCGGTGACACTGGATGTCGTACAGGCAGCCAAAGGATGTCTTTATTTTGACGAGGTTTGCGACTTGAGGTAACTATGAGCACGCCTTTTTGTTGCAACGATAAAGGTTGATTTCAAAGTGTCCTCCCAATTTCACATTAGTAGATGCTGACTTAGATAAATGCTGCAATCTAACTGGTCGATTTCCAAGTCAATAATTTTTCATTGTTGACCAGAACACAAAAGTCTATTGTTATCGCAATTAACTTTTATCAAAACGCCAATTAAGTCATGTAACAAAGTATATATTGAGCTTATTTCGAGTCTGAATGAAGATAATATTGAGCAGATACGGAAATGTTGACCTGAAGGTCAAGATTTTCTTACTGGTCAATAATACTTATGTTGACTTGAAAGAATTCAGTATCTACTGATTATTAACCAGTAAGAACACGTTGACCTTTTGGTCATTATTGTCGCATCTGTCATTAATATCAAGCAAAAGAAGTTTAAATTGCGCTTCTACTCAGATACTTGTGATTCGATGACCACAGTCATTCTTTCCTCTTTCATTGGCCAGTCCGCGTTAAAAAAGTGACGTTAGAACAGGAGGGCATTTTTCATCCAGTTGGCGTTTAGGTGTCATTTCAAAAAAGCTATGTGAACGCATTGTAACCAATACTTAAGTGCGCCCCCTCCCCCTCTCCCTCCCTCCCTCCTACCTCCGAGAGTTTCAACCTTTTCTGGACATAGTCTTACGCCCTTTACATAGATATTTTTGAAAGCAACTGTACCAATTGTTGCGCGCTTTGTGGTGTCGTGCTTTTCTTGTTCCGTGCAACGGGCCTGTTGCACGGAACAAGAAAAGCACGACCTTAGTTGCGTGCCAACAGCCTGTCCGTGCTTTTGTTATTCCGTGACGAAGTTGTTTCTGTATTTTCCAGTCAATAATATAACCTGTCTTCTCCCATTAATAAGTGGAACAACAGGAATTCTACTATTGATTAATCATTCACTTCAATCAATAATCGCCGCCTCAACGATTTCAACATTTGATAAGAAGTATTAAAATGTGCAAAAATGTAGAAGACATATATTTATGAATACGAAAACAGGAATTAAAAAGCAATGTTAAATTAAGCCAATTTTTTTTATGAAAATCAACAATAATAACAGTAACAATAATCATATTTTCGACAAAAAATTAGGTGTCCTTTTGTTTTCGTTTTAAATATCAGATAAAGCCATTTTTAGCTAAAATAAACCTTTATAACAATGATAATAAGCATTTACTTCGGTACTGAGGATCCCCAGGTGACAGTAAAAACCCGATTTTTATTTCTTTTCAATGCTAGATATATAAGTTATTATTTACTCAATAACTCATTCATGACAAACTTCGATCAAACAACTTGACAAAAAATCATGACTAGGAAAGAGGCTCTACAACTTATAAAATAGGCTGGTGGGGTATTGGCACGGCATTCAGCATGCAAAAAGCATCATGCCAAGTTAATATCTTAAAAAATTCCAATTATTACCTAAAGGCCAAATAAAGGCTCTCTATTTATGTATGATACTTTTTGCATACTGAATGCCGTGCCAATACCACGTCAGCCTTTTATGAGTTTTATAGCCTCTTTTCTACTCACAGAATTTTTGACAGGGTGTTTGCACGCAGTTTGCCGTGCAACTAGCCTTTATTTGCCTTTCAAAGAGTAATCGGAAAAGTGGAAACAATTCAAGTTTGATCAGACAGGCTAAAATCACGCAACTGCCGTGCTTTTATTGCTTCATGTTGATTAATTTTTTGTGCAGAAATAATGTTTGCACTGACAGGTTAAAAGCACGTAACATCCGTGCCGCTGTTATGTCGGATTGGTTATCTTTTTCATGGAAACAACGTTTGCAGGTTTAAACAGGCTTAAAGCACGGATAGGCTTAAAGCACGCAACTGGCGTGCAGATATTGTGTCGTGTTGATTAAGGTTTTATATGGAAACAACGTTCGCACGGACAGGATAAAAGCACGCAGCTACCGATGTTGTGTCGTGTTTAACAGATTTAATAAAAATGTCCTAGTTTCTATGGGGAGATACTTAATAAGTGTAAAATAAAGTACATTGAAAGGCTAAAAGCACAGGCAGCCACTTTGTCTCCTGAAAAATTGAGCTGTGCGGAAATTGTGTCTGCACGGAAAGGGTGAAACAACCGTGCAACAGGCCTGTTACGCGCCTGTTGCGTGTGCAGAGATTGTTCTGCACGGACAGGCTAAAAGCATGCAACACCAATCATACCAACCATCATACCCAGAATTGCACATTTCCAATAAAGTTCGTGGACACCAATGTGTCGACTTATTGTAGCTCGATTAATGTCAATTAATCGATTTGGACTAAAAAGGTTGATCAAAAATTTAGCTTGGAAAGGATATTATTTTATATGACTTTTAAATATTTTATTGGGTTTTTATCACTATTTCACGTCCTACTTTTCTTTTTCGTTTGTTTTCTTAGAGATGAAATCGAAGACCACCTGAAGCCTCGCGTGGAGAGCAAACAAGCCGCATTCAAGGCCAAATACGGCGATGCTTCGGTCTACAAGGACAACTCAATCGTCTGCTACGGCAAGGCGAATGAGCTCCGACGAGAGCTTCTCACCGTACAAGAGCTGTACAAGGAAATGGGCAGGTACATGGACTCGGCCTTAGCGATCCTCAATGACATACCTAATCTGGCGTTTGACTTTGATTTTGGGTTTGCGGTTGAGGCGCATAAGGATTACAAGGAGGGCTTAGGGAAACAAGCACAGATTGGAATAGTCATGCTGGAGATTGAAATCATGGTGGCTGCTTACACATTAGCAACCACGACTACCGTGACAACGGCTGCCCTAGCGTTTGCTGCTATCGGTGCTGCAGTGGCTATTTTCGTCGCTGTCGCAAGCATCATTAAGAGCATAGAACAGGAAAGAAAAATGCGTGATACTTTGAGAGACAACAAAAACAAACTATTAGATGCAGAACGCCAAATAGATGAGGCGACCACGGGTATGATTAACCTACAGAAGGGTTTCTGTAAGGAGCTGCTCGTACCTCTCAGCAAGATGTCCCAGGCCGGCGCGGCGTACAGTCTCGATTTCTTCTGGTTCATGACGGCCCTGGAGTGGACAGGGACTTTCGTAACGGAACCTTCTGTTTGTAATTTGAACTGGAAATACGGAGCAATCACTGGAGCTTTCCTAAAGGACACTCTTATTGGTTACCTGGACTATATCATTGCCCACGTGAAAGCTGATATAGTGAACATAAGAGCAAAAGTAGAAGACGCGAAGAAACTTGATGCTTTCGCACAGGCCTTGAGGAACGACGTCTTAGTGAATGCGAAGAAACCTTCCGCCATTTTAACCTTCGTGCAACAAAATAAACCCGAGATGCTCAACTCGTTGTTTGGAAATGAATTCGAGCTGCTGCAATACTTGGCTAAGAATTTCCTGAATGACCGGGCTTGCTACTGGGGCATCAGCCTCGAGCCGTTCAGGAGCGGGGCAGCCACGGCTAGCAACTACCAAGTGTCGTCCGTGGTGCAGCCTTGCTCCAGTCCCGAGGTATCCACGCAGACAACACTTGTCGCTAATGACGTCGCTTCCGGTCTGCGTCCATGCCGAATAATCAAACGTGTTGATAGTTCATTCATTCGTGACGTCAGCGGTCTGATGCGCTACATCGCCAGTGAGGCCTTTCCCAATCAGCGCTGCTACTGGGGTTACGACCTCGCTGCCATCCGTGCCGGGTCACTGTCAGACGATGAGCTCAACAATGCGGAAATAAGCTACCATGATCTGCGTTACCTTGGCTACGAGGAGATCACGGCTGCAGCGTACCAGCAGGTCAAGGACGAGTGGTGTAGCTACCAATCGATTTGTAGCGCCACCTGGGTCAATTTCGTGCTCTGCGTTGTCAATCCCGCCTGGTCCAGCATCGTCGGGTCGTGCGCCGGCATTCCCGACCAAGCAGGCTGCCAAGTCGACGCTGCTAACAATCTCTGTAGCTAATTACTACCTCCCTCCCCTCCGCCCCCCGCCCCCCCCCCCCCCCCCGCGCTACCTCCGCCCTACCTCCTCCATCCACAATCTCCAGCAAACAACGAACAGGAACGATATATGGACGCGATCAATTAACAATCAACATAATTATCTAATTCTTGGTATATCTTTATCTGTCCGTCTCTCTTTCTATCTGTGTTTCCTCTCTCTGTCTGTCTCTCTCTCTCTCTCTCTCTCTCTCTCTCTCTCTCTCTCTCTCTCTCTCTCTCTCTCTCTCAGTCACTTCGTATCTCTGTCTTTCTGACTATCTTCTATTTTACTATCAGGAAACATTTAATTTGCCTTAATTCTTTTTAACATTAGACTGTGTAGTGTAGGTTGCATGTGTACAATTAACAAAATGAC